>JARVGS010000002.1:21658328-21676144 GCA_031762315.1 Hypsolebias antenori
TGGTAGCAGGCCAAATTGACAAAGACCATGCAGAATAATGTAGTATTTTAATTCCACAGCAGAGAAAGCTGTGTAGTATCTGTAAGTAGGTCTAGGGGGGGAAAAAAATAACATCTGTATTGATATCGGTCAAATAAGTTTTAACATATCAGCTTATCGGATATCGGCCAAAAATCCAATATTGTACATCCCTAAAATAAACATAAATTTGGACTAAATGCACACAACAAAAACGAAGATATGGTCAAAGACAAGAGTTATGGAATATTAATGAGGAAGATCAAAACTAAACTGAACAATGTAAATGGAATTAGAAAGTGGGGTCAGGTGTGTGACGACCACACAAAGCAAAGTAAAAAAAAAAAGACAGAAAATCTATCAGATCAGCGCAGGGACCAGATTCTCTGAGCGAGTTGGTCAGATCGTACCATCATCTTTCCACTTTATTCTTGACTCGTGACACATCAGACCCAGTTTCACTCCGCTCAGCCTCTCATCTTGGATGTTTTCATCAAGTCACTCTAGTCCTCACTCTCTTCTGCTCACTTTAGATCTGGCCCACACACGCAGACCCCATGAATACACACAGTAATCCCCTCTCTCACGCTTCCTGTGTCTCCTTGTCAGGTTGACTCCATCGTTCAGGGACGGGAGCGGGGAGCAGCTGAGAACAGCCATTTGCAGCAGGACAGGCGAACGCCGCCAGTCCCCTCCCCTCATCCTCTGGCTCAGTCCTTTGGCCACACTCCCGGCAGTATCATGCAGGACCCCCGCATACAGAGCATAAGGTGAGTGTGGCTGGACTGATTAAATGTTTCATGCAGCCCTTCTTTGAAACGGAAGGGGTTCTGAGTTTGCCTGTTCTGCAGTTTGCCTGGGCAGATGCACTCTGTGGTTCCCTCGAGTGCCGTTCCAGAGGAATACCTGAGGGTGCTGCGGCCTTTCGCTACCTCAGATGATCTCCGGCTCACCTCGCTGCCCCTGAGCCTCGACCCCGCCGTGGCTGCTCATGCTGCTGCTGTCTACTATCACCCTGCCTACCTGCACCACCCTCTGTCCTTACCAAGGTAACAACATTAGTCTTTGCTGATGGGTCTTTGACAAACTGCTCAGTTCAGTTCAGGTTAGATATCTTGCACCTGCTCACAACAAAAGTGTATAATGAGTACTCACAGTGCTAAGGTTAAGAATAAAAATGTTAATGATTTTATTAAACATTTTGCAGTGTTTTCTTTAGTTACATCTGCAGGAACACCAACACTTGAACGGTTGTGATCCTCCGAGCTTCAAGCAGCACTGCATTATAAACAAATAGCATTTTGGGGGGAAAATTACTGCAAATGCTCAAAACCACTTCTAAAAGCCAAAGCAAATAAACCCCGAATGCAAGGAAAACAAATATCATCCAGAAATTAAGCAGATTTTTACAACTGTGTGCTAATTTTATTAAGGCTAAGCTGAAAGAGGACCTGTCCTTTGGGTCTTAAAAGCTAAAAAATTCTAATTTACTTTGAAATTTTCAAAAGCTGTGTCTCGTTAAAAGACCACATTTGAAAGGTGAGGAGGTATTAGTTCTGCGTGAGTAACTTGGTTTTCTGTTGTCTGTCAGCAGGATGGATGAGTCCTTGTGTCTCTCAGCGCTGAGGTCGCAGTTCTACTCTGTTCCTGCAGGAGGCACCTTCGCTCCTCTTCACCCCTCTGCCCTGCAGTTACACCTTTCTGGAGGGCGCTACCCCGGAGAAATGAACCACACAGCTTTTACTGACAGGTAACGCACTTCCTTCCTTCCTCGCCATCTTTAAAGCTTCGTAATCTCTCTGCAGGGGTAAGCACATGCTGCTGAGTGTGTGGGATATTTTTAGCACACACCCCACAGTGCCTTCTATGCACTTATCACACACACACACTGTACTCCTTAACAAATGCATATACAAACGATGCATAAAGTCTCTGACACACACAGCAGTGTTCTCTCTCACCTCTGTGCCGTTTCCTCTCAGCACTTTGAGTTCCTTTTCCAGTTTGACGAAACACATTGTTTCCCCGCGGCCTGACGCACGGAGGGAATGTTTGTGTTTGAAATAGATGGTATTTATCATGTGATTCTGTAATGGCTCCTGCGCATATCCAACGTTTGTTTGTGTTATTGATTGCTGGTGAGTGTGTGTGTGTTTCTTTTCATCATACTCCTGTGGATACCTATTAAGTGTTCATCTGCTCCTGCTCAGTCATGCTGCGTCTGGATTATTTTCCTTGTGGTAAATGGAAATTGTGTGTCCTCACCAGTGTGTGTTTCTGCTTGTGTTCATCTATGTTTTATCAGAAATGTCTGTGTGAGATTCGCCAGTGTGTGGTTAATGTCCGCCTCATGTTGGGTGTTGCATCTCTCACTTTTTTTCCTCCTTGTGTGTGTTTGTGTGTGTGTGTGTGTGTGCATACTTGTCAACCTCCTTCACAGGCTACAGATGGAGAATGAGCTCCGCCAGCGTGAAAGAGAGCAGGAGCGTGAACGAGAGAAGGAACGGGAGCGCGAGGCCGGGCTGGAGCGAGAGCGGGAGGAGGAGCGTGAGAGGGAGCTGGACAGACAGAAGGAGAGACAGAGGGACAGACAGCAGCAGATGGTCAGAGCGGCAGAGGGTCACTACCTGGCTGAGCTTCAGGCTCGGAGGGCAGCACCGGAGGACAGGGCCAGACCGGGAGAGAGGCTGACCCCGAACAGGCTAGGTACACCCCACCCACACACAAGTTTGCATTTCTATTCCTATTAGGACCGTATGGACTTCCATTCCCCAAACTAACCCCTAACCCAAGAATGGCATTCTGCCATATTAGGACCAGTTTTTGGTCCTCAAAGGACAACTGGTCCTGGCTATGTAGGTGCTTATACCAGGAACGGACCTAAGAAAGGTTACAAAAACAAAGTAAACACACACACACCTCATATCTTCACCATAAAGGTTTAAATGAAAACTGTTTTCAAACCCCTAACCCATTTACAATATTTAATATAATTTGCTTTCACCTACACTAAATATGTGTCTTTCTGGTAACTCGTGTTTGCTGCTCTGTAAATTTACAATAAAAGTTTTTATGTTAAGAAATATTTTGTGAAGGTAAATTTACTGGTGACAACTGAGTTCAAAATTAGTTTTTCCAGGCGATTAACCCAGTACAGTATATTGTTGTATCATCTGGTATCATACCTTGCAGTACAGTTTCTAATCCCTACAATATGCCACTGAATTGTAACATACTAAACTTTTGTTTTTTTTTTTAGCACAAAAATCTTAAAGTAGTACTTTATCTGAGTACACAGGCAAGAAACTATTAAACTATTAAACAACAATCAGTTCCTCAGGGTTCAGTGCTTGGACCAGTACTCTTTACCTTATATAAGCTTCCATTATAATGTTATTAAACAGCATGGGATAAATTTTCATTGCTATGCTGATGATACACAGTTTTATTTGTCCATGAAACCCAATGAATCCAATCAGCTACTTAGTCTACAAGCTTGTCCTAAAGACATAAAAACCTGGATGACCCTAAATTTTCTGCTTTTGAACACAGACAAGACTGTGGTTTAGTTTGTGGACCTGAGCATTTTAGGAATGAATTTTTCAGTCTTTCGCTCTCCTTGGATGGCATTAATTTGCCCTCCAGTTCTAATGTTAAAAACCTTGGTGTTATTTTTGATCAGGACATGTCTTTTATCCCCCACATTAAAAACTTTACTAGAACTGTCTTCTTTCACCTGTGTAATATCACTAAAATTAGAAACATCTTATCTAAAAATGATGCAGAAGAATTGGTTTGTGCATTAGTCATGTCTAGACTGAACTATTGCAATGGTTTATTATCTGGGTGTTCAAATGTTTCTTTAAAAAGTCTTCAGTTGATCCAAAGTGCTGCTGCCAGAGCCTTAACTGGAGTTAGAAGGAGAGATCATAGCTCTCCAGTTTTAACTTCTCTCCATTTGCTCCCTGTCAAATCCAGAATAGAATTCAAAATCTTACCTCTAACCTACAAAGCTCTCAACAACCTAGCTCCATCTTGTATTTGAGCTCTTATTGTTCCATATTTTCCTAACTGAGCACTTCTCTCTCAGACTGCAGGCTTACTTGTGGTTCCTAGTGTTTCCAAAAGCAGAATGGGATAAAGAGCTTTCAGTTATCAGGCTCCTCTCTTGTGAAACCAACTTCCAGTTTCTGTCCATGAGGCTGACGCATTGTCCAGTTTTAAGACTATAAAGACTTTACTTTTTGATAAATCCTATAGTTAGGGTTGGCTTGTTATGCTGCTAGGCTTAGACTACTGGAGGACAAACTGACCTCATTTCCTAAAATGAATGGTTAAAATTTAATAGTTTTCATTTGAAACTATTTCTATCTTAACATGTGATTCTCAGCCTGCCATTGTGTATCTGTTCCTACCAAACTCAGCCAGGCGAAGCAGATGGTCACTTGTCCTAAGCCTGGTTCTGCTAAAGGTTCTTCCTCATGAGGGAGTTTTCCCTTTCAACTGTCGCCTTCATGCTTGTTCAAGATGAGAGTTTGTGTAGAGCAGTCTGCTCCTCAGATAAATAATGTTAAATTATTATTTTTATATATGAATGTTTCTGTTCAGTGTCCTGAGATGATTTCTGTTGTGACTTGGTGTTATATAAATAAACTGAATTGAACTGAATTGAAATTCGAACGCAGGTTGCATCAGGAGGGGTATTTGGTGTAAAACACCACCTCTTGTGTGAGTTCACTGGATGTGGTGACCCCTGCGGAGGAGAGCAGCTGAAAGAAAATCGATGACTTTACTTAACAATTCTGAGCTTGAATAAGTACTAATTCATGAAAATCTTCACAATCACAAACTTCTTTGTTGTGCACGTTGCCTTTGTTGAGCCATTTTTGGTCATTTTGGCTATTTCTGTATAAACCAACAGTGGGGACATTTTATTGTCTCCAAAAAGACAAATTCTTATGGTTTATGTAGACTTTCTTCAAGGTTTATCAGAGAACATTCAGATAACGTATCAAGGGCACGAGAGATTAAAATAAAAATAAAATTAACAGTTTCTCCTCAGTGGATGATAAGACCCTTTTTGTCTTTTTACATCAAAACATCTACTTTAAAAAGTGATCATTACAGGTGTTAAATGAGTATAATGAGAGTTGTCATTGTAAATGTTAATTAATTTGATTTCCTCTTTCCCCCCCCCAGATAAAAACAAGGACTCAGACCACCCAAGTTTCCCAGCCTCTAAACATGTGTCCCTGCAGCCTGGACTTCACTCCTCCAGGTCCTCTGTGCCACACCCCATGCCCAGCCTGTTGCCGTCTCACCTGGGGAAGCATCGCGCCTCTGCAGGGATCCACGGAGCGCTGGCAGCCGCCATGATGTCACAGAGAGCCAGCGACGAGGCGTGGTTAACGCGGCAACGGACTCATGGACAGGAGAGGGAGGGCCCTCTGGTGGTGGGCCTCAGGTCACCTGGGAAAGGTGTGGAACCCAGAAGAGACAGCCACAGGTAAGAATGTCAGATCAGTTAGCTGTAGAAAATAGAAACGTGTTATAATCTAAATGTTTCTTATTTATATTTCCCTTGAACAGAACCGGTTCAGTCTATCAGAACCTGGGCAGCAAAGATGCGTCCCCGTGCCTTGGTGCTCCGCCGCCCCTCATTTCCCCTAAAGTTCCCCCTCCCGCTCCGCCCACTACACTGTGGAACCCAGCTTCCCTCGTCGACACGCCGTCCCTAGACTCCCGCCGGAAACCTAACCCTTCCACTCCACCCAGTCGCCCGCCGCCAGGTCTGATCCGAGCCGACAGACCTCTGGTGAACTGGGGGGAGAGGACAGATGATGCAACCAAGAGGACTTCCAAAAGCCCAGAGAGGTACCCGTCAGTGAGAGGGGCAAGTCTAACGGAGCTGCGGACCAAGACCGAGCAGGAGCGAGCCACTCAGAGCACGTACCCCCGGCATCACATCAACAGTCTCCACCTCAGACCCTCGGCGTCTGCGCTGAGTGACCCGGGGGTTCGGTTCCAGGCGCCCTCTCCTACACTAACAAAAGAGCGGCGGGCGCACGCGCCCGACAGCATGCTGGTTTACGACGAGGTTTTCCAGCAGCACCGCCGGCTGCTCAGTAAACTCGACCTGGAGGAGAAGAGGAGAAAGGAGGCCAGAGATGGAGGTGAGGGAGGCAGAGACGTTACGAGCAGGACGCTTCAGGGAATCACTGACGGTGTCATTAAAAAGCCTTTCATACTTGCAGTTACTGGTAATAACGACTGATGAATATGCTTCCACCAGGTTATTACTATGACCTGGATGAGTCGTATGATGAGAGCGACGAGGAGGAGGTGAAAGCTCATTTGAGGAGGGTGACAGAACAACCCCCGCTCAAACTGGACACGTCCTCTGAGGTGCATAAACACAGAATCACATTTTTATTGACGTAAAAAAATGGTGATAACTCAGCCTGTCTTAAAGGTATTGACCTAAAATGTAGTATAGTAGTAGCTGAGACTGAGCCTCAACACACATTGTTTGTGATTTCTAACAGATTGCAATGGAGCTTTGTTTAAATTTAACCCATAACTATGTCAGCTCTGTGTGTCTGTTAGCAAAACATGTCGTGAACCAGTGGACTGATTTTAATTAAACTTTTAAGAAATTATCATAAATTGCACCTCTACAACTGATTAATGTTTGGAGTAAATCCAGTTAAAGATGGCCGACTGACCTTAACAAACACAAAATCAACAGAAATTCAGTCAGTTGTACAGAAACTGGACTTGGTGTGGTAGTAGCTGAGACTCATTCAAAACACGTATTTGACGTTCAACCATTGCACAAGATTTTTATTTAAAACTTTAGTATTTACTGTTGGAGTCAACCTTGTTTGTATGTCAGCAAAATATCTCTTGAACCACAGGGCAGATTTTAACGAGTCTTTCAGTAATAGTTTTATGTGCCTCTTCAAACGATCACCATTTTGGAGTCAACCCAAATTGAAGATGGCCATCACCGTTAAAGGACATTGGCCAATGTAAAATGGCTGTAACTCAGCCGGTTTCACAGATACTGAGATAATATTTGACGTGACTGTGTCATTCACGTCTTCTTAATGTCTCACAATATTGCATCATATTGTTTTTTTTTTTTTCAAGGTTTGACCACAACAGCTACAACTTCATCATTTCTCATGATGTCATGGTTTTAAATCTCTGTCATGACTGGCAGCAGGCTTTGTGCATTCAAGGAAAACTAGGCCTTTATTTTGAAAATGCCACATTTTCACCCCAACATTTTTTTCTCCTTTCAAAGAAAGTGGATTTTTTGCGCTCGTGCGGGCTCACCACCCGGGCCCGTCGCGACGAGCTTCTGGCTCAGATGAGGAGGAAGAGGAGGAGGATGATGAGAGAACGCAGCATCTCTCCACCAACAGTGCAGGGCAAACGAAAAACCGCTTCACCTTCGACGCCCACGGCTTCCCTCATCACCCCGTACTCCGCCGAGCAGATGGACAGCACCCCCGAGCTGCAGGAGAAAAAAGACTTCCTCCTGATGTTCAACCTCAGCCATGTCAGCCCTCAGCAGAGGAGAGGTAACGACCTGTGTAGTTTCCACACCCATCCCATGTGCTGCTCTGCAGCTTTTCACCTTGGAGAAACACGACTTCGACTTTTTTCCCTCAGCTTTCTTGTTTGCGCTGAGAATGTAGGAGGGGTGAGAAGAAAATAAAGTTTGGGAGGAATTGGAGTAGGATTGGGCAGCACGGTGGCACAGGTCACACTGGTTCAAATCCCAAGTTCGGGGGCCTTTCTGGGTGGAGTTTGCATGTTCTCTCTGTGCATGTGTGGGTTTTCTCTGGGTAGTCCAGTTTCCTCCCACAGACCAAAAACATGCACGTTAGACTGACTGGTAACTCTAAATTGTCTCTAGGTGTAAGTGAGAGGGTGAATGGTTGTTTGTCTCGTTTGTCTCTATGTGTCCCTGTGATGGACTGGAGACCTGTCCAGGGTGTCCCCCGCGCCTCACACAGTGATGGCTGGATATGGGCACCAGTGATCCCCGTGACCCGAAAAGGAAGAAGTGGGTAGAAATAATGGATGGACGGAGCCAGAGGTTGAGGCAGATGAGTGGATTATTATCCACATGAACATTCTGCTAGTATAGTAAATAGGGTACATATATTTTAAAGCTTATTAGTTCACCAAAAATGTCATTTGGAAACAAAGAGTATCAGTTTATGCGTATAATGAAGATAATGTAAAGTCAAAATTATGATTTAAAAATATTTCTATGGAACATTCCAACCTTCTGCAGAATGTCAAAGATAAATCATTTTCATTCTTTTAAAGCATAAACTTTTAATATACAGTAAATATATTTCAGTAACTTTGAAAACTGCCTTTTTTAAGATCAAACTTTCTTTTAAGACTTACTGGTATGTAAACATCTTGGTAGTTATTTAAATAGTCAAACAAACAAAATTCATTTAAATTAGAGTTTAAGCTTTATAGTTTTATTATTAAAAGTTTAATGCAGAAAGATCTGAAGCTCTCGACCTTGACTTCTCTAAATGTCTTTAAGAATCTGTTGGACTCCTGGCAAGAACCAATGCAGACATGTTCATGTTTTTATTTTTCTACATTTGCCTTATAATCGATCTGTTTTAGTACTTTGACTTTTTATTTTTTACTTGTTAAAAAAAATCTGTATGCCTCTCTTGTCTATTGTTGTCGCTGTTGTCATCATTCTTTGTTGAAACCAGATCTCTGTTGTAAATGAGTCCTCGAGGCTCTGCCTAAATAAAGGTTGAATGAATTAGATAATGATAGTTTCAAATCAGCGTTTTTTATTTTATTTTTTTTGTTACCAAATGACATGTCTGATGGACTAATTGTATTAGAATATGATGTTGATGGCTTTGAAGGGAAGTCTTAGTGAAACCTCAGTTTAACCCAGTCTGTTCTGCTGAAAAACATCAGTCAGTGAAAACTTTAAACAATTATTATTTTTTTTTGGATGAATGAATAATTGGTGATGCCATTCTGTCTGTGTAGATAAGGAGAGGACAGAGGAGCTCCTGAGGGCCATTCAGAGGAAGACTGTGACGTTAGACTCGATCAGATATCATCCTCGAGCGCTGTGTAGAAGTCCAGCTGCAAATTCATCTGGTGGGTCTTCATCAGGCAGATCATTTGATGGTTGCAGAACATTGCCCTTCCTAAACTGTGCTTGTGTTTTAGGCGATTCCTCCACAGCTCCTCCGCTGCCTCAGCCAAACGGACACCTGTACCTAGACTCCCACAGCCCCTCGCCTCCCTACTTGCACAAACACAAGCGCCTCCATAACGACACCCTCAAACCCTCCGTGGACCCCCCGGCTGCTCCCATCCCTCCTCCGCTCACCTCCCATCATGAAAAGCCTGAACTCACAGAGGTTCAGCTGAGCAGGAAGCTTCAAACTTTACAGAATGGCCTCGTGGCTCCTCCTCAGAAAAAGGAGCCCGGTTCTGTGCAGAATGGACGGAGTCAACCCTGGGAGAGGTTCATGCCGGAGGCGTTCGCTCAGCACTTCCACCAGGCTGTGCTGCAGTCCACACACAACAAAGGTTAGCTGCTCCTCCGTGGGGGGTGCTTAATTACAAACGTTAATAAAAATGGTAAAGTTGTGCCCTCTAGTGGCCGAACTCTGAAACACCTCCACATTCTGCCGCTCAACACAAAATACAGCTGCAAAAATGACCTTGCTTTCTTTTCTTCACAGAAACCTCAAACTGTGTCCCAGAGGTGAGAGGGAAGTCGGACCGCCCGCCGCCTCACAGCGTCTCTCAGCTGAAAACGTCAAATCACGCCGCTCAGCACGCACACGTCAACGGCCACCACTTCCACCCGCCTGCAGCGAGCCGAGACACTCCGGCTGCACGGGAACGCCTGTCTGATGAAGACGAAGAGGAGTCGGGCCAGGAGGATGAAGAGGAGGAGGTGGAGGACGCACCAAGGAAGTGGCAGGGCATTGAAGCCGTTTTCGAGGCCTATCAGGAGTATGTGGACGGTGAGCCTGAGACAACTGTTCTGAGAGCCATTAAAAGCTTTATTTATTTTAAATAGTCTTTGTGGAGGTAAGAAAATAGTTGGAGCCAGAGGTGTAGTCTGCATTTTTGTACTGGGTATACTGTGCTTCAAAACTAAAGTACACCCATTAGCACAATGTAATCGTCAATTTATTTTGATTTTTAAGTATATTAAACATTACCAAATTTCTGATGCTTATACAGTATTTTAATAAATATACAACAAACTTTGCACAACAGCTGGCTTTGAAATAAAAACATAGAATTTATAAAACAGCATCAAAGCAAAACATGTTCAAGTAAGTATAGAATTATACAATTTGATAAATAAGCTAATGTAATAAACAAATGCTGCATATAGCTAGATTGTTATGGAAACATTTAACTGCTGTTTAACATATCAATGACACGTGCCTAATGATATTTCATGTATCATTGGGCACTTTAGTGGGTATATGGAAAATTCTTAAGCTTTTCTAGTGGGTATACTCGGTATGCCCGAGTGTTGCGTAGACTACACCACTGGTTGGAGCCACGGCTCTCATAGGTTCAAACGCTTATCTCAATGAATTAAAGCTAAAATATGAAAGATTTACTGGTCAAGTTTGATGTAAGACAACATTTGTTCAGGAAGTCTGTTGAAGCTGCAGTTTATTATGTGAGCTGTGGGATAAAAGATTCACATTTTACAAATTAAGCAATGTACCTACTATGAAAAACAACTACCTGTATATATTTAATACTGTGCAAAAGTCTTGAGTTTTCCCTAATTTTTTTTTTTACAGTTTGCTCCCAAGGAGTCAGACTTTGTAGTTGTTCAAGGGGTCTGATCAGCAGTTCTTCCTGGACATCTTTCATATTTATTTATTTTTTACTTTGTCTGATTTTTTTTTTAAAATTCATTTTCAGGTCAGTGCTCAAGCCGTTTTCAAAAGAATGTTTAATTTTTTTAACCCTCTTGTCTTTGACCTTTGAATCATTTAGTCAAAAAGACTCTTAAACTCAAGGGACGAGCCTGTTGCATCAACACAGAACAGTCAACTTAGTAAAAAAAAAACAATTGACTTATTTAGTTTATTCCACAGAAAATATGAAAAGCAACACAATTTAGCTCCAAGTTGATTTCCAAAACACACTTAGCTGAAAACTTAATACCCAGCTGATCAACAGAAGGATGATGCATTTCTCAGGTTTTGTCTCGTGTCTTTGCAAGGTTTGTTCTCCCCACATTTTGTATGTGTTTATCTGATCATTCCTTTAACATATGTCCTAAGCTTTTAGAAGGCTGTTGACTAACGGGAGTTGTATTTATCTCTTTTTCAGAGTGGACCACAGAGCGGCAGGTTCTTCACAGTCAGTGTAAAAGACTTGAAGCTCAGAATTTTAATCTGACCAGAACTGCAGAGCAGCTTTCTCTCACTGTAGGGGTGAGAATCTCAACTTAAGTTTCAATGTCATCAGCACTGATGTTCTTCTTTTTTTTTTTTCCTGTGAGAACTTGTTTCAGGGATGAGGAGCGTTGTTGTATCTCTGTAACAAGTCCTGTCCTCCATTTTTCCCAGGAGCTGATGAGTCAGAGGCAGAAAGTGAGGGAGGAACGGGAAAGACTGCAGGCTCAGCTCGAGCACTTCAGGAGGTGTTTGACACTACCCAGCATTCACTGGGGCAGGAGCCAAGTCAACGGGTACACTCCAAGGTGACCTCTGACACGGATCACGTGAAGGTCATGCCTCCGACAGTGAAGGACCTGTAACATGAACCAGGCTGCTCGCCACACCTGAAGCACTTGAAGGAGCCAGCCCTGTTCTTGTTGCCTTTCTGTCCAGACCGTGATGCCGTCTGATTGTTCCCAGAGACAGTTTAGCACCTGCCATGTACACAAAGCCCATGGCGTCCAAGAGTCTGAGCATGGATAACACGTAGTCAGTGAAACTGCTTCTTTGCTTCGCACACTCCTACAACAACTCCTTCTACCTGAGCCGGCTTTGTGATCATTTAGCTCGTGTCGTGTGAAACAACGCATCCGTCAACAGAAACGAGTCGTATCCATAAGCACAACCTTTCTGGACAAAAATAAAAGAGTCAAGCTGAGCTGCAAGGTTTAAGAATCAAAGCACACCTCAGGCCTTAATCTGACAAGATGCACTTAAAATAAAGTTGGAGTAAATACTTGACAGTCCTCTGTGTGGTATATTGTGTTCTGAGTTCAGACTTGAGTTTTCCTTCAAGGTTTTCTGGGGCAAAGGGAGCATCTGAAGTCTGATGGGAACTGATTTACATTTTTAAAGGTTTGGACATTTTGATTTGTAACATTGCTTGTGATAGGTGAGGATTTTTGTATGTTTTACTGCTTTAACTTTTGACAAGCCATATGCTTTGTTGAGTCTGCTGCTGGTCAGAAGGAACATGTGTGGGAACTCGATGGCAGTAGATTGGTTGCATTTTGAAAAGTCGTCATGCGACGTCGAAACGTTGGAGTTGAAAAACGATGCACTGTGGTTGGAAGTTGACAGGTATCAGTCATTAGGCTCGTTAAATCTGACTGAGAGTTGGTGTTTCTGGAATCTTCACAACTTCAGACTGAAATACTTTAACACATTTCTAAGTTTGATGATATGAAAAGTATTCTCTTTTTGTCCTCTTTTGTTACGCAAACAGAAAGGTTTCATTTCAAAACTACAAAGTAATATTCTCCCTCGAGACCTGACATAAACATTGAATCTCAACGTCGTTCGTTTGTTAAACCGTTCCTTGTGTTTTTTTTATTTTTTTTATTTTAAGGGTTTTAAGTTATGTTCAAGCTGGATAAATTAAGTCTTTTTTTTTTTTTTTTTAATTTAGCCATTAAAATCTCTTTGAGCACAAAGTACAGTAGCAGTTTCTGCAGCTCCCCTGACCGTCCTGCTCAGTCACCTCCTCAAACCTGCTGTGAAATCTTGAATATTTGCTTCAATCGGTCGTTATGTGATGTATTATTTGGGCTGTATAATTGCAATGAATTATTTATTAATATATATTGATGAACATTCTGATGGAAATTTACAATAAATATTTGTTAAGAAAAATACATCTTGTCCTGATTATTTATCTGAGGGTGTCTTCACCAGCCAGGCAGTAGTACTGTGACAGTTGCCTGGTGCTGCACTGTGACAGTTGCCTGGTGCTGGTTTGCTGAGGGGCTGTTTTATTTGGCTGTTTTATTATAAAACGTTTTAAACCCTCAATGTTGTGTTCAGTCCTCATTTTATGCTGTGGGCCCAATGAGCCGGGTCATAAAATAAACTGTGCCGCAACAGAGGAAATTTATGTTTGTTGGATACTTTACAAGGTCAGTGTTTTACATTCAGACAAAATGGATTTAATTTCACACAGCAGCAAATCATTTATACAATTTTACATACGAATTATATAAAATCTTAATAAATGTCAAACTGCATTAATATAAAACTAAAACATGGGATTATTTTCAACTGGCTAAAAAGGAGTACCGTAATGTTCGAATTATTGTTTTAACTATTTACTATAAAAATTTGAGCAAGTTGATCTCAATTTGGAATTGAACATTTCCCAACTGTGTGTGCCATATAAATCCCCATTAAAATAATTAAAAAACAAAACAAAACAAAAAATGCTGAAATGGTCCCGGTTAATCTGTTTTCATTGGAGACTATACCATTCCGCCTGAAAAGGGTTTCTTAAGTTTAAATATTGTATAACTTAATTTTCTGTCAACTTTAATGTGGCCTGAACTACAATTCACAGCCACAATTTTGTGACATGCAGAGCTGTAATTTGGTGATCTTGTAGCTGACAATTCCCATCGGACAGTAAAGTCAAACCATACATTTAAAATGGCTGCCATGTGGCAATACCTGTCAAAGTTTCTCCAGGAACTTTTCTAGTTATGTTTATTGTTACAGTTGGTAATACTTTTTATGTTTTCCAAATTAATTTATTCCACATTTGTACAACACTAAAATAATAGGGATGATCTACCATGGACTAATCATTTAAATTAAATTCAAAAATACTTTATTAATACTAAAGGGAAATTAAATGTTGTAGCTCGTCATCCTGGTTTCGTTAGAGTTGTTATAGTTGCTGATGGCTGTGGGCCGGAAGGATCCCCGCAGTGGATCTGAAGAAAGGCTGAAGATGCAGCTCTACTAGAACTACTCCAACATGCATTGAGTGGTGCAATCCTAGAACTACTGGTAATACAAACAAAAATATAAACAGACCTGTATTTTTAATTTTTAATTTGTAACAAGCATAAAACAGAAGAAATTTAGTATGACAGGTAAATTATACATGTCAAGAGTACAAAGGTTAAGTACTTGACCAAATAGAAAATGAGCAGTTATGAAAGAAAAAAAATGCAGATTTTTTTTTTCCTTTCTCTTAATTAAAAAAACAGGGATTTGACAGAGGCTTTAAAGTCTGGCAGTTATTCAAATGGGTTTTGGATGACTACCATCAGATAGTTGTTCTCTGCAGAGACAAGAAGAGACAAAAGAGTCACAGATAATGTGAAAACAGTAGAGCCAGGAGTCTTCAGCTGTTGTTTAAGTTGTAATATAAAGGTTAAAAACACTCACGTAGAGAAACCATAATCTCATATTTCTTTGTGCGGACGCGGAGGAAAGTGAGGTCATTCTGAGGGTCAATATCTCTGACCACGTTCCTGGCCATCACCGTGAGGTTGCGAAGGAGTCCTGCATACTGAACAGTTGTGGAGTCATCAAAAGATGTTCTGATGGGAATACCTGAAAAAAAAAAATATATATATATATATACTGTGTGTATAAAAATTCAACATTACAAGTTTGTTTTTATTGTAAACTTGTTTCAAAGATTAAAATGATCAATGCCCAGATAATTATATAGTTAGTTTTTTACCTTCTGAATTCACAATAATTGTTCCAATCACACCTTTATAGTTTTCGATCCTCTTCAGTGTGTTTTCCACATCAGTCTGCTGATCAAGCAACAACACCAAATGAACTTCCATAATAACGTCAGAGAAATGTTAATTTATTATAACATTTCAATTATAGAAGGGAAATATAATCATTGCTAATGTTATCATAAATTTATAAACAATTAATTGGAAATATTTCTCACCATTTTGATTGTGTGCTGCTATTGACGAAAACTTTTCGTTTCTCCTTTTCTCTCCGTGTTTCAGAGTTGGACGATGGCACTGAGGTTTAAGTTGTGTTTTAAGTTGCCAAGGGAAACGGAATTGACGTCAGACGTAACCGGAAGTGAAGCGCCGTGCTCGATTGTGTTGAGGTGGTGTGTGCTGTTTATCTTCGTAGTAAAAATGCCGGAGTTAGCGGTGGAAAATGTGGTCGTTCACCCGCTTGTGCTGCTCAGCGTGGTTGATCATTTTAACAGGTCAGTGCGCGCAGTGTTTGTGTGCAGCCTTGGTAATGTCTTAGTTGTCTAACTGTTCATAAACGCAGCGCTGGTGCTAGGCTAGGCTACTGCTAGCGGTGCTGAGTCAGAGCCCCGTTGAAAATGAATGGAGACACGACAAAGCTAGTTAGCATTTTGAAAGTGTTAGTAAACTCAGAATGTAACAAATTATTTAACCACATATAATATTGTGATAGGAGCGATTAATAAATTCACTTAATAACACGGTGATAGTGATTACAGAATTTTTAAAATTATAATTCATAAAACATGGCGACCTGATCATTTTAATATTTGCCACAGTCGAGCTTAGTCTTCGTGTTATTTAATTTTTAATTTTATTGATTTATTCTACAGGATAGGAAAAGTTGGAAACCAGAAACGTGTGGTTGGTGTCCTGTTGGGATCATGGCACAAAAAGGTTCTTGACGTCTCCAATAGTTTTGCAGGTAAGGATCAAGGTGTTGAGGATTCAAGGTTCATTTGTCATTCGCACCCCACGTGGTATATGTGGTGGAACGAAATTGTGCACACAGGGTCCCAGTTACATCCAACAATAAAATGTAAAAGAAAAACAGTAATCAGATCTAAGATATGAACTAAGAAAAACAAAATAAAATTCACTAATTGCATAAAAACATTATGTCAAACAGCAGCACGAACATGAGTCTGTGTGAGCAGATGAACACGAATGAACACAACATGAAACAGATCAGCAGCAACATGATGTGATTTTTCACAGTGATTCTGATTCGGGTTAGAGATTCATGAGTCTAACAGCTTCAGGGTAGAAGTTGTTCCTCAGTCTAGTGGTTCTACATTTAATGCTCCTTAACATCCTTCCTGAGGGGAGCAGGGCAAAAAGTTTGTGCTGGGTGAGTGGGGAATTGATTCCTTAGGCTGAAAGTCGAGCGCACAGATTTCTCCAAGATTATTCTCATCGTTCATGGGTGCTGCCAGAGAGTTCACAGTCCTGATAACAGCCTGCTCCAGTTCCCTGACGCAGCTCCACATAATTCAGTCTGAGTGCTGCCAAGCTTCGACACATCCACACGAATTTGTAGACAATCCAGATTTCACCAACCCAAACACAGCAAAAAAACAGTTGTCATCATGAATCCAATTTGTTTCCATTGAGGGTCCTCCTTACCCTGATTCCTGTCAGGAGGAGTTGATCAATTTTGTTCAGAAACCAGGTGATCAAGTCCTTTGAAATAGGAAGGTATGCAGGAGAAAAAAGAGGCTCTTTAAGGGTTCATATGACGAAAGAGTGCAAGCAGGGAAGCGGGGGAGGACGGAGCACCTGGAGACACATCTGACTTCACCGGAGCACAAAGAGAAAAAAAATCCCTAAACCTATGATTCCCTGCTTTGAGAGTGGAAAAGAGTGTGACTTTGCTTTACTGACTATGGCACTAGACAACCCACTGAGTAGCCATCCACGCCTGAACAAGCAGTACAAGTATCAAGTACTCCTTGAACATCTGAAGCTACAGAGTTCACTGTAGTCAGCCAAATCTTACATGCGTGACCCACTGTCATATACAACAGCTATGCAAGCTTTACAGGATAAGTACGGACAGCCTCGTCAGCTTGTTCAAAGTGAACTGGGTGCCATTCTACAGACTCCAGCTCTCTAATTTGGTGACTCCGAAGCCTTTGATATATTCACCTTATCCATTCAATCCCTGGTGGGAATGCTCAAAACTCTAGAAGGACAGAATGGTTATGAACTATGGATCACATGTCGATCGGCTATTAAGCAAGATGCCACCAAGCTACCATGATGGATTTGTAGAGCATTGTCTGAGCCAAGGCATTCTTTGTACAGGTACCGACCAAACCTACATCCTACCTGACCTAATCTCCTGGCTACAGATGACGTCTCAAGGCAAGCATATAGCAGGTCGAGCAGCTTCCCTCTATAATTATGAAGCATCTATGCTGCTAAAGAAGGAGCAACGTCTCTTCAACAAACTAAAGGAGAAGTCCACAACATTCTTCCTTACTGTCAGTGGTGACCCAGGATCCAAAGAAAGGTGTGCTCCACCCAAGACCATCCAAACTCAAACCATATTGTCCCCATTGCAACAACAGAACACTTCTATAACACTGCTATTAGCTCCGTCCGTTAGCGTTAGCCCATCCAAAACAAAGGGGCCGAGATGGTGTAGAGGCAGGGCAGCCGGCTCAGGACCGGGTTCGATCCCCGATCACTGCATACCTCGTTGTGTCCCTGGGCAAGACACTTTTCATTCAAACTGTATTTATACAGGCTAGCCTCGTTGAGCCACGGGGACTCATTTACAAGA
>JARVGS010000002.1:21691053-21715215 GCA_031762315.1 Hypsolebias antenori
TATACTGCATAAATAAACTTTTACAATATTCTAAAACTGGCATGAGAAGTGAGGAAAAGAAGCTCATCCACATTAAAACTGTTATTAATTCATTTAATGTAGCAGCAGGATTACAGATATAAACAGAGTACTGTATACAAATGTCCAGACAAAGGCAAAGTACATGTTAATAGTTCAGATGTATAACACGCAGGGGTTGACCTTTATCCCTACTGCAGGGTCTTAAGGCTAAATACTAAAGCTCAAGCTACACACAACTGATACAACAGAACTGTAGGAGGATGTAAAGTAGAAAGCAACCTAGGGAAAGTGAGCCAGCTGATTATGCACAAGAGACAGCTCACACTATTGGCAATTAACAGTGAATTTACCACAGTTGCCCCTTTTGATCAAGCATTTCACAGCAACAGAAATGTTGAAAAGCACATCAACACAAGAACGTTCTCCATAAAACAATCGCCATGTCACATCCCTTTTACCTCACATGTATAAATCTCATGAGGCGTGAAAAACCGTATCTATAGAAAACTACAAATGCAGTGACGAATCACAGATGAGGCTGCACAATGCTGAGTACGTTCTGATGTAGTCAGTTGAAAAAAATATCAGTACGAGCAGGAACTTAAATTAAACTGATTAAAAATCATAAAGATCCAAGAGGATTATAAGGACGATGACGCAAAAGGGACACTGGTAAACACAGCAGAGCAACAGTTAGGTTATCAAGGCACACAAAGTTCTGTTGAAAGCATCACAAGTTCAGTTCAAGATACCCCTGCATTTCACATTTAAATATACATGGATATTCATTTACATGACTGAAGGACAAAAACAAAGATTTGTGTGCTCTTTTCACCACCACTAATTGTTTAACAAGGTTTTTCTTTTTTCGAGTGGAAGGAGCTATTAAAAGACCAACTATACTGGATCATTTGGAGTAAAAGGGCTGGACATGAGTTTATGCCACAAGACAAAACAAGATAAATGTACAGAGATGCACGCAACAGCTGATGCCACCCGCACTTTATTCCCTCTGCCTCAAAATATATGATCTCTTAAAGTGTAATTGGCCCGATGTCAGATGTAGACCAAGCCACATGTCCACACCATGAGGTAAAATTTACATTCATGAGAGCGAAGTCACAGGTTGGCTTTCTGTGTCGGTATGGCTTACAGAGGCATAACTCTTTCTGCAGTTCTTCCACAACATTATGTGCTCTTTATCTCCCCAACCAAGAGGAATGGAATGCTTGGAAACGGTACGACTGCACTCTAACCTGATCTACAGTAAATGGAT
The DNA here is from genome assembly GCA_031762315.1 of Hypsolebias antenori. Taxonomy (NCBI): domain Eukaryota; kingdom Metazoa; phylum Chordata; class Actinopteri; order Cyprinodontiformes; family Rivulidae; genus Hypsolebias; species Hypsolebias antenori. The sequence continues at coordinate 21,692,351 of JARVGS010000002.1, forward strand.
GAGTCAAAGTGCCATTTGAGAAGTATGACAAAAAATAAGATACAAGAAGCTTAGTCACGCGTTATGTTCCACAGTTAGGATAAACTATGTCACAATAAAAACTCATTTCTGACATGTTTGAAGTCTGTTGAAATACATTTCTAACTTCAGTCAAGCACTTCACAGTAAACCTGCTCTTCATCTCAAGGAAACACGGCATCAATATTTTCTGTGCTATGAGCATAAACAACAAAAGCTTAGTTTTACAAAAATACTCTACACTTTGATACACGGATACAAAATTAAAAAAAAAAAAAGATTTTAAAACGAATCACCAACAGTTAGTTGCAGGATGAGTGCATGACTATTTAAATGTAAACAAATGCTTTTGACCAATACTACTTTAACGTTTGAATTCTTACAAATTGGCTTTTCAATCATGCCTAATCGGCTAATGTTGACCGTGGAAAGCCCAGCAAAGACATTTTGCATGAAAAATGGCGTACGTATCAAATTGGTGGAAACAAACTATGGACAGAAAAAAAGTGTACCTTTAAGTCTTATGAATCTTGTGAAACACCACTGTATCACTATGAGAGCTGCATGCGTTGTTAAAACTGCGTAAACACTGAGGGCATTTGTAAGGGTAAGAGTGCGAAAATGGCAACAAATCACAGCAAGAGCTTTGGTACACCTGGTGCATCCAGTCTGACCCTCCAACAGACAGCTCTGCAGCCAGCGCTCCACAAATCATTTCGTTCGAACATCAAAGCAGAGGTGCCTGTTACTCCTGTACATAGCACCATAGATTAAGTAAAAATGTTTACCTCTGTGTAACAGATTTAATTTATCAGTGAGACCCAGATCACAGCAAGAGACAAATAAGGGAAGCTAACCTGCACACATTACCAAACACTGGGGCGAAACGTGCACAACAAAGACAAGGCGGAGCTGTTCACAAATGGACTGAACAGGGATTTTCACAGGAAAAGAAGAGAAAATCCTTCATTTAAAGTAAAAAGTAAATTATTTTAATGTCTAATCAGCATGAAAAACAACAACAAAAAAAGGCCTACTCAACCACTTAAACGCTGACAAAAAATGCTGTAGTGGGAATGGCTGATTTTGGACCAGCTTGAATACAAAGAGGGCATCAAACTGGGAGCGCACGCATTCCATACAAAGTCGAGGAATAAAAAAATTCTCATGATAAAATGTAAAAATGCTTGATTTTGATGCATTTATCACTACAAAGATAACCGCTTTTTTTTTCTTTCTTCCTTTTTCTTATGATTGTGTATTTTTACTGGACGTTTCCGTGTACAAATTCAGCTTGTTCAGTGCGGAGCTGCAGAAGGATATAAGGAGTAGCAGGTTACACAAAAGAGGTTATAAAGTGCTTGAGATAAAATTTTTATAAAACCACACAACACTTTTTTTTTTTTTTTTTTTCACGAGTGGAAAGCATCTTCCTATCCACAAATAATTGCTAAAAGTTACCAGCTTGTTTAGAATCAAAAAGCTGAGCACAACACATAAATGAACACTATTAAAAAGTTCACCAAGAAAGCTTTTGTAAACCCATTAATGAGGCTTAAACATGAATACACTAAGAGTTGCCAAAACGAAGCCAAGTCACATTATTCACCAGGTTGAACCTCATTTGCGACTGTAATATTCCTTCTGCTTTTCTCGCATCATCTGATTATTCTGACAACACACGTTGGTGAGGAATTGTATTTCAGTTTTCAGGAGTACAGCTGATAGCATCGGTTAACTTTCCTCCCTCTGAGAAAGACTTCAAGTGCAGACTACCAGCAGATATTCTACAAAACCTCATGTTAATCTACAAAGAATTCTATATTTTAAGCCATCTGTAAGCTTAGATTTTACAATAGTTCTTCACAAGCAAAAACATGTCTGATAAACTGCATAATGAGCAACTTCTCCACGGGAAATATCAAATTAAGTGGTTGTCACAGGGTTTTCAGCCCTGCTTCAATGCAAAGTAATCCTAATTTTCCTGTTTCAACCATCACTTCACAATGACACTAACCCGACTCACAGATTTGCTTCTGATCGTGCAGTGAAACCTTGTAGTTTACACACTCAGAGATTCAGCCTTTACCGAACACAAGTGTGCAATCTGTTTCAACCCATAACTGAACCCACCTGCTGTTACACACACCACTCTGCATTATGTTGCTGACACTCTTCACCCTTTCCATTTCCTCCACCAAACCTGACATGTTCATATCATCCTCTTAGGCTTGCATTATTAAAAAAAAAAACCACTAACAACAAAACACAGCATTTAACCCTGCTAGTACAATTAAAAGGCGGATTTAACAACTCAAAAACATTAAATGAAGCTTAGAATTAATGATAAATATCATATAAAAACAATGTTACAGAAGCTCATAATTTGGGATATAGGTAAAAGGGAATTTTATTCTTAAATATTTTTGTTTTTTTTTTCTTCTTCAAGATAGATAGCATTGCCACAAAGACACCGCCTTTGTGTTTGCTGATTTTACAAAGCGTAACTTTCAGCTACATATCAAAAAGCCTCCTCAGGGCTTCTTCAAACATTTCTCACTGCTTCTGTAAGCTTTCCAGCAGGTCCTCAAACTTATCCATGCTAGATGTTGTAGATATAGAAGCCTGCATTTGATTCTGTAAGCTGCTCTGTATCTGTGTCTGTAGACTTGTCTGCATGGGAGTTGGCAGACTTGTTTCTAAGGATACCTGTAAACCGGACTGCGGAGCTGTTTGTGTGTTTGGCTGCATTGCATTCTCTAGGCTGGTTTGCATTTGTGCCTGAAGGGTGTTTTGCAAGTTGCTGTGCACGCTGGAGGCAGCTTGAGCCATGGGCTGATCCAACAGGGGCTGCATGTGACCGGAACTCTGGGTCTGGCTCTGCGCAGGCAGGCTTGGTCCAGAAGAACTGAGCAACTGGGACGAGTCTGAGAGGAAGTGAAAAGAGCAAATTTGGCTGTAAATAAAGAGCAAATTAACATTTTGATTGAAACACAAAAGCAGTATTGGAGGTATTTGCACCCATGCAAATAAGTAGGTAGCGTGGATGTTAAAAAGTACCGATTACTTGTCTTATTTTAGTAGACGATAAGTTTGGAGGTGAAGGGAAGAACTGACAGCATGTTAAGCTAACAGGGACTTGTAACGAGAATCACAGAAGAGCAATTTAAACCAACTCCAAGGTCAAAATTTCATAGCAGTTCAGCCAAAAAAAAAAAACAAAAAAAAAAACCCACTTGCACTGGGCAGTGAACTGCTCCCATGATCATCTGAGCCCACTGAGAATTGTGTCAGACATTTTGAACAGACTGACATTGTTGCTTTTTGAGTTTTTTTAAGCAGTTTACTATCTCAGAGTTGGGTTGAGAAAACGGTGACCAAAATAAATAAATAAACAAACAAACAGCAGCTGGAGAGGCAATGCGGTGTAAACAAAAGCTATTGAAATGCAGTGTTTGTTGAACCACAGGGACAATTTTTGAGGTTTGAAATTTTTTATATGAGGAAAAATGTTTGTGGCTCAAATTCAAATTTTTTTTTATTGGCTACTTTAAAAAAAAACAAAAAAACACTTTCTTCTCCAACTGAATGTTCTTTTCTCCACCGCTATCAACAAGAAAAGCCTTTACACAACCCTATTTTATAAGAATCAAAATAATTAAGACTAAAATCATCTTACCATTCTGGATGCCAAAAAGAAACAGTTTGGGCTGTCCTTGTGGAGCTACAGGGCCGCCAACTGTAGTCTGGAAAAGCTGCTCCGAGGGCTGCTGACCTGGGTTGGCAACCACACCCATGCCACCTTGAACCACAAAGATGGTCGCAGAAGGAGCTGAAGCCTCTGTGTTCAGCTCCTGTGAGCCGATGGTGCCCTGCAAGCTCGACAGAGATGTCTGTGGTATGAACAGCTTCATAGGTTGGTTGCTGGGGACTTGGTTGGGACTTGGCGTCACTTGCATTGGCTGCTGTTCCTGAAATAAACTCTGCTGTTGGTTTGCAGGGGAGGATGAGTTGCTGCTTGAGGAGCTCTGGACTTGGAAGGACATGGGCTCTGTGGAGTCTGGCTGGGAGATTCCAACACTAATGCTTCCTATAGGGGAAGGACCTTGACTCTGGGTACGGAAGATAATAGCTTGTGGATTAAGATCTGTAGTACAGAGAAGCAGGCCTGTTTGTTGGGGTTGTGTAATTTGGCTGTGGGGGACAGGGTTTGTTTGTGAGTGGTTTGGAATAGTCTGGAACAGTGAGGCCTGCTGGCTCATTGGAATTTGTTGTGGCTGCTGTTGGTTTTGCTGTGGGGACTGCTGCTGCTCCATTGGGGTGCTCAGTGGCTGCATCTGGGAAAGCTGAGCTCGGGGTTCGTTCTGAAACATTGAAACTGGCTGGGACTGGTTGTTAGAGGTCTCCATAGAAGAGATGAATGCCAGCTGTGGCTGCTGCTGCTGGGGCTGAGGGTTTGTGGACAGATATATGGTCGAGGCTGTGGTCGGTTGCTCTGAGCTGAGACTCCCACCAGTGAGAACACTCAGTGTGTTCTGAAGCAGGGCAGCCTGGACCTGCTGTTGAGTACTCTGGGCCTCAGCCAGAGGTCTGGGCGACTGGAAGAGTTGTTGTGGGGGCGATGTGTGGGACGGAGGCTGTGTTGGAAAGCTGGTCTGAATGGTAAGCAGCTCCCCAGCCTGCTGCAGGAGGGAGACAGGCTGCTGTGTTTGGGCAGAGGAGTGCATCTGTGGCTGAAGCAGCTCGGCTTGTAAGCGCTGCTGCAGATTCTCTAAGGCCTGCTGCTCCTGCAGCTGTTGTTGCTGTTGTAAGTTATTCAATGCTTGATTTTGTTGCTGCTGCTGTTGTTGTAGTTGATGCTGTTGTAAATTAGCAAAAATTTGATTCTGCTGTTGCTGATCCTGAAGCTGAATATTGTTAAGTACTTGTTGCTGATTTTGTTGCAGCTGCTGCTGTGCAATGTTCTCAATGAGTTGCTGCTGCTGCTGCAGTTGCTGTTGATCTTGGGGCTGCAATATAAGTTGCTGCTGGAGCTGCATGTTGCTGAGAACTTGCTGCTGCTGCTGTTGCTGCTGCTGAAGGTTTTCAAGGATTTGCTGTTGTTGCTGAAGTTGATGTTGTTGAAACTGCTGCTGCATTTGTTGCTGCTGCTGCTGCATCTGTAACTGCTGCTGAGCAGACAGTGAATTTTCTGCGTTTCCCAATCTGAGGCTGTTCATGTTCTCCTGAACATGCTGCTGTAAGGATTCTGCAGAAGGTGTGGGGCTGTAAAGGACAGAATTCAACTGCTGCTGCACTACAGCTGCTTCCAGCACCTGCTGGAGCGTGGGGTTACTTCCAGCCTGCAGCTCCCTCACTGCCCTCTCAAGTTGGGCAACTCCTTCCTGAGGAAACAGGGATACCTGCGACTGTTGGGGCTGTGGTTGAGAAGGAGCGCCAATTTGAGGCATGGCTACAACCACAATGCTTCCACTATTATCAGAGCTTTCAGGAGACAAGCTTTCCTGAGGATCTCTAAGGATTTGCTGAGGAACCTCTGGTGTTACAGGGGGGATAGTGGTATCTCCTGAAACTGGGAAGGAGGTTGTGGAACTAATATCTTGCTTTTGTATGGCGCTGAGAGACTCTAGACCAGAGAAGACAGGAGGTGCTTGGGGAAGCTCTACATCTTCAGGCTGGAGGGGCATTGGGCTCTCAAAAGACCCTCCACTTGGATGAGGACTAGAGTTGAGCTCCAGGGTCTGCTGCACAGAGATGAGCGGGTCAGGCGACGACTAAGAAAAGAGGGGAAGCAAAGTTATTAACTACTGGCTTTCTGATTTATAAGTAATACAATCTTCATTAAAAAAATACATCTTACCTTGAAAACATCTGTGGGAGAAGGATTGCTAGACACTTCCATAGGTGTGTCTTCCTGCCGTTTGGAAGGCTGATCAGAGCAGTCAGTTTGTTCAGGGGACAAAGATTTGATCTGACCATCAAATATACAGGTCTCCACCAGGGAGGGCCCCTCTGTTTTTATTGTCTGGACATTTGAATTATCAGCTGGGAGTAAATATAAGCAAAATAAAGCTCAGTCAGTAAAATATACATTGGGTATCTGTACCTGAAGCCAAATGTATCCAGTAAGATTTTAATGGCTGATGTTAATTTTTGAAGATATATAACCACATCACACAAAGTGTGAATCAACATGACACATCCCAGTTAGATTTGTATTTTAGAATGTTTTTTTTGTACATCAAGACCAGATGTGCAATAAATTTTGCTCACAGTAATAAGCACAGTTCACTCTCAGGCCTCCCCATGTCAACACCCTTTTCTTTAACATGTACAGTCGTCCCTTGCTATTCGGCGGTTCACTTCTTGTGGCTTCACTGTGTCATGAATTTTTTAAAGTCTTTTTTTATAGTGTGTGTACTGAACATGCTGTGCAGTCCTGTACATTCATCTCACCATCATCTTCATCGCCAAAGTGTTTATAAGAGTGGGGATGTCATGATTCCTGCCTGTCTGTTCACCACGCCCACCTGCTCTGATGTGATCAGCATAACTCTTCTCACCTGGTGGCCGTAGTATTTAAGTGCTCCCCTGTTCTCTGTCCGGCACCAGATTATTGAAAGCCTTGTGCAAGTAAATGTCCAGCGATTATCTCATGCTCCTGACTGACCTCATCCTGACCAAGTTTCAGTGCCCTGGACTTTCCTGTTTCGCCTTGTGAAACTTTCCTGTGCGTTTCCACAGACATGTGCTGACTTCCACCAGTCTTTTCAAAATAAAGCTTACTGAACACGCTCTGTGTCTGGCTGAAATTTCAGGGAAAGGTTAATAAGAGAGTGAGAAAGATTTGTAGGGGTGTGGGAAGGGTTTAAAAATACTTAATATATTTATAAATAATCAAATAAATACCGCTACTTTGCGGACTTTCATCTATTACGGGGGTCTCTGGAATGTTACTCCCAGCTGGGTGTATCCCAGGTGTGATGGGTTAAATGCAGTGAAGAAATTTCGCCATTGTATGGGAACATACAATGATAACAACACACAGCACTTTATCTCAATCTTTTATCAGGTGCACAGTCTATAAGCCACAAGTATTTATGTCTTATAGTTATTAAGTTCTCAAATTCATGTGGGTCTTATCCACTTTTTTAGTCATTGTTGGTCTTATGCCCTGTTTAAGTTGCCTGAGAAAGAACATTTTTTCAAAAGTTTTAATTTACTTTAAATGGTTCATTTTAAACCCACAGGCTGGTTACTTATAATTCCAACAAGATTCCTCCTTTTCATGGGACAGTCCATATGGTTATTTATTCAAAAAGAAAAGTACAGAAAGTTATTTCTTCTTTTTCATTCATCTGAATGAATCATGTCTACCTAACTAGGTCATCACTGGATTTTCCATCACAATGCAATCAACTTCAGTATCTCTGTGTCTGTGCCAAGAGCAAACCTCAGGTCTTTCTCTTCTTTCTACTTCATTGTTGTATCCTACAATGTTGTTTTTTATTATTGTAGTAAGCAAATGTAATGTGAAAAGTCAAAATAATAAATAAATAAATAAATAAATAAACCTCAGGTCTCTAACTGCAAATATAGGGATTTATATTCATTAGACTGTTGCTGTACCTGGCTCAGGAGTGTACGTGAAGAGCTGGGCCTCATGTGATTTGCCAGCATTAGTCATCACAAAAATTGCCACAGACACAGGAGACGTGATCGACTGGTTGTGGAATGGAGGGACTGTCACGACCAAATGATTCTGGAAAGGTTCACATGAAATACCAGTGAAAAGATAGCAGGTCTAATACAACCCATTTTATTTCTCAAGAAAAACCAGACGGGCATAGATATTTAAATATATTTACCTGATGAAAAAGGTCCATATCAATCTTGGCCTCAGCTTGCCAGGAATTATCATCTACAAAGTCAAAAGCAAATGTTTTTATTCTACCATCTGTCAGACGTTTGTATACAGAACCCACCCAAATAATGAAACGACACTAAACAATCTGCAGCACCTGCAGGGTTTTCCTGAAGTATAACTTTGGTTCCTTTGAGAAAGTTTTTTCCAATGATAAAAACCTCCTCCCCTCCTCTAACCGAGCAGCTGTGAAGACTCTTCTTCAGGATCTCTGGCACTCCAGCTGGCTGGGCTGGAGAGTGATAGAAAGGATCAATAAAAACTCACTTGGTATGTTGGACCACAACTGAAATCTGTGGCACTTTTATTCAATTGTTAAAAAAAAAACAATAATCACAACTCTTTTACTTGAGACAAATGTTGCCTACTTTCTGCTGTTAACTTTATAGTGTTTAAATGTCCTTGTGTTTGCATTACTCACTGCAGAGGATGGGTGATGAGGGGACCTGTAAAGTAAGGAATGATCCATCAGACTGGGGGATGTTGACTCTGAAGGCCAGCCTGGCACGTGTACTCTTCTTCTTGGATCCTGCCACACCGATACGTGCCTCAACATCTGCATTGCGTAGCTTTAAAATTCCAACACAGTCAACCCTACAGACACGATGTGGGAGAAGAAAAATGAATTAACACCACAAACTTCACACATGTATCAATTGCTTCCAGATTATTCACATAAAAATAATATTAAAATAATAAAGAAAATCTATTCATACGCGAGCGTCATGTCATTGCTTGGCTCCAGCGGGATCTCTATAACCGTGGTTCCCTCTATATCCACCTCCTTGCAGGCAGTGGTGTTTCGTCCCGTTACTCTGCATGCCTGGTAAAAACCATGAGGCTTCACTCTGCCTGCATCATTTGCCACAAACACCAGCAGCATAACAGGCTCATTAACACCTTCCAGCTGCAAACAGAAGCAAGAATGAAAATACTTATTAGTCCCGGTGATGCAGTGCGGTTAAATGCTTTGTTAATGTAAGCTAAGCAGCACTAGTTTTAAACTTCATTTACAAGTAAAATATATATTTTAACAGTTGTGATTGGTCTAAAAACAATCTCCCATGTATACAAACCCAACAAGCTGTTTACACTCAGTATAATCAAGTTTTTGAAGTAGCCCAGGAAAAACTGCTCTTAGAACGACAATGCAAAACGTCACATTTTTTTCTTGTTTTAAGAATTAGACGATGGCCATAAATTATTCAAACCTTGACCGTGGGAAATCCTTGCTGTGTGCGATCTTTAACAGAACCTCTGCTGCCTTCAGTCAGATAGCGAGCTCTGTGCTGGGTCTCTGGCTGCACCAGGATCTTCAGTTCTTTTCCATCACTCCTAGAAGGGTACTGGGCAGACAGTGACCCACCTTTCACTGCAGTCCCTGAATCAAGAGAGCTGCACAGAAACATAAACAAGAATAGCACAACTTCCAGAAATTCTATTACTCCAAACACAAATTTTTCAATCTAGGTGATAAACATCTACAGGTAATATAGCACAATAAAGTTTTAACAAGCATCACCCCACCTAGCCTTGTCTGTGCCCAGCTGTGACAGAACAAAATGAGGACCCTTGGCGCTGTCAGCATCAAACACGTCCATGCTGTTCTCTGGAGGAGTGGACTTGGGGCCGGGTCGCTGGCGAGGCGTGCGCTTTCTGGACTTGCGTGGCACTTCTGTGTTATCATTGTATGAAACGGAGCTGATCACACTGAAGTTGGAGACAGAATCATCAGCCCACATACTGTTGCTGTGCTCCGAGTCTGGAACTGGTGCGCCCGAAACGGTGGGTTCCTCCTGGCAAGACATTTGGCTGTCGTCGAACAGGTCCTCTGGTGGTGGAGATATGCTCAGTACCGGCCTTCGTTTTGATGGGGTGTTCTGAAGCTGCTGCACACTTAGTCCTGATATCACTCCTGACCCTATGTCTCCTGCTGTAGCGTTCGCCCCACTGTTGCCTCTGCTGGGGGCAGATCCGGCAGCCTCCATACCTTGTATCTCTGAAGCTGCAGCTCCATCGCCTCCAGTAGAGTGAAGATGCTGAGCAACTGTGAGACGGTCTGAGGGTGAGGTAGAGAGGCCGCTGGATGAAGGTCCCATGGCCAGGGAAGAAGAAGCAGAAGAACTGGAGGTGGATGAGGTGGCATCTGAAGTAGTATATACAGGTAAAGTTAGAACAGATGTTCAGCACAGAGCAGGCTAGCAGTCCCTGTCAAGCAGCTGAATTTGTGCATGATTTGTATCGATTTCCCTTCTTCCCAACTCTAATTTCAACAGACTTTTGTGGGTTACACGCTCTCACTGTGCATGCGAGAGCCATCAAGCATTGATCAAATAATCTGAAGTTAAAGTTGAGAAGGGTATTTTAGGTCCCACTTTGTTCTGATTCCTACAAAACCGCTAAATTAAAAATCAATGTGACAAAACTGGCATGCCTTGTTTACAAAAACAAAAGCAAGCTACAAATTGTTACATACACATTGCCAGAAAGAAACACAAAAGTCTGGTCAAACTTTCTCGTACAGCAAAATTTATAAAGCTGATAATGTGGCGCCAAATTAAAATTGCCAGTTACAGTACAGTTTGTGCAATGTGCATTCAGTAGAAAAACAGTAGTTTGCGCATGACAATTGGAAGATTTGGTTGAGACTGAGCGTAGCCATGGAGACAGAATAAACAAGCCTCTGACCTATGGAGCAGTGAACTGCAGACCATTTTATATGCAGACACTCCCTGCCTCAGAGGGAACTTCCTGCAATAAAAACGAGACAGCCAATGAGCAACAAGAGAGCTGATCATTCAAGACTCAACTTCTGTCAATCAGTAAATTGGATGAGTTAAAATACCGGAAGGAGTAATGTTTGAAAGTCATCATTTATAGACATTTTTAAAGCATGTGTATTTTGTAAATGGTGATCTGGAGGACATTACAGTAGTCATGCTTTTGATCAGCACTGCTTAAGGCCAGCTGTCACATAGGACAATGAAACGGTGGCGTTAACAAAAGCGTTCCCTCCAACTGCTAACCCGTTAGTTTGCTCTTTATATCAAAACTAAAGAAAAAGGATCCCTCACAAATATAGCAAATGCTGGCAGCCTTAAACCATGATCTATGACCAGGCTATCATTTATTTTTATTTACTAAAATCAGCATTCCTTAACCCTGGCCCTGAGGATTCACTGTGCTGCACACTTTTGATAACACACCTGAGTTAAAGTAATGGGGCGTTAACAAGCGTTTAGGGATCTTGACATTCTGGGGAGGTATGATGTGACTCAGGTGTGTTGGAGCAAGAACACATCTAAAAAAATGCAAGACAGCGAGTCTTGAGGACCAGGACAGAGGAACACTGTGCTCACAGACAAGAATACAGTATAGTCAATTGATTGCAAAGGGGGCAACTTCACAGTTTCATTAATATATAGAACATTTATAAATATTAAAAATGTTAGCTGCTTAAAAACATGGTGTTTATCGTTTAAAGGGAACGTTCACCTTACGCTTTCTGAGTGAGTGCCTATATGGCCAAGTGCAAACTGAAAAGGTATCGGCTGTCTCTGTTTTAGAAGATAAGCCATTCAAGAACAGCCTAATCATCAAAACAGCCTAAACAGAATACAGCACGTTATCACACAAACGCTCAGACTAAAATGTTGTACGCAAAATTTATGGCACAAGACAATGTCATTATGAAAGAAATGCCTGTGATGACTGCTTGAGCCAGAAGACAACATCTAACCAGCAAGGATGTAAACTGCATCTTTAAAACAAGTTCCTGAAACATTAACTTGTCTACTTGTCTGAGAGTTTATTTGTCATTCGCACCACATATCTAAAAGCATTAAGCACACACATTGAAAATACAGCAAAGAAAAAAATTAGTTAAATGATAAAATGTGAGGCATTTATCATGTTAGCATGCAGTTAATGTAAACTTAGTATTTCTTGGAGCTTTACTTCATAAACAGTTTACAACATTTATTTCACAGTAGACAAAGAGCTGTAGTAAACATTATTCACTGCCACTAATACTGACACAGATTAGTTAACAACTTAATGTTTTTAAATTAAATCATAAATATAAATTAAAAATAAAAGTTTTATTTCATATCTCGTGTTATTTTATGTCTTCATGTTATCTTTATTGTGCAAGTTTACAGAGTGGACTTGTTGGACAACATGTTGAAGAAGCCCAGCAGAAGAACATTAGAAATTACCAGCATTAACAATCTAACGATTAGTTCAACAAGTCAGTTTGTTCTACAGAGACATTAGTGACATTAAAACTTCTGTAGGGTTTCTAAACACAACTTGGAGCCAGACAAGATATATTATTTTTTACTGCGATCTGCAAATCTTATAAATATACCTTCAAGAGAAGATTAAACTCTTCCTACATGTCACACAAACTATATACTGTAGAAAATATATGAAGTTACTTTTATTTTTAAATTATAAACCCAACAGACAAGCACTTTACATACCAGCTAACTTTCAAACAAGTCATTTTTATTATGTTAAAAGCTAATTTAACTATAATTAATATTATACTTTTACTAATTATTAACATGCTGGTTGTCATTTGAGAAATAATGTTGTTTAATGGGTAAGTCTTGGGCCCTAAAGATACATTTAATCAGATTTTAAGTATCACCATACAGCTCCACCCTAATATTCAAAGCCATGTCAAACTATGGCTTTAAAGCATCATCTGAGAAACAAATAGATGATGTCATTGTAACCACTTCCAGTTATTTTAAAATTTACAACATTCACTTAAAGGTAGTGAAGCAAGAGCTAGAAGACAGGAAGAATTATAAGTACTGTAATCTGATCAAATACTATTATTGAGGCTTGAAGTAACAAGAAAGCATTTGATATATCCAAACCAAATATTATAAACATGTTAACAGCTTCAAAATGCAAATACGTACTGTACCTATCTAGTTCTGTTTACTACCTCAGAAACTGATGAAAGGGTGAAGCTGCCCCCAGACAATCAAAGCCATAATATTTTTTTTTGCCCCTGCTGACTTGAGAATCGTTTCAACAGGGTAACTGATCCCAGATCATGGTCTTCATAGGAAGAATAGATTGCTCACCTGCAGCCAAGGCTGTGGAGGGGGGAGGTCCTGCCTCTCCCCCACTCTTCTGGCTCATGGTGGGTGGGTCTGTCTGGGTGGACGGCGACTGGAGCTGGAGCTCTTTGGGGAGGAGGTCATATACCGACTCTGACATAAAGGGTGAGCAGGAGAACATACATTAGTTTTATTGCAAAACTTACAGAGTGATATATTTAGAGAATTAATGGAGAACCACGTCACTGAAAAAGATCAATGTCTACTTTTCTCAGGGAGAAATACTTTCTTCAAGCGTCCCTTTGGACTATTTAGGGATGAAGGAGCCAACTTTAAATAACAATCTTTATGGTGGAACTGTTTGCAGTTTTGTGGCATCTCTTTCACTAATTGTTAACCCAACGTGTATTCTCATCACACACAAACACCCCCCCCCCCCCCCTCCCAAGAATGTACCATGCTGAACGCTGGACCTCAAGGTTTTTATCCCAGGATAAAATTCAGGTTCCTGCACAGACTCTGCTTGAACATTTAATTTGCCTTCTGCTAATGCAATCTTGCTGTCAATAACAAGGCAGTTTTGTAAAATTAAGGTTAGTAGTGTTTGTAGTTTGCAAGTAGCGTGTCACAACAACTTATATAATTTCTATATTATACTAAATAAACCTCCTGTAAGGTTTGGAGCAATAAAATTTTAGGAGACATGACAATGTTTGATGGAAACAAAATTCCTAGTTGGAATATCCACCACTGCAGCAACACGAGTAAGCCACATTTGATAGCTGATAAACACAGTAGGCTGTTGGGTTGCTATGAAACAAACACCTATCAAAACCCTGACATGGATATTTCAGCTGTGCATTGGCAGCAACAAGCATGTGTAGTAGTTATCTGACACTTGGCACTGGCAGAGTGATAAAGATGACAAGACACATGATCTTGTGCCTCTGTGACGTAAACAAAACAGTTGAAGGAGAAACAACACGTCCCTCGAGTTCACACAACTTTTTCTAATGCTTTGCTTTTAAAAAGGTTGCATTAAATTTTATTACAGCAAAGCAAAAAGAAAATTACAAAAATGACTGTGCCCCCAAAGAAGTGTCTAAGTAAACTTATTTCATTTTGTCACAAATATGACTATTTTGGGGAATTGTGACTTCTGCAAATTCAAACAAGAAGTGACTGAGTATGTAAAACTGTTTACAGTTTAATCTATGGAATAAAACATCAACAATAATCCTTTTTAGAGTAAAAGCTTAGATGATGGGTTTAAATTGTGTCCAACAAATAGGAAAATGTAAATAATTGTCACTATACTTTTCCATTTTTGTTCGTAGTGTGAAGAAAGCAAGTCTGTCACTGGTTGTGTCACAGACAAACTGGTAACCCGACATGACCTCAGTCTTGACTGAAACACTTTGACACAGTTGTGGTGTAAACAGTCTGAATCTATTGCATGTGTATTCAAAATGACACACAACCCTTTTGTATGCTACAGCAGCAGTCATAAAAACAAGTATCGTCATTGTTCTCAGAACTGCATACTTGCAGCGGTAATATTTCAACATGATCCGGCCAAATAGAAGAACAAAACATGATGGAGATCAGAAATGACTGTTCATCCTGTGATCTGGGTTAGGAAGAGGGTCACACAGTACATTTACCAGATCAAATGCTGGGTCCCTGTGCTCTGACAAGTGCAGCACAAATAAGAGACATTTATACTGTATTCAGCTAGTTATTCTCTGCCACCAAAAAGGCAGAATATTGTGTTATATCTTTTTCGGCCTGTTAGCAAAAATAGCTTAAGAACCACTGGATGGATTTTAATGAGTCAAAATAAGCACTGGATATACACTTACAGGACTTTCAGCCACCAGCACGGTGTCACAGGAGATATTTAAAACGTTGACATAAAAGGCAGTGAATAGGCCTGTCATGATAACAAATTTTGCTGGGCGATTGTCTCAGAAATTATTGTGATAAACAATAATGTTTGAAATTTGTCAATAATTGGTAATTATTGTCAAATAAGAAGAAATGTTGCTTAATTTGTTCTGTGTGTAGTACCTTTTTTTGACCATCGGTTGGGAGTTTAAGACTGTTTGAACTGAAGGATGGATAGTGAGTGAGCGAGCAGTGTGTCTCTTTAAGAAAAATGGGAGGGAGGCCCCTTGACGTGACATGGGCTGACTCTCCTTCCTTTTTTCGGTTCGCAAAATGGCAGATGCTCGGTGTGGTTTGAGATCTTGAGCATAGCATTTGACACACAAAGCTTTTAATAAAAAATCAGTTAAGTTCTCACCTTCTTTTTGCAGAGAAAAACAACATTTTAGACAAAGGTATGGGTTTCAATCCTGAATTTTGGAGCTTCGACAAGACAAAGGTACACGACATCTGGCTTCCGTTTGTCCGAGACAACATATTGCTGTCTTGGACAACCAAGTAAAATACTGGTTCTCCATCCCAACAATGGATTTCTGTCATCTATAAATGGAAGGGGGTAAAAAAGAAGTGTTTTCAATTGTCCCGATTTGGGCGAGGCAGGCTGTGGCTGCTGCTTTCTTATAACTTAAAACAATCATAACACAAAAATATGAATATTTATATGACCCCAATTATAACAAAGATGTGCGTTTCCATTTAACTTTAAATTTTCTCCAAACTCACAAAGTTGTCTCTGTGAGAGTTAGTTTCAGGTATTTGTAGTTTTTCATAAATATCTTCAAATGTCAGTTCTTCAGTGTTTTAACAATAACATGGTTTTGTGGCTTGTTTAGATGTGCTAAATAATTATATTCAGAATCACACTGTGACAAATGCAATTTAATAAATCATCAAATATGAAAAATATTGTTATTACAAGCTTAAATTCTGTTTTTAGAAATATATCTGACAATTCCGCAACTGAAAACACTGAAATGACCTAAAAGTAAACAACAGGAAAGTTGTTCAAACCCCTCTCTTCCTGCAGAATGCTGCTGGTCTTGATGGTGCAGGTTAAAGTCTTCTTACAACTTCAACACTTCTTTAGTGAAAACGTGTGTAATTTACTGAGGTCACGTACACAGTATACTCTTTACGTGAAAACCTTTGAGAAGTGAAAAAGCTCTCTCTCGTATGTGAAGCTTGGGTAAACTCTAGTTGTAGAAAAAAATTACAGTTAAAACTTTTTTCTGCTTTAATCCCTGCGAGTGCCTCTTTTGCAAAGTCTGATGACAAAAAAAGCGGATGAGTTTCGACTCAAGATCTTGAGATTTGTTTGCCTTCTTTTTTGTAAAGGTTGTGAACAACCCAAAATTTTGTTTTCATTTATCTGCTCAGTTCACACCGCCTCATTAACAAAAAGCTGAGCTTGAATTAAATGTCACATCATAGCTGTGACTCAAAATGCTAAAGTCAATTGACTTCACACTGTTTCTCATGAATGCTAACGATGATGCTGATGTTACACAAATGGATTTAGTGATGTGCACAATTTTGATGTATGGCATTCAAACATAAAGGATTTAAACAATTAAAAAGACGTCAACAAGGGTGGTTTAGTTTACCAAAGCAAAAGCTACAACATACAAGTCAGCTAGGAGAGGTCTGACTGCTTTGACCTGCACTGGGAACAATTAACTTACATCACCTTATAGTTATGCACAGCTCACATTACAAATGCTTTTGAGGTTCTGCCAAGTTACAAGGACAACAGTCCGATTCTATTCTTTGCAGCTGACTGAGGACTGGGGAATGAAATGAATCAGTTAGTCCATGAGCTCTACTATCAGATGCAAATTTAACAATTTTAAAAAAAGTGACTTCTGAGAATGTACATCAACAGAAAATGACAGCTTTAATTACATATCTGAACACATTGTGGTCAAGCCACACAAAGGAATTGCTCCCTGCAGACAAACAACAAACATTTCTTTATTTTATTTTTACATTATTATTTATATAAAAATGTTGAATACAGTATTTGAACCATTTGTCAACTTAGCGTAAAATAATGACTCTTTTATTAGCTGGTGTCTAAACTATGGTTGAACTGAAACTGTTACTTGAATACTGGCTTGTACGAAAGTCAATCTGTAAATATAAACATGATATTAAGGACTGGGCTGGGACTGTTGGCTACAAGGTGACAAAAGGCACATGTGAGCAAATTTCCAAAATGTCTCAAAACGTTTGCGGTGTTCTCGATTTTTGTCACTTGAATTTTGAACCAAAAAAACGAGTGTGACAAATTTTCTCCCAAAATAATAGCACAGTTACCACGGATATCTTGAACCAGTCTATTAATTCTTGACTACTGGGGCTGTATTTTGACACCTTCCGCAAGCTCTCCAATGACAAAACATTTGAGGCTACTGAATTTCCAGGTATAACTATAACTATATCTTCCAATAACGAATAATAGTTATTAATACAAACAAACAAAAAAAAATACATCTACCCCTATTCATATCAAAAGTGCGCTCCAGTAGGCTGCAAGATGTGTGCAAAGCAAGCCCATTCGGTTATGATGTGAGCTGAGAAATGAAATCATGTGAATACAGTTATGCAAGTGTCACACATAAAAATAAGCTGTAATTTTCAAAAACTGGCCACTCATAACAATCATAGAGCTTGCTGCTAGTCACTTCAGAAAAAAAAAAAAAACTTTTTGGGGGCAATTTTTGGGTCACCAACTAGCCACCAACATACTAATTTTAAAATACAAGAATAACAAAGTTATTACAACAAAGCTTAAAGTCAAACATCTACACTTTTAAATCTAGATTTATGATGAACTTTTGAAGACCTAGATTCTAGCACGAACTCACACCCAGTTACTGAGATATAAATAAACAGCTGTTATCGAGCATATGGCTCTTAAGCATTTCAGGATCACAGAGCAAAGCTTTCCGTTGGCTCATGAACATGCATGGCAGTCAGGACAGATGTGGCACCATCAGGCAAGTTCTATGAGAATATACGTACAGTATTAGAATTTGTCCATCAAAATATACAAGGCAGACAAGATCTAGAACAGAAAAGTTCTTCGTCACTTAGTAAGAACTGGATTTTACATGTTTTATTTTTTTTTCTTCAAGGAACTGCAGTTTAGTAATTCAGTTCCGAGAAATAACACCAGTGAGTCAACATTCATTTTTAGATATGCATTTTTAATAGAATGATGTTTCCCTCAAAAGTCCACCATGTACATCGCAACATCTTCCAGCACTAGCTGCAAACAGACTCTTATCTACCTGTAAAATCCAAGACAGTATTAATTTTCTTTGTAGTATAAACAATAACTGTAAGAATAATAAAAAAAAATAGCAACAAGAAATCTTCAGTAGAGATTACAAGCCACAACAGTAAAGAAACTGCAACACAAGCACATTTTGAAAGTGAACTTAATGTCCTACATTAAGGTACTGGTGAACTGAAAGCAGGCTTTAAGTGATCTATAATATTTTAACAGCTAAAATTACACAGATCAGTATTCAGAAAATAAATCCTGATTGGGACATCTCTGGTAGTTGTACAGAATCAGTATCAGTTTTTCTTTTGATGATAAGCTACTACTAACACTGCATGCTGTTTATGTCTGGTTGTAAAACATGTTAATCTGTTAAAAGATAAAGTTTGCAGATTTAAAAGATAGTTCTTGACACACAATTACAACACGCATGTAAATGTTGTATATGCAGTCTCCCATGCAAAACAGTCAGTGAGTCTGTGAGTGATTGGGTTGGCAAAACCTATATACAAGAACTGATTTTTAAATATATTTAGGATCTAAAGGGTAACCTCAGTTAACCTCTTTATGGACATTTTAATAAGCCGTCAGATCATTTTTGACCACTGTCTTAGAGGCTGAGACAAATTAATTTAATTTAAGCAACAGCACAGTGATGTAAAATTATTTGCTTAGTACTGAGTTAAAAGCTGAAAAGCTCACAGCTGCTTTTATGTCTGAGTCATAAGGCTATATAGAAGGATAAAGTAATATATGAATATTTTATTGAGCTGAGGATGAATCCAACTTTATTTGTTGATGGACTAATCATGTGTGCTCAATATTAAAGTCTCAACTTGCATCAAAATCATTCATAGACTGTAGCCTTACAGCATCTCAGTTGATAATAACCAACCTGAAATTTAATGCAACATAAGCCTCAGTAAACTATTTGAACAGGTGCTTTGGCATCAGCTGCTTGGAGGACTTGAATTTATCAGAGCAGGAGAGAAGGGGTCAGAGCTTAAACAAAACAAAACAAAACAAAAAAAAAACCCACCGCTAATACCTTCATGGAATTCCTAAAGAACCTGACTCATTTTAATTAGTCTCGTTCTCCTGATTTAGGGGCTTAAGATTATGTTTTATAACAATCCAGTTCATTGCATACAATTCTAACCTCATGAAAGCTGCCAGTGCAACCAGACCCCATTTAGAGTTGTAAAAAAAATCCGCACTTAAAAGGAACAGAACTGATTTAGTAACCAAGTTCTACTGAATGCCAGCACTCAGCTACTTACTAAACTAATCCCACAATGAGATGAGCAGAACTGCTCTTGAACAACGCCCTCCTAATAATAACAGCAGCAGTTGGCTGACACGTGTGCAGTGGTATAACACAATGCACTTTATGCTGACTGGGAAGCGCCAGCACCTGAAACCTGAGGGAAACGTGAGGAGGAATAAACCAAAACAAAAAAAAGGGAGTCAAACCAAAACGAAGGAAACGCATCGAACAACACTATCAATGAATGAACAACACAACCAGCTTTGTTGTGTACACGTGCCTGCGGATGAACACACCTCCTTGCAAAAATCCAAGCAGGACTTAAATGAACGTTTAAACCGCTGAACAACGTAGTGACTGCGGAGAGACCGATTAGTTTAAAATCAGTGATGTGGTACAGTTATTAGTTACGTATTCAACTGTTATTGATACAATTTCAGTAAAAGTAGCCGTTTCAGAGCATTGGTTGTTTGTCAAACGCAGTCAACTAACTATGCTAGCCAGTCTTGCTAAGAGCAAAAAAAAAAAAAAAAAACAGAAAAAAAAAAGAAAAAAAGATGCTAACTACTGCTAGCTAGCTGCTTAACATGAACCACCAAGACATTCATTTTGATTCATATCAAAACGAACTGCTGACTTTACGGCAATCTTTCTGAATTAGTATCTTACCTTTCGAGTATAGAGATTTAGGGGAATTAAGGTCGATATCCGTGCTAAGGAGGGATATAAAATCAGAGGGCATCGCAGCGCTTCATCGAGGGGAGGAGGAGGAGCCGACAGTCTTTAGAAGAAACGAAATCAATAATTCCTGCGAAATGCCGCGCCGTATGAGGTACAGCATCGAACCAATCTCGGGGCAGTAGAAACAAAACTTTCAATCAAAAAACAAAAACCGTTATCTAGCACATCTCACGTTGGGGTGTGTGTCTTTCCTCATAAACACGTTTCGAGCTACGTTCAGACAAGCACACACACACTAACACACACAAACACAGTAGGCTACTGTTACTCGGCCCACCTCGTGGCACCGCCCACAGAGCAGCGCTGAGCATGCGCAGTAGCTGGAATGAAAAATACTGTGAAGTTTCAATCATCCACAAGGAAGTCGTGTTATGTTGCTGCATTTCCTTTGTTTTCAGTCATTTGAAAGGGGGACTAGAGTCTGCTGAAAGATTTATTCATGTTTCACGACATTCCTCTCGAGGCTATTTTTTTTAAATAATAACTGATGTGCAAGTAAATTCCTTGCATTGTGACTTCAAGCCATCATACACAATTGTACTGTTTCTGTATGCTGTATCAAGGCCTTTGTGTTTTCAGTCTGTTATTTGCCTGGTTGTTATATTCCAGGGGAGTATGAAGAGGATTGATGGACATAGACTTAGGATGACTTGGTTTGGTGTTAGTCAAGATCTAAGTACCACTATCCTCATGTCTTCTCATGAACATGCAGTCCCAGTCTTATCATCGTCTGGCTGCTACTTACTTCCCTAAATCCCGATCCTGATCACTGTACACTTGCAACAGGTGATTACTGTGGTTAACAGACAGGTAAGCAGCAAGTCCATAGGAATGCTGTTGGTTTAGCATACTAAAAGCTTGTGAGCTAATGTAGAAACAGGAAACAGTACATCAACATGAGCAGGTGTTGACAAAGATGTGGAAAATTAAATTCAACGTGTAGCCTCGTGAACTGAATGCACCAGTTTAGTTATACTTCAAGTTAAGATTTATGTCTCTGTCCAGTCAGTGTTTTTCTCGTGACTGTGTGTGACCATTTCATTCAACCTTTATTTAGGCAGGTTAGTCCCATTGAACCTCGAGGACTCATTTACAAGAGAGACCTGAGGTCTCTCTAGAGGTGAAACACTAGGCCCAACTGGTTAATCTTTTACTCACCATCCATGACTTTCACATTAAAATGGTTTGTGAAATGTGTTTCAAGGCACCTGATGTTTCACATGTGTTTGGAACAAATTGTGAATGAAAATGACAGGGTCATTTGCTATATTGGGAAGACATGCTTAAAGTTAATTTAAGGAAGCTGTTTTGCTTGTCATCAATATTTTAAAAATGTTCACACTAGGTGGATTTGTCAGTTATTCTATTCAAAACTTTAGCATCAGTGGTGGGCACAGTTCTGCTAATGTGCTAACAGCATTGTGATACTCATTACTGATACAACATCTCAAAGCAAAAATGACTATTTTTTTACATACTTGACAAAATTTCAAATAGACTTTGACATCAAAAACACAATTTTAAAGACATTTTTCATCCATCGCTGAAAAGTGTCACGTTTCAGCAGCTTTTAAAGTGGCACCTAAAGTGGCACTTGAAGTAGGCAATAAACGTTGCTCATGTTTGTGTGTGCGTTCATGTGTGTTTGCTTTTATGTATGTCACCAAATATCTCTTGACTGACAGGACAAATATAAATGAAACCTGCAGGAGGTTATCATCAACTATTCATCTACAACTGATTAGTTTTTGCAGTCACCCAGATACAAGCTGTCTGCCAAAGCTAAATGACCTTAAATCACAAAAATTGTGACATCTCAGTATATTTTACAGATAGTGACCTGATGTGGTAGTAGCTGAGACTGATCCCAAACAGATCTTTTGACTACAAACCATTGTAGATTCCTGAATTCAGTCCTGTGGTATTTTAATGAGTGAAATTCCATCCATCCATCCATTATCTTTTACCCGTGTCGTCCATTTTGGGTCACGGGGGTCGCCAATGCCCATGTCCAGCAGTCACTGTGCGAGGGGCTCCCTGGACAGGTCACAAGTCCATCAAAGGGACACATAGAGACAAATGCGACAAACAACCATTCACTCTCTCACGCACACTTAGGGACAATTTTAGAGTTACCAGTCAGCCTAACATGCATGTTTTTGGTCTGTGGGAGGAAACCGGAGTGCCCGGAGAAATCCCACGCATGCATGGAAAGAACATGCAAACTCCAGAAATGCACCCCCTCCAGGCCAGGATTTGAACTGGCAACCTTCTCACTGAGAGGCAGTAGCTCTGCCTGTTGTGCTGCCTGCGAGTGTAATTACATTATTAGTAATAAAATTGAATACTAAATATTGGTATGATAGCTGTTTCGAAATTTAAAAAAGTGACTAACTGATTTAGTTATTTATGAAATGTATGCATTTATTTACGCACGACATTTTCTCATGTAAAACAGAGCATCGTCAGTTGCTGAAAACTTTTTTTTCCCTTTATTAAAGTATACAAGTCTTACAAGCTTATGTACAATTGGAAAAAGAGTCATAACATTGAGCAGTTATCTTTCCTTTCTTTTTTTTTCTTTCTTGAACAATAACAAAA
>JARVGS010000002.1:21747576-21758201 GCA_031762315.1 Hypsolebias antenori
AAGTTAGAGAGACCAGACTGAGATGGTTTGGACATGTCCAGAGGAGGGACAGTGGGTATATTGGTAGAAGGATGTTATAAATGCATCTGCCAGGAAAAAGAAAAAGAAGAAGGCCAAAGGGGTGATATGTATGGATACAGTAAGAGAGGACATGGAGGTAGCTGGAGTGAGGACAGAGTGAGACGGAGGAGGATGACTCGCTGTGGCGACCCCTGAAGAGGGAATTGCTAAAAGAAAAATAAGAATATGAATAAGTTAACTAATTTCCTTGATGTTTTGAGATCTTTAAATGTTTTAAAGAAATATTTTAGTGTATTTGTTCTAGTGAATAACTGAAAAGGAGCGACACCTAGGACAAACTGGATAAAATGAACTGATGTGACGAGGAGAAAATCATGAGAGAGGGGGAGCAGAATGTAAGTGAGCAGAGGGGCGGACTTAGAAGTGGGGGTGAGGGGCTAAGATGCTCATCTATTAAATCACACAGCGGCCCAGGGGTCGGATTCATCAAGACTGATTCAGAGCTATTGAGTTTGGACTCCATCTCCCATAAATCCCGGCATGTGACGCTGATGGATGTGGGCCATAAAGCCTCCTGCTCTGACATGTGGAGAGTAACACGGAGAACCATGGGAAAATGTGAGTGCTCCAGGTTAATGTCAACGAGGCCTGGGAGTGAAGAGGGGATGATGGAAAGAAGGAAAGTTGGGGACAGCGAGGGATCAGAGGTGTGGAGAGGGAGGATTGAGAAGATTGAGTGGGCCAAGAGCAGAATGTGAAAAAGCAGAGCATTTGTGGAAACTGGAACAGAATATTGCGTGACATTTGCTGCAATTCAGCCGTGATCACACTGGCATATTGTAGCACCGTTCTTTTAATCACAGTGAAAAGTAAAGTAGTCTTGTATTATTACATTTAAACAATTTTCTCTCATTTCCAAATGTAGTAGTTGCATTGCTAAATAATTATGTTTCACCTATGAATTGGTATGTTTGTATTTGTTATTTTGTGACCGATTTATAATAACTCAACCAAAAGCCATGTGGTTATAATAATACAAGCTACAGATATTGCAAAGCTGACTAGACAGGCAATGCAGACGTGCTCGTCCTCATTAACAGAGCCCCGCTTGGACCATAAAGTGGCATCCCACTGTGCACTAGGAAAACGCCCTGATTACAGGGGGGCAGAGGGGCATTGCGGCCTTAATGAATCTATCCACCAGCCATTTATGTTATTGGTATGGGTGGTATAGTGGCTGGGCCTATGGGATGCGCTGACTTACGAATGGACATGAGATAGCATTTGCAGTATCTTTGTAAGGATGAGATAGCTGGGAGGGCTGGGGGAATTCTGCACATTCACCCCTCATTTGGAGGAGTCAGTTTTGCTAAATTGAGGCTAAAGGGAAATGAGTTTGTATTAAGTGCCAGGGGAGACACTATTTTTTTTGTTTTTGTTTACAAAGAATCAAAAGAGGGATGAGAGGCGAGACGGTGTCTGTGTGGTCTGCTTATGTTTTCTTTGCCATTTTCTAATATGTTTTTTTTTTATCTGTCTAAAATAAAAAAGTCAATTGAAAAAAATCATCACTCATCATTATGTTATTTTAATTTACATTTTAATGACATGATATCAATAACAAAGATTGTAGTTTAATGTTCCATAGAAAGACTTTAATCTAAATTTATTAAGATTTTTAGAGTGATCTGCATATTTTTGTGACTCGGCTGCTAAGAGGGAATAAATTTAACTCCTACGTATGCGTAGCATTTTAAATGGCTGTCTTTAAAGATTTTTATTAGTAAAACACTACCTTCAAAAAGTTGGAAAATAATGTATTGTTTTTGTGCTACCTTGATCAAGTTACAGGGGCTGCTGTGGGACGGCTGTGGCTGAGTGGTTAGAGTGGTCATCCTCCGATACAAGAGTTGGGGGTTCGATTCCACCAGCAGTCACATGCAAAAGATTCCCTGGGCAAGACATTGAACCCCTCAAGGCCTCTATTGTGTGTCCCATCGGTGTATGAGTGTGAAAAAGCTCTGATTAGCTATGTACAGATCTAGTAGAATGCTGTATGAATGGGTAACTCAGGGCACAGTTTGAAGTGTAAAGCAGCGGTGCCAGATTCATTTTGGAAGTGGGGGGGTCCGAGGGGGTTTTTCATCACCTTGCACTCTGTTCATATGCACCTTGAATGTCAGACGCACAGGTTCAATTTTTCCACAGTAATGTAAATGGGTACTTTCACCGTCATGATATTAGAAGTTTGCAACAAAAGTCTTTCTTTTGAAAATGAAAAACAAAAAAGAAGATATATGTAATAAACTGCAGTAAATAAGGTGTTCTTTTTTCACAGAGTGGTGTAGATAGATATTTCTCTGTTTATGTTGTTTAACCGTTTGTGGAGAACTTATCACAAAAGAGCTGAATTTTTTTCACTTTTTTTTTAAAACAATAATTACCGTTGTCTTGAAAGAAAAGAAAAGAAAAAGACAGATGTTTATTGGGGGGAAAATGGTTCAGTGTGCAATGGATGTCTGGAGAGATTATGCGACGGCAATTTCTGAGTGACATACATTCAAAAATCGGAACAGACCTGCTGCAACAGGCCCTGAATGATTTTTTTTTCTGTTATTTCAGAGATGAGGAGGTAAGTTCTCCTTCTCCTCTTCTGGCTAAATTTATCCAAAGCGACCTGCCATCGTAGCACAGTTGCAAACTCCAGCTGGCTTTCGGATGAGCAAAAATGACAAACTATCCACACGATTATTTGTACCCTGACAGCATAAGTTATCTGCTCTGGGACAAATATAGGTGAGCATTTGGCCTGGTCCCGTAAACGGACTTGGACCTGGGGTGTCTTGTTTTCCAATGGCCTGTAACCAGCGTGGATCTAGGTCAGAGTCAAAGGTGGCCCACAGGCTCTATGAGTACTGCGTTTGGGCCAGATGTGGCACAAATATATAATTCTTATTTAATTTTTAGTCTGATTTGCTCCAGACCCAGACTGGATCAGAGCCAGAACTTTTTTTTTGCAGGTGTCAGGCAGGCTCATGATCCCAGCCCGACCCGGAGCTGGCGCATGTGCATAAACCCTCTGGTGATGGTTATGTGGATCTGGCGACTTGTAAACAGATTTGGTCCAGATCTGAATGCTGCAGGTTTTGCCTGTGCATCTGTCTGTATGTAGACACACACACACACAGATGTCAGTCGCAGCTTGTCGGCGTTGGGTGTGGCCTGTGTCTGGGACCAGCTGACGGGCAGGGCCGTAAAGTGGCCCCCCCTTCCGGTGCCACTAGTGTAAAGCACTTTGAGCATCTAAGGCGCTATAGAAGTACAGTCCATTTACATTTACAAATTATGGGATTTGTGTTTTTGTGAATTTTTTTAAATTTATTTTGCTTACATTATTGAACGTGCCTTTGACTGTGGTGGACTCTTGAGTTTTACATTTTGACTTTTCTTTGACCTTATTATTTGTTTGGCAGTTACTGATTATTAGCAAAATTGTTAATTTGACAAAAAGTTGTTGAATATAATTTAAAGTAATGTAAAAATAGCTTTTTAGACTTTACAAAAGCTTAGGATTGACCTTAGATATTAAACAATCCTCTCCCCACTACTGTATCCTAAAGCTTCCTAATTCTTACTTTTTATGTCCCAGCTCACATCTTTCCTCTAAGCATTACCACAGGAGCTACCTGAGGCCCTTGTGTTCTCCTCATTCATCACTTGGGTTTGATTCTTCTGCTCCGGGAGAGTAAAAAAGGAAAAAAAAAAAAAAAAAGTTGAGGAGGAAGAGTAAAGAGCCATAACAAACCCTCCTCTGTTCTCCCTCTTTTTATTCTACCTCCCTTCCTTCAAAGTGTGAGGGAGAGATGAATGCAGCCAGTGGAATTAATTGCACTCCGTTACTGAAGATCAGCAAGTTTGCTCTGTTGGCGTGCTGATCTGCCATATGGCTGCCCACTAGGTGAACACTTTGATTAATGTTGCCCACTTCCCAGTTTTTTCCCCCCACTAATATTTGATTCTGATAACTGAAGCTCTGCTCCTCAACCTGGATCTCTCCATGTTCAGTTCTCACTCTCCATGGTTCCCCTCCGTTTTTTTTATTCTGTTCACCTGAGCCATCTGTATTTGCAGCTGAAGTTTAGTTTTTTTTGTATGATTGTAGGCAGTGTTGAGTATCAGAGTGATTAGAGTGGAAAAGAAATGCCTGAGTGTTTGTACAAGGAAGGGACTTGGACCTATGGGTACGTGTCCTTCACAGTTGATTAGGCCTCTGGTGTGTTGAATGCTTCTCTATTAGCTTCCTTAGCCTGTTGTCTTCTTCTGTGTGCAGTGACTACTTTGTAGCCCAGAGGTCTTAGATACACACACATGCACACACTATCACAATGCACACAGTCAGATAGGACACTGTGCTGGGGTCCAGGCAGTAACAAGGAGGTGAACAGATGCTCGAGTCACAATATCAATAGGGCTGACTGTAGGTAATAATACCTTAGCAGGGTTCAGCCATGAGACTGCGCTAACTAGAGAGGCAACTCTCAAGTGGAGCATTTGCTTTCTGCAAATCACACCATGTAGTGTGTGTGTGTGTTTGTGTGGTGCAGGTATTCCCATTACCAACTGGGTTTTGCTGCTGGTGTGCTGTGGGAGGATGTGAGTGCCGTCTTCGCTCAAATATAAAATGTTCCCACCTGAGGTCACAAGTTCAAGTTGTTCTTTTTTCCTCCTGTTATAATGAGGCAGCGATACAGAGCTCTATGCAGACATCTATGCTGGGAGATCTATTACAATCACACGGGTGCTTTGTTTTCCCTCTGTTTTATGGCCTGTTCTTGCCGCTCGTCGATCTTGGTCTCCCTCAGTCTTGTTAAGTGCTGCCATTCTCCAGTGTTTGGATGTGGCCCAGAGGGCCCTTAGTGAGACCAGGGGGCTGAGAATGAGCTGCAAACCCTAGCCAGCGGGTGCCCACAGTAGGCTGCCAGTCCCCCTAAATCTCTCTGATTACCTGGGGTGGCTGTGGTGTGATGGGGGTGTTACAAAGGTGGTGGGCTCTCTAAAGAGGCTGATTGAGATGCAAATGGAGGCCATAACTCAGAGGTAATGCAGACCCGAGCACCCTTTGCCTCGTCCGTTCCTGCTCACCTCACTCTCGTCTCTCCCCATTTACTTCAGTATAGGAGGAGGGACTGTTATTGTCTCAGGATAAAGTTAGGTATTTATCATAGCATATGTGAAATTCTATGTTAGGGGTTAGGGAGCAGACAGAGTATAATACCTAACTATAAGGGTACAAATGATTAAGGTTTCACTTAAGATGAAGAAAGACACCAAACACTCCAAATGAACATGCTGCTGCATTTAACCACAAATGCAGACACACCTTCAGATACCCAAACCTGCTTGTGTTTCTTAGAAAGAACAGATGGACACAGTAAAGTGTGAGGGACACTGGGCTTGCCGGTGGAAAGGTGGAATGAGCAGAGGAGGAGGGGAGGAGTAATTGCACAGTCCTTTGCTGAATTGTTCTGTGGATGCAAATTTAAATCCCTCCTATTATTTTAATAATCTGCCTTTTACTGCTTGTGCTCGGATCATTTGTTTGCAAACCAGGTTATTTGGAGAGGGAGGCTCGGGGGTAATTTCATGCTTTGGAGCATTTATATCTATAACTTAATGAGGAGAGGGCCTGTTGTTTCCTGGTAATACACTGCTAGAGGGAAGCAAACTTTTTATTCTCCGTTTAGGGTACTGTTAGAGGGCAATAACGTGGGATTACTCTGATGGAATTAAGGAGCAAACTGAGGAGAGGTCTAATGCAGCTTTAGACCAGTCTTGATACTGATGTTTAATTTAGGTTTTTAAAGTTGTACTATGGGTGAGTCTTTTAGATTTGCACAAGATGCTTACATGTATTGTATCTGAAAGTGTTTCTTCGGATTTTAGAAGGAATTCCCCCCATTTTTAAAAATTTTGTACTTATTTTAAGAGGGGTTGCCATTTTTAAAACTGGTCAGTACCTACTGTAGAGGGTGGTCAGTGTAATCCACTTTTTAAAAATCAATGAGAAATTTCACGAGAGTAAAGCTAGCAGCTACTCAGAGCAAGGTTTATTAAAGAGAGCTTATCCAAATGAGTTGGATAATACAGAGGAAAACTGATGCTTAAAGTGACAGAAGAAGTTAGACTCACCTGATCAGTGACAGGATACGCCCAGCAGCCACTGTACTTTTAGCAACATGAGAGTTTTATAGTTTAGAAAAAAGTGACAGCTTGAAAAAACTGTTGATGTAAACGGAGCAGGATATAAGAATTTGAAGTATAAAATTAGCTAAAACTACAATAAAATCTTTTTTTTTTTACATTTCAGAAATACACTCCCTGATTTTTTTGAGCTGAGATCATTTTGACCTCTTGTCCACTGCAGGTAACACTGATTACTCATGCAGCACAATCTTACTTTTAAAAAGTGCAACAGATTTTCTTCTAAATGTCCCCACCTGATGGATAAATTATCAGAGTCTTATTAGGTTTAGTTATAAGACAAAAGGAAGAATCAGTGTCTTGAGAAAGCAGCTCGCAGTCTTGTGAGATATTCAGGACTGTTAATGCAGTTACGTTCATTTGATGAAGACAACGACATCGTGGTATAAAGTGATGGCGGGAAAAGCTGTGTCCTTCTCTTCTTCTTTTTCATCTTCTTCCCTCCGTCCTCGCTGTCACTCCTCCTCTCCTCCGTTCCCTTGTGAAGGACTTTTCTTTCAGCAAATTGAATCAGACTGCATGAATTAAAGTAATAATGTAATTAGTTTACAAGGCATCATTTGTTCTCTGTCACACCGCTGGTCCGTTGACAATCTGCGGCTCTCTGACCCTCGGCCTTTGCTGAGGTCACGTGATGCATTTATTACGTCGTTCAACGAGACTCTTTCAGGCTTTTACCAGGCGCTATAGCATGCTAAAGATGCATGATAAGAATCCTATCATTCAGATTTGTGTAATATTTTAACAGAAGCATGACCTTATCATCAGACAGGGCAGATCACGTAAGTGGTGCTTAAACGACTTCGCTCGGCTGTAATGAATGTGTTTGAGCATGAAAAGTGCATCAACAGTAATAATAAACATATCAGAAGGTGACCCCTGCCTTTCCCCTTGTTGTAAATTTTACGTTCTTATTTTGTCAGTCCAGTTTAATTATAAAACAATATAATTTCTGTGCGATCGTATAAGAGAAAACCGCTTTTTATAGCTTAGAGACAAGATAAATACACAATCTCTTGTATTTTCACAGAAAACTATTGTAACACTTGAAAAATGGTTGGCACTTTAGGATATTGCCAAACAAAAAGGCTTTTAATCAAAGTGAATACCAAACCCCGAGGAGAATAAAAACACTCCCGCATCAAAAGGCCTATTATACACTTACTCACATCAAAGGTCTCCGCATTTCCTAATTGCAAGATTCTTTTTCTGTTCAGTTATGTGATGCTTGTTTTCATAAAACTGATGCAAAAATCAAAGGGGCTTAATTTATAATCTCTACACAGGGATATGCGCATTCACTGCGGTGGTGAATAAATGCAAGCCTTTCTGCCCGTGTTTTCAGTGTTACTCCAAGCCTCGGGAAACCGAGATGATACAAGGCACAAGCATTTTAGGAGAAATTAAAACTAGAAGGTTTAGATAAAGCAATCACATTACTGCCGCGCTTGAAAAGAACACATTATTTTGTACTTGAGAGAGTGGAGCTTTATTGCTGACACCCCTAAGTAGAAAGTTGCACGTTATGTATATATATACTAGAAGTGCAGAGAGTCCAAGAGCTTTTTTCTCTCTTTTATTGTAATCTAACCTCAATGTAATCAGCCTCTAAGTCTGTTTGTGCTGTTCAGCCAGACACTAAAGCCCCGATGCAGAATTGCAAAATAAGTTGGGTGTAAATATGTAATTGCCAGCGCTTATTCGGAGATCTGAAATATTAGGGAGCAATATGGATTGCATTAAAATCCTGGTTGTTAGGGGGTATCGGTTACACTGAAGACATGCAGGAAAATGTGCACTGTCTGCGAATCTGGCGGAGATGGAGTGGGTGAGATGAGGAGGGGAGATAGGAGCAAGAGAGGGTGAGGAAACGCAGAAGAAAAGACGGAGAGGAAGAGGAGAGAAAGATGAAAATCTCGATGTCTCTCTGAGAACATAGACACGTTATTTAAATCTCCATCTCTTTTTAATGTAAATGTGATCAGGCTCTGCTCTGGGTGAAGAAGTGAAAGAAGGAAAGTTGAGGCAGAAACACACACACACGTTGACATGCGCATGAAAGCTGAGAAATGGGCCTTAAAAATGTCTTGAAAACTGGATGTTGCCAAGTTTCTAAACATTTGATCAAACTCTATTGCCAACAAAACCCCTTCAGAATTATATAAGATGTCCTTTGCTGTAAAGAAAACCTCACGGTTTGGCTGGAGTGCATATTGTATTCCACTTTGTGTTGGTGCGTGTATACGTTTGTGTATACGTGTGTGGTTGTGTGGAACCTGATATCTGCCTCAGGCCCCATGGCCCTGGTCTGTCTGCATCCGAAAAGCAAACTCTGCAATTATGATGACCGCCCTGTCCTTTTCATTTCCCATCTCTGTCTCTGCCTTTCTGTCTGTCCCGAGCTTTCTTCTTCCTCATCCGTGTTTGTCCATTTCACTGACCCATCTCTTTGAAAGGTAAAACATTTTCTGCCATTTTATAAACACAAGGGCCCAATACCTTAAACTTAAGTACGTGACAATCTAATCATCTTCCTGCACTTCCTTTTACAAACTATGTATGCACTTGACAAAGATGATTGTTTTTCAGCATATATTGTAGAATTTTCATTAAGTTACAAAAACAGAAGATTTTGTGTTCAGCAAAATAAGAAAAAAAAAATGAAAACCCTACTGTCTAATTTTCAGTATTGTTTTTGATAGTCTTGTCAGTTTTAACAAACCTGTCATAGCACTTTTTGCAAAACATTTTTTATCTCCATAAAAATATTAATTGACCTATTTCTTATGGTACACTTAATGCAAACGTTCAACTGCACCACAATAATTTTCAAATAGACTGTTTTGAGTCTTTATTGGTTTAAAAAAGAACAAAGAGACCGCTGGAGAAGGATATGCAACAAATGATCCAGTCCTGGTGAAATTACTACACTTGTCATTAAATACATTTATTTGACAATTTAAGGCAACAGTTACACCATAAGTAAAGAAGAACTAATAACTTTGCAACAGCTCACTGTACATTAAATTTGAAATATAAACTTTATTTGCCTCAAATAAATTTAGCTTGCTCGTTATATGCACTTGCTCATTAATGTATACACTTTAAAATCTAATATGTGTGTATGTATGTGTATACAGTATATATGTGTGTGTGTGTGTGTATGTATATATATATATATATACTGTATATATATATAGTATATATATATATATATACTGTATATATATAGTATGTATATACATGTATTTATTGGTGATGGGGCTGATCTGGTATCAACATTGGCCTCCAATACCAACATAATTTATGTATCAGATTTTTCTGATCCAATCTGCCGATATTTCCAATCCATGATGCACGTTGGCTCAAATTGTTGAATGGATTTCCTGGACGGAGGCGTATCTCATGAACACAGAGTCATAAGACCCACCTCACATTCAGGAAATCCATTTCATAGTTTGCAGCCAGCTGCAACGTGAGGACTGAGCGAGCAGCCCAGTGGCTAACAGCTAGCCAACTTTTCATCGTAACATGTCCGCTGTGTGGAAGTATTTTACACTGAACACTACAAGGCAACAACGTACAATGTCTGCAGAGCCATAGCACCACATTAAAACACGGTCAAGTTAGTTTTACATTGGACATTCGAGCTCCGGGACATCAGCGGGACGCTACTCTCACTGAACTGAAACAGACAGCCCGACCCTGGCCAGCCACGTCCAATCTGACCCGCTCTGTCTGCCTGTCTCGAACGAGGGGCAGACTGAGAGCGGCTGGCTGAAATCAGGCTGCCCGCCTCGGACTGAACAAGAAAAACACACTGCTGAAGCCATGGAGCTCGAATGTTTACCGAGAAGTTGCTAAACTTCATCGTAATTAATGACCAACAGCTAACAGCTGTAGAAAATGAAGGCTTTCGCAGCTTGATACTTGCAGCCAAGACATAGTTTACCCTCCAGGAGATATTTATCAGTACAACAGTAGACAATCATAAAAAAGTATAAAAAAATTACAAATTACAAGAAAATTGTATATAAAAAATTAATAAATAAAACAGCTACATTATAAAGCGATGTAAAATAATAACAACAGGAACATGTCTGTGTTGGTTTATGCCATGAATTTAGCAGATTTAAAGCCATTTAATATTTTTATTTAATTCATTTATTCATTCATTTATTAGAGACAAAATAAAACAAATTCCTCAAAAAGAAAACACTGAATGAAAAGAGTGCAGAAAGAAGAAAAATTATTATATCACCCCCCTTATTTAAAAGAATATATAAAATAACTTTAAACAATCACTTAAATTAATCACTTTAATATCCACTTTAAAGCTAGGA
>JARVGS010000002.1:21765704-21782499 GCA_031762315.1 Hypsolebias antenori
GTCACCCTTGTGAAAGAGATCTCGATCTCAACGGGCTCTACCTGGTAAAATAAAGGTGATTGATTGATTGATTGATTTTATGGAATTCAGAGTACCGGTAGATGTGCTCTTACTTATTTCTGGCCATGAATTTTCAAAATAAATGACAGTGTTTTGCTGCTCTGTTGTATGGCAGCAGATTTAATCAGCAGAATATGACGCTGTCTTTAAGTATAGTTCAGGACAAACTTTAGCAAAAGTTAATCCTGCACCAAAATAAACACTTTAATGTTTTCACATTAAAACATTAAAAAACATGTACTGTCTGCACCTGACCGGTTTAGAACTTAATTGTTGGTATGTTCTCTGTTATTTTCTATATCTTGTGTGATTCCTTGTGTATGTTCCTTTGTACTGAAA
Source organism: Hypsolebias antenori (assembly GCA_031762315.1). Lineage (NCBI taxonomy): Eukaryota > Metazoa > Chordata > Actinopteri > Cyprinodontiformes > Rivulidae > Hypsolebias > Hypsolebias antenori. Next base: position 21,766,104 of record JARVGS010000002.1, read on the forward strand.
CTCTGGCACAACAATTTTCTGCGGGATCAGTAACGTTCTGTCTTATCTATTAGTCCTTTGGCTTTTTATGTTTCTTTCTTAAGTAAATGAAAAATGATTTACATAATTTAAGACATTATTTGGTATTTGGCATCTCTTATTAAGGATTGTTCTTTAATTTTGTCACTGTTAAGTGACAAATAAGGGATAGCTGAAACACTACTGATACACGCCATATGGACAAGGCCTCAGGAGTGAGCGTGTGTATTTTTTCCCATTTGCTTGACATTGGTCAAACACTTTCTGTCCCTTATTTTGTTGTGGTCAGCTTTTACAGAATCATCTTGCGTCCGGTGGTCGGTTGCTCAGTTGCTATTTTGGGTTCATGAATATCGTCATCAACTCGCAGGTCTCCATGCAGCAAAGTGTGTGTGTGTGTGTGTGTGTGTGTGTTGGCGTCAAGGGAGCCCTTTGGGGAGAGGCAGGGCAGTCATCGCCCGTGGCAGCCCTGGGGCAGGGTATGGCCATCCAGGGCACACGTTTTGGGTCACAGCCAATCCTCATGGTGGTTTCTTAAAGTTTCATTCGACTCTTGCACAAATCCGTTAACTCTTCTGTTCTTATAATTGCTTTCCTATTCTTTTCGACTAATTGTTTATCTGCTGCTGTTATCTTTCTGTCTTTCTCTCTTGTTCTCTCGCTCTCATGTTGTCTCCATCTATGTTGTTCTCTCTTTACCTCGGTATTTTGGCAAGGTTGTGTTTCTTCATTAGCTGTGCTGTTTGGGGGGGAGTGGGGGGACTCTCAGGGGACGTCAGAGTACATTAATTCTCATCAGAAGGCGAACAGAGCAGAGTGGAGGCTGGGAGCTCTGAGCTGTGAATGGCACTGGGCAGCTGTCTGAGTCTACCACCACTCTATTACTGCACGTATGTCTTCAGGCGTAACACACACACACATACACACATGCATACATCCACAGCCATGCTCAGACAACTCTGTGTGCACAGATGCACACACACACAGGTTTGTAAACACGCACGCACAATAATGCTCCTGCAGCGTGTCATTGACAGGTGAAATGTAATCAGAGTCTTTTTCTTTTCGTTCTCTCGTTTCTCACTCTCTTGCTTTTAAGTGCTTTAGTCAGTGGCTTTCACGCTGCTTTGTGTTCCATTGACCCCGATTCGGCTTTAATTGCCTGTCCTTTGAAATGAAATTACCTGGATATTGATATTGTTGAATGCAGTGCGATTTCATTGGGACGTAATTGATGGAGGACGCGCTGACAGAAAGCCCTAATACAATTTCTACTGAACGGCCCGTAATTAACACGTGCAATTTGTTCTTACCATAGATCCTTTCTTTTCTCCTTTCATTTATTCTGCTCTCATTTAAAGCTCAATATTTGTGTGAATAAAAACAAGTTTTATCATATCGTTTGCGCTTTGTGTTGTGGTCACTTTTTGATTAATATTTTCAAACTTCACAGTCGTTTTACTTCTGGTTCCTCGGTTTAAATATGGGTCAGAATTTGCGGTGTTCACATATCCACACTGGATGTGCATTTCCAGTTTCTCTCTTTCCAATAAAGTGCAGTGTTAATGACCACCAGTCTGAGCCCTGCTCACACAGGCAATCTCTTCCTGCTGGCCTACATTATCATAGAGGTCAGGGGTCACACCCATGGGGGTTATTTAAAGTAAATATATAAACGGATGCCTCCCTGTTTGGTAGTTAACACCCTCGTTTGACCAGCGCTGAGATTGCAGAGTGCTCACAGGGTTGTGCGAGGTCTTAATGTGGAGAGAGGGACTCTGGTATGCAGCAATAGGCCTATTAAAGACATTCATTAGACCAGCGCTTATGAGAGAGGGACTAACTGGTGGGCAGTTGAATTAACAGGCCTTTTACATTACAAGCAGACTCACCAGGGACTTGTCTGAGTTGTGTATGGGAAATTCTCGGCTAGTCCAAGAAAAGTTGAGTATTTAATCATAAATTTGTGATTTACTTTGAGCGACTCACTGGATTTGCTCCTTTGTCTTGACAGAAAGAGGTCACCGCATTTAAGTCCTAAGAGAGGATACAGGAATAAGATTAGTTTAGAGTAAAAGCTTTAGTGAAAGGTTAAAAACTTGGGTCAGGAGTTCATTCCTTGGTGTTATTGTAAAGCCCCCAGTGAGCACATTGAGGCCCGAGCCAAGAGTTTTTTCCTTGTGTAGCACAATGATGCTTTACTTCCCAGTCTATTAGATAGCAGGGCTTTAGCCCTGAAACAACCAACATAAATTACTGTATTTTAATCAAAGAGGAATTTGGCAGCAAAATGTGAAATCACAGCATCTTTTAACTTTTCTGTATTGTTTACGTGTTTTCCCTCAAAACCAGTAAGTTATACTTGTTCAACTTCTTGTATTTTTGATGAAAATTTAAATACCCCACTGCTGGTGTGTTGATTATGTGCTGAGGTTGGCATTCTTTAAGTTGACTCACGCCTAGGTTTGTGCTCTTTAATGAACCTAGTGTGTTCGGAGGCCTGAAGGTGATCGTACAGTACAGTACTATGTAATAGCATGGGATGGCTCATTATAGAAAGGCATAACAATTCACACATTAATTTTCCAGCATCCAGTTTTTAATTAATCCAGTAGGCAGTCTTAAACACAGGGTACACAAATTGCCTTCGGCCTCATAATTAATTCTAATGGAAGAAATTAAAAATTGGTGGGGTGTGTTTGGATTGTTCGCCTGTGTTACTGTGCTTTTGAGCTCATTGGAGCGTCACTGTCACCGACAAGGATCTCTCACTCCCTTGACCAATCCTGCAATCTCTTTTCTTTGTGCCATATGACAAGGTAGATTTACTCTTTCGCTCAACAGAAATCCAACACAAGCAAAGACGTATGAAGCCAGTTTTTATAGGTCTCTAAGCCGGGTGCTTTAAACATCAAGGCTTGAGAGAGCATTTTTCTTGATTTGTTTAGCCTTCTCTAGTGGTGGATTTGGTTACTCAGAGTACCTACACAGTATCATCGCCTATTACTTCCACCACCAGTGCGTTTCAATGATTTGAGATTCATTTTCATTGTGTTGCAGCCCTTGGCTTCTAGCCAGCTGTAGTATCTGTGGTACTTGTGCAGCAAAGGGAGTTTTAATATAAACCTCAGTATCATATCAGCATTACTGATGCTCCGTCTCTATAGGCCTGTAATATCAACCTTTCTGTTTTCACTTCTCACTGTATTTTACTACGTTTTCTACGTCCTATTATGGTACAAAAAAATTCTACAGTGTCATCATTTTCACTTTATAATTATTCACCGTGCTGTATTTTGTGTTTTCTCTCGCTGCAGACCTCTGCACATTCTAGTGTGTAACGCAGCAGTGTGCACTCAGCCCTGGACGTTGACTGAAGATGGTCTAGAGTCCACCTTTCAGGTCTGCCACCTTGGTCACTTCCTGCTCGTGCAGAGCCTGCAGGATGTCCTGCGTCGTTCAGCACCTGCTCGCGTTGTGGTTGTGTCTTCAGAGTCCCACAGGTAAATACAAGTTACCACAACGAGGATGCTTGGTTTTGCATAAGTATCTAAATGGTTTAAAGAACAGACTCATAAACTAAGGGTTTACCAGAGGAAAATGTTACTGATATTAAAGGTTGTTTTTGTTTAGACGGACTGCTTATCATCTTAAGTAATTTTAATGAGTAGCTTTATTTATTTACCTGGTATTTTAATTTTTCTTTCTTAAAAAAAAAATCCCATTTCTTGTTAGATTTCTGATAAACACGTCCATTCACATTCACACAAGTTTTTTGCAGAGATAAAAACAAATGATGGCATCAGTCGACAGAAACAACACCAAACTTTAGGAGACAAGATGTTGAAAACCTTTTATCACACCTTTGAATTATGACAGAAGTAAAATGTTCACGTAACCCTCACTTTAAGCTACACTGTTCCCTGACTGTACATGCTTTTCAAGTACTGTAGGCCGCACAATGGAAAACAAACATTCTTTAAGTTTTTGTATACTCACTTCCTATTCCCGTCACAGTTTGGCCATATTAACATCACACTTTTAGAGTTTAAGCAGTAATTTTTCTAAACTACCCTGTCTGGTCTCCAGCCCTACAGCTTGCTGTTATAAGTGCCACACTGGTTAGTTTTAAGGACAGAATTGACAGATAAGACTTACTGTGTATTGTCAAACATGACAGCCTCACTCACTGAAACTCATTTCCTTCAACACGTTGTCACTACAAATCAAACGTATCATCAGCATGATGGATGGACTTATCAGCTAAAATTTACTTTGATCAAGTATCTGCTCCTTTCTGTCTGACCCCCTGACTCAGCCTCTTTCTTCCTTCGTTTTCCCCTCATCTATTGTGCTTTGAATCCATCTTTTTTTCTTAAGCAACTCGACTCTACAGGCTTGTGTTTTTCATACCGTATGGCATGATGTCCTGCGGTGCTCTTTGAGCTCAAAGCCCCGAGCCATGTGTTTCAGAGTCAGTCTCTGTCTGTGTGCAGCATTGATTCTGGCTTCAGTCAGTCAGACGACCAAGCAGTGATTGATTGGAGCTCTGGAGAGTGACCTGAGAATAAGGGAGCATGCACGGAGTCAGTCTTGCAAATCATGCTGCTCCATTATTACAGGACACCTTATATGAGTTGCATGTTATACAAATCATCACACATGGGAAAATTAGGAATGGTGATTGGATATTCAGACTCGGCCTCATACTCACTGTGCATGCTGTTAAAAGAAGAGCACAAGTGGATGTAAGTGTAGGAAAAACATACTGTAAACATGTGCATGCATTTCTAGCAGTGCACTGTCAGGTGTTTTGTTTGAGCCTGTAAAACCTCAGTGAGTTGAATATATTGGCTCACTCACTGCTCCACAGCTTGCTTGCTTTTTCTGCTATCCTAACACACATCCTCACCTTCCTCCCTCACTCTACAACCAGCAGTGGCTTTAACTCCTTCAAAGGGAGCTTAAGCAGGACTAGAGATAGTTAGTTACATCAACACAGACTAGAAGAAGAGAAAGAAAGATTAATTTTAGACAATATCTCATATTGCATCTTCAATTCTGTCCACCTCATTCCAGACTTAAATTGCATCCTGTGAAGTTGCTCCTTCTTTTGCTTGTGCTGTTTACACCTTTTGCCGATTTCCTCATTTATTCACTTAGCATCCCCTCACAGGCAGTGTGTGACCCCTGGCCTTGCAGCATATTGTATTCCCTAAGCTCCTTGTCCTCTGGTAAATCATTGACCTGTGAGGGGCAGGGATGGGTAAGGTGGACATTCGAGTAATGGTTGAACACGTTATCAGTTTACACCACAGGGGCTTACTGTGAAATTGACCAAATACCAGTTGACTTTAGTCTGTACTGCATCAAATTTTGTCAAAGAAAGATGGATAATAGCCTTAATGAAATTACCTCTAATAGATCTAAGCTGAAGCTGTGGCTTTGTACTTTTATGTGCACTGTAACATGATTGCCACCAAGATATCTATCACGCTGATTGCAAAGTTTCATTTAAATCTAACTAGAAACAAGTTCAAAATATTGTGAAAGCAAATTGTCGACGTGGGAGGGAACCCAGCGTTGGTGCTCTGGCAATTGATTTATCAACCTCTACTTGCTGAAGTAGTTATGAAGTTGCAGCACATGAAATGAAAAGCCTGCAGATGTTGTAATTTAGCCAAGCAAGGATGTTGCGGAAGGCGACAGTAAACAAGAGGCAGCGAGCTTGTAAAATCACAACAAGGAAACCAGGTGACATTTTGATTGGTTGTTTTCTAATGACTGGATTAATATGTAGAATGTGTTGCACTGGTTTGGAGCTGATCTTTCCTCTCTCTCTCTCTCTCGCTCAAACACACACCGTGCAGTTTTGTGTCCTCGTGTTGTGGTGCAGTGTGACTGCATAATAACATGAGTAGTGTAATGTTTAAGGGGCCTTGTCAAACATCTGGAGTTTAACAGCTCTGTCGCAGGCAATTAAAGAACATCATGTCACGTCTTTGATTTGTATGCAGCCGGTACCACACATCTGCTGTCAAAGAGCCTTCAGCGAGGCTGAAAGCTGACTCCAGGCTCACACACCTTAATGTGAACTACCTTTCAGGTTCACAGACCTGTTAGACTCGTGTGGAAAGCTGGATTTGGCCCTGTTGTCCCCGCCAAAGAAGGAGTACTGGTCCATGCTGGCTTACAACCGGGCTAAACTCTGCAACATCCTCTTCAGCAACGAGCTCCACCGGCGACTTTCACCCCACGGCGTGACCTCCAACGCAGTGCATCCTGGGAACATGATCTACACTTCCATTCACAGGAGCTGGTGGCTGATGACCTTTCTCTTCATGCTGGCCAGACCTTTCACCAAGTCTCTGGTAGGAAATCACGCTAGAATAAAAAAAAGTGTTTAGTCACTGTGTGTCTGCACAAACTGTAGAACAGCTTGACCGAAGGCCTGCCGAATCCACGGCGCTGTCTTTTGTTGACACTGGTACAAGTCTTACTGAGCTTGTATTTGTTTTGGCACATCCCTGGTAGCCAGAACAGGAACAGGATGGAGAGGAGGTTGATCTACAGTGTCCTCAGGGTGATACTCTGCTTTCATAGATAGAGCTATTCTGTGGTTTGTTTCCCTCTTCCTCTTGTGACTGTTTATTTAACTCAGGGAGACAGTTCTTTTCTCAGATGATGTAACAGATTCAGTGGATCTTGGCTACTGTTTGCAGTAAATGCACACAGCACTTTTATGCTCTCATCTTACAAATACTTTTTTTTTTTTAATTTATCAAATATGGTTTAAAGCCATGTAACATACCAACCTGGTGAACTCAAATCTTTTCAGTCAAGCTTGTTTTACAAAGACTTGTCTGAAAGCATAGATACATCAAACACAGAATGTCCTAAGATGCTGCTTTTGAGACACTAAAAGAAAAGACCGTAGTTGTTATACCAAGGGGAACCTGCTTTTTTCCCCCCTTCCTTTTTTATGACATTACAACTTTAATTTAGAAGTAGCTGTAAAACTAGATCCCCTCAGAAAATTGACACTTCACCGGGATGGTTGTTGGAGTAACTGGACCTCTGCGCTTCTGGGAGTTTTGTGTTTTTTGGGTCAAGAGCTCCTGGTAGGGTCATTATCTGCTGGTGGAAGGAGCTGCAACTGTTACAGGAGATACACTTATATATTGAAGCGTTGTCTCCAGAATGAAAGTATGGCACAAGGTCTTTTACTTTTTTACTTTGCAGGAGTTGCCCAGAGATTAGAGTTTTCTGGTTATGGTAGGATTTTTCAAACTCTCCCACAAAGCAGCTCTGTTAGGATAAAAAAAAAAAAATAGCCTTTTCTCAAACTATGAGAAAACTCATGGATGTGTGATGCAATTGTGCCGTATTGCAGGGCTGTTGGGATTTGCAATAAATACAAACAATTAGATGTTTCTTTTTCTTTAACATAAACTAAAAACTTGGACCACAAACAACAAATAATCCATACATTTTAAATAATGTGAAATGCTACCAGGAACAATTATTTTGAGAGAGTTTCTTAACTGAACAAGTTCAATGATTGCACGCTCTTTGTGAATCCTGCTGAAAACATAAACGTAACTTGAAAACAAGGATGGGATCAAATATTCAGTAAAATCCCAGTGTTGGAGGGAAATTAGTTGATCTTCTTTACTTTTCAATAAAACCAACCAGTGGTTTTAATGTTGGTACACAAGTTCAGCATGATTTGTGTGAATTTTTAGAGCATGCTTTCATAAATGTGGGAAACTGCCTGAACATACAATTTTGTCAAACTTTGGATTTTGAGTTGCAAAATAGCAGTTCTGTTTAGAAGCACTATAATCCTTGGATTTTTTTAAAAATGTATTTATATATTACCATCTATTTCTATCAACTAAACCTGTCAAAGCCAGATTCAGCACTATGATTAATCTTAGTGTGCTCTCTTTAAAAATTTCAGTGGATAGCAACACTACCCTTTAGGCTTCACAGCCTTCTGAGATATTCTTTAGTTTGACAATTACATCTTTCCATTAGCTGTTCTTCATACTTTATCAGTTTGGTGTTTGCACTGAAGTGAAAATGTGATGTGTTGAAGGCAGCGCGGTGGAGTTTTAGTGAAGCATTGTTCTGATCCATCATGTTTGACAGATGCAAGGCCTCGGGCCGTCATTTGTCTTTCTGTCTTTTGACATTGAATGAGAGATGAGGGGAACCGCTCCTCAGCGCAAAATGCCAAGCTGATCATTTCTTTGACTATTTTTTTGCCACAAAATCTTTACTTTGTCCCCTTACTTCTTTAGCTTAACATTTTCCTAGCTCTCCAACTTTTGTTTCATCCTTCAAATTCGGCCTTTGTGAATTTCATATTTAGTTGCTGTGATTTTTGTGTCCTTTGTGTAAAAAGGGAGCTAACATTTTGAAATTGTGCGCACAGATGCAATTAACAAAGCTCTTTCTCCAGAGTGTGGTAGTGGCTTTTCTATGTCTTGTTAATTAAACCTAGTGTAGATGTTAGTAAATATTAAAAGACAAAAGTAGAGCTAGTAATTAAATTCTGGTGTGCTGACATAGCAATTAGCTAAAAACTCATGTCGGATAGAGGCCACACGCAGATACACGGGCACACCCTTAAGCTGAACATTTGCTCTTATTTAAATCTGGGGTTGATAAGGCCCCTGAAAGTGTATCCTCTTTAAAATCCCACTCCTCACTGCTTCTGCCTCCACATTAAGGGCTTAATAAAACAGTGATATTATTTCAGTTATTGGTTGCAGGGATATGAAGATGGTATCGCTTTAATTGCTTGCGTGCGCTTGCGGGATCCGTGGAGATTGTTCTGGGATGCAAACATAAGCAGAATGTCGACTCCAAAAAACAATCACAAAGCCCCCATGTGTGTTCTAGCGCAAATAACCAGCCCCTCATTTAAACGCAAGGTTTGATTTATAGGAGCACAGGTAGAGTGATGTATATACACTGTTTCTCTGCACAGAAAGACACACATGAAGATAGAAGCCCACACAGTCTTAGTGTTGAGATAAAGAAAACACCTGAAGTGGTTGTATATCTGTGATTTGATACAGCCACATGCTCCAGAGATGAGTTATTTAAAGCCAATTTTATGCTATTATTTAATTATCTTTTTACCACTCAGATGCATATCTGGACTTCTTACTTTGTACAAATACAAGCAACATTTTGACTTCTCTAAATTTTAAGTTATTTGTGTTTTCTCTCAAAAGAAACTTCTGTATTAGCAAGGAGCACAACCCACTCTTCTGCAGATATAAAGAGCTGATTTCATTTTGCTGAGTTGAAAAAGACATCTATAAAGAGCCATGACATCTTTAATCAGCCAATCTCTCACTACCATCATGTTCTCCTCCCTGTGCCTTGATCTGCTTATCACAAGCGGTGCAACCAGGCCTCTAACTCTTGGTATTTATTTATTTTATTCAGTTTGTTTAAAGCGGGAGTTTTCCTTTTGTCCTTTAGTGTGACTATCTGTATTCAAGGATCTATGGCCTCCATTCATGTATAAAAGTCAGAGGAAAATCTAAGAGAATATGGGGGGGGGGGGGGGAGTTAGCTTTGTAATTTTTGTAGCTGCAATTTAATACTCATGATGTGTTTGCAACATTTTGTCTGATTTATTGGATGTCGAAGTATTTTAGATCACAGAAGTTGCATGCACTTTGAACCAAAAGTCTGGACACACATTCAAACGACACATAGTAAATTTAAATGACTGCTGCAGTTATTAGTTGGGCTATAACCTTTGTGAAGTTGTCGCCATGCTGCCGTGCTGGATCGCTGACCCTGTGACATTTTGTTGACTGACTGATTGCTCCCTCCAGATCAGTGTACCCTCAGGCTCCAAGCAGCTGGCCTCAGCCTACACTCATCATATGTATACCTTAACTATAGGCACAGATAATGCTGAGCAGCATGAAGATATGTGTGGGCAGCGGCTTCAGTAGCTCATCATATTCTGTAATTGATAGAGAGAGGGGAGGTGTTGTAGGCACACACCTAAGAGGTCCAGTGCGACACCAAAGATCCCCCCTAGGGCCTGGTTTCATCAGCTCTCCCGCCTTATCCCATGCTTCCTAGTGTTTTAGTGTGATTATTTCACCCAGGATCCTGCCTCGGGCACCCAGCCACCTTTTTACATATGCACGGACTGAACTTTTGACCAGGCACCAGCAGACGGGGCTGCCTTGGAGAAACAGTGGTTCAGGCTGGAGATGTAGGACTTCCTCCTCTGAGCATTCCCCCCACTGTGATCAGGAGCTCAGCCCAGCACCTCAGGGGTTAAACCCAGAGACAGCTCCTGCAAGTGAGACATCAGCGTTACCATACTGTATGACAGACGTACCGTGATGCGCAGCAGCCGCTCTTCCTCCACTATCAGATTCTCTCCTGCAGACAAACATAAGGTCAGATGCTCCATCTTACCCACAGACTCAAACGCTACGCCTCACACCTTTGCTGTGTGTGTGTGTGTGTGTGTGTGTGTGTGTGTGTGTGTGTGTGTGTGTGTGCTGTTCAGCCATGTGGAATCAAAAAGGAGCAGAGGCCCCAATCTCCTCACCAGCCTTTCTCTTTTCCTCTTCGGGGTTAGATGAGCTGCCAGGACATTGTAATAGAGTCCTTTAGGATGATTAGGAGCTACACAGGAGGGGGTCAACCCCAGCCTGACTGCAAACACGGTGTAGGTTTCTCCTCCGTGGTCTAGACAAATTATTACATATTATGCAGAGCGAGGAAACTCGCAGATTTTCTTTAGCGGCAATGTTTCAGATCACTTTTGAGGAGCCAGAAAATATTAATGAGACATTCCTGCCAGACGTTTCCTGCTGTGCCGCTCCGCAACGTACAGAGGAGACGGAGGTATAGAGGGAAACAGAGGGACATACGGAGAGAACGATGCGTTTGTAAGAGGACGGATAAAAGCACACAATCCTATTTGGCTGTATTGACATGTGTGTTTGTGCCCAATCCTGTTACTGGGATTATTGTCTACAGAGATACCATTTCATTAAGAAAACGCACATGCTCAAACATGCGCACGCACAGAGAGCCACAAGCACACACACACCCACACAGTCGGTGTACAAAGATGGCCTGAGGCCTGGTTATACGGTCCATTGCACAGGGAAACTGTGTAAATGGTTTATTGTGGATGAGTTGATGTGATGGAAAGCGTGTCTGGATCAATAAAGAACCAATCAAATGCTGACAGTCTGATACTGTATGCAGTCAGTCATCCATCCCTTGTGCCTGCGTACAGTTCTACAACATGAGTGAGAAGGAGGCTTGAACAATATCCCGGCTGAGAACAGATGGAGTTGAAGAGGAAAGAAAGCAATTTTTCAGCAAACTTTTTTTGAAGTTCCCATTTTAAGTAGGTGCTTTTTCCTGAAAAATGACGTTCTTTGTCTTTACATAAACAGCATGCACATGACACATCATTTTGTCACAGACCGTAACGAAAGACGTGTGATTTAAGGCTTCAGCTCCACCAGCTCAACACCGCAGGGAAGCCATTAGGATGTGTTTGCAGCCAGGGTTGTCCGAGTCTGGATTGAGTCTGAGTTGGGGTTAGGCAAAATTACCCCAGAGTCACAGGTCAGAAGCATCAAGACCTTCATTGCCAAGGTGCTCCCTCTCCAGTAGACGGGATCAGCCCCAGCCAAAGAGCCAGAATGTGACCTGGCCAAAGAGGCATCCTTACCCACTTACCCTTTACTGTTTAGAGCTCCTGAGCTTTACGCCTGTAACCCTCATAGGGAAGAAAAATGCAGCCCATCACCCCTTTGTCACCCGTCCACTGGCACTGCTTTCTTGCCAGTGACCCTCACAACTCGACACACACATACACACGCACACAAACCACCCCCCTCCCTTCTTTGTTGTGACACAGAGCTGATGGACTATTTTTCAAATTGATTTCAAAAATGTACATAAGCAGCCGATCCCCTAGCCCAGATTACCTATTGATTTTTAATATGAAAAGCTCATTATATAAGCAGGAACTGCAACACAAAAAGCTAGCCAACCTTTGCATAAATCCTTTAATTGAATTTCCAGAGCCCGTGGTTCTACATTTTTTAATTAAATCCATTTCTTTTTTTTTTAAGGGTTGCTGTGTAATTTGCATGCTGTGAAGTGGGTGCTGTCCCAGATAAAGTGCCATTGATCCTTATTAAGGCTCACCTCTGGGCTCGCTGAAAACCAACCGCAGAAATTAAATGTGCTCATGGTGCATACACTTATTGCCCGCATGATAGGATTAGAGGCACAGAGACAGAGAGGGGAGTGGGTGGGGGAGGTAGAAATGGAGAGAAAAGGAGTGATGGGGTAAGAGTTGGGGGAGAGAGAGAGGGGGGCTATTATTAATAGTTGTTCATATTAATGTAATATTTCACCTGTCTTCCTGTGGGATGAGATTGTTAATAAATACAGCTTGGCTTAGGTGTTATTTGGGTTTCTCCTGGTGGTTGGTTAGCAGTTGCTGTGACGTTAGATTTGTAGGTAGCCTTTAAATTTGTCATCACGGTGATAAACGTCTAAGCTCTTTTTTTTAATTTTTTTTTTTAAATAAAATCAGTTTTCCAGAAATACTCCCTTGTATTTGGATTTTTTTTAAAAAGGAAAAGTGCTCTTGATAGTATGAACACGTAAATGAATCAAATGATCATATCGATGCTGCAGACTGTCTAAGTAGGGGGTGTTTAACAACCTGTTTGGAGATGAAATTATACTTATTTTTTTGTTCTTACCCTCTATAGCGTGTTCTGTGTGCATGATGGTACAAGTGTGTATGACAGTGATTTTTATGCTGCATTTGTTCTATCTAATAGTTGGAGAAGCAGACCTCTCCTCTCCTGTCTTGTGTCCTGTGTGGCTGTGTGCAGACAGTGGAGTGAATCAATAAGTATTAACCTGTGACCTCAGCCACATACTTATAGGCCAGTCGTCGTTGCACACACATCTCTCATCAGTTTCACTTAAACACTGAGCCTCACTCAATAAGGCACAACACGCTAATTCATTTCAAAGATGGAGAGGCCCCTATCACAGACCTCTCTTTTGCCATGAGCTTGCAAACAAACACAACTCAGACACACAGCAAAATTAACACAAAAACGAATGATACAAACTTGATTTATTAGTTACAATTTGATCATTTTAAAATGTTTTTGTACGTGACGGACTTCAAATTCTTCTGTCATTATTGGTTAATTTTCCAACTTTTAAATAATATTGAAATATCCATGTTTTTTTTTTTCCCCCAGGGCTAAGGTAATGTTTTCAAAACCCTTTCCATCTGTCCATTCACATCTGATCACATGTTTGATCTATCTTCGAGAAATTGATTAATGAGTTATCGTTACATGCACTGATTTATTTTCACTTGATCTACTAATTAAAGGTGCAACAGACAGGGACTTTTCATTAACTTGTCATTATGAAGTAAATGTTTGCTGAACGTAATGACAATGGAAAAATGACACGGTTGGTGTCTAAATTGGTTCCCGATAAACTTCAATTTCACCCTGCAGTTCCCCCCCCCCCCCCACTCCCTCTGGCTGCCTAGTCTTTTGGGAAAACAAGGACTCAATTTACAACCCAAATAGGTGCATCTGCAATTAGATGACCAAACATGATGGTGTCTTTGAGTTAACTTTCATTTGAGCGGTTTCTATCATCTGAGTCTGAAACAGGCGCATTTTGTTACAAAGATGCAAATGGAATTATACAACTTTAACCTGTTAGTACATAATCTATAATCTATTGTTTGTTTGTGTTCATATCCATTTTTATTGAAGCCATTCCAAAACAATAAATGTGTAAATGCACAAAACACTAAAACTGCATAGGTGGAAACTAACATAAATTGATGAGCTCATGCTTTATGATGTTGTTTTTAGTGCTTTAGATAAACTGGCCATATACAAATGTACAATGCTGATATTTTTTTTTATTTTTTTGACACTTTAGATTTCAATGAAATCTTGTGGTTTGAAAAACCTGATCCAAGTGGAATGCCATTGAGCAAAATCTTTATTTTACCTTTAAGTTACTTAAGGAAGGAAACAGAGATTTGATTCAGTCTGTAGGAGCTCTTAAAGCATCTGACTTTCTCATGCATTTTTTAATTTTATTTTTCCATAATATTTTTCACACTGAATATCTTCTGAATTTTTGACATTGGTTGACTGATTTGTCAGATATTTTGTTTGTGCATGTGAAAAGGTGTGTGTACATGTCTTTTCATATGTGTGTGCTGAGCAGTGCGGTGTCAGCAGTATGTGCTGTGAGTATTGACCCAGGCCTGTCCTCTGCTCTGACTGGCTTTTGTCCCTAACTTGTCAGCTCCCTCTCTCTTGTTTCCCTCCTGAATTTCCTTCTGGATGGCTTGTGTTTTTGTGAACAGATCAGTTTTTTCTTATCTTTTGCGTCAGTTTAATTGTGCACATTTTGCCTTACATTTTGCACAGTTCAGTTTTAATTACTGGTACTTTTTTTTCATTGTAGCTTTATTCAGCATCACACACTTGGCATTGAAACACTTTCATCTGATAGGTAAATATGTGTAGCACCTCAGTAATGCATATAAGAGTTTACACAAAATTAAAATCTTTTTGTTAAAATAAAACAAATTCCAAGTGATGAGCAGGGTCACATAACACACACGAGAAAGTTTGAGTGTTTATTTACGAGCCTTGCCGAGATATGAAACCATTTTGTATCTGCTTGCTTCCTCTGATTGTGTAAATAAACAGATTTGTTTCCTTTGTTCCTCATGTTTTGATTTATGAATGTTCTTATTTTTGCTTTTTGAAAGTTACAGTTACTTATAGTTTGTTTTAATTTGCTCTGTCTTTTATCAGGATGTAAACAAACTGGAGCTGCTTATTACCAAGGCGTGTGAAAGGTTGCCCGCCACTAACAAACAAAGCTGATTTCCCTCTTTTTATTTCATAATCCAATCAATCAGACTAATACAGCTTGGTTCCTTTTCTGTCTCCCGCCAAGCAACAAAGTTTACATATTTACACACACACACTTACACACACACACACATGCAGAGAGCGTCCTAAATGCCTGTGAAGCGGGTCGTTCCAGAAGTGGAACTCTCCCCTCCAACTCCCCCTTCCCCTCATGGGGTTAGACCACTCCATGTGTTATTGATTGCATTGCTGTTGCATGTTGTGCTCAATCATGTGCTCCATGCGTCTACCGTTGTCCTCTCCCACCTGGCCCATTAGATTAAGCTAATGCATTCATTCATTGATTGTTCATTACACTCAGACCTGATCAGCCAATCGCCTACCTGGTTTGACTCTACTTGACCGGTGAACCCTGGCTCTTGTGTCATCTCACCAGCTTTAACGTGTTAAACACACACACGCACATGCACACGCACACACACAACTCTATTTGACGTGCATCATGTTCGGTCTGCTGCAGGTTTACCTGTATGATATTCGATTCTCATGCTGTTTTAATGCATTTTCTAATCACATGCAACAGAGCGCTATAGATTGCTACTATTGTACCTGCCATAAAACAACTCTTTTTGAACGAAGTCGTGATGAAAGTAGGATTTATGAAATCTTTTTCCACTCCCACCTTTCGTGGCAGACTGCCTACTTCAGAGATCTCTCAACTTGATTACTCCAGATTCTTTTAACAGGATATTTTCACTTCTATTTGAACAACAACAAAAATGCTGCCAAAATTGAGAACGTAGATGTTCCCAAAAATTCCAAGATAACCATGCCAGACCAGTAGGTTGTAATACTTTTTATACTTCTAAACTTTCTATACTTTAACAACACAAGTGAATCAAAAGCAAATACAATAATTGCTTTTTTGACCTTTTTATGTAACATTGTTAGCCATCTCCTTCCTATAAATAGGCTTTTAAGCACAATAACATCAATGTTTGGGCAAAACCCAGACATCCCTTTCCCCAGTGACAGTCTCCAACACCTTTGGGACAATACCAAGGTGATCCCAGGCCAAGGAATATGCATAATCCCTGCAGCAAGTTCGGGTCTGCCCTGGGGTCTCCTCCCAGTAGGACCTACCCAGAAACCCTTCAGAGGGAGGCCCAGGAGGCATCCTAATCAAATGCCATGACCACCTAAACTGTGTTCATTCATACTCATCTGCTCACACATACTCATGTTTGTGCTGCTGTTGTTTGGCACATTGTTTTGTACTATTAGTGCTTAGTGTACTCTTACTTTAGTATACTGTATTCTTAGTTTAGTGTATTCGGGTGAGAAAATACCTGAAGAATGGAGAAGAAGTGTGCTGGTGCCCATTTTTAAGAACAAGGGTGATGTACAGAGTT
>JARVGS010000002.1:21912580-21923507 GCA_031762315.1 Hypsolebias antenori
AGAACTCAGTGGGTCAGGGGAGAGGTCAAAGGTTGTGACCTCATCCCATGAGCACTGCGCATGTCACCCGCACCCCCACCAAACCTCCTCACCCCCCGTCATTCAAGCAGAGCTCTAGAGACATGCAAAACACAGAGGATGGAAAGAGAGAGCAGAGCTGAGCATACAAAGAAATGGAAACACTGAGAACAGATGAATTGTAATTGTGCGTATTAGGAAACTGAAATTATTCTGAAAAATATTTCACTAGCAATTAAAAATGTTAACAATACTTTTATCTTTAACGACTACAGTACTTCTAAGATTTTTCAGCAAATCTGGTAAACATTCATGCTAAGCTTTGAAGTTTTACAATGGTTGAATTTATTTGCATCATATATATATATATATATATATATATATATATATATCATTTTTTGTTAATCAAAGTTAAGAGGATTGCACACTTTTGAGTGCAGATGCAGAGTTTCGAGAGCAGCTCTTATTAAAAATGATGTAAATCTGAGTGATCCCAACATTTTCATTGTAAAAACTGAAACTTTGAAGAGTTTGAAGCGCAACATGAGCAGAAAACACTTTCTGATGGTGCAACATTTAAACTGCATAACTTTGACATCACTTAACTTTTTTCAATGTTTTCTTTGTGCTTTGTTTTCATTTTCAATCCGATAAAAGCTTCACGTAAAATTTGCATTATTAATATTTTCATTTCTTTTGGGAAATGTGTCCAAACTTAAAGGCTGAAAAATAGACGTTACCTCAGTCTGCAGGCTGGCGGGACCAAGAGAACACAGGTCTCTATCACAGATGGAGGAATTTTCTCGACGTCCTGCAAAAAAACAGAAGAGGAATAAATGTGAGTGATCCAATAGAGAACTTGTGTTTAAGTGCAACATTTTTCTATTGTGGCACTTTAGATCGTTCGGAACAGAATCAGGCAAAATCAATGAAAAACAAAACAAAACTTTCAAATACTTAAAATTTAAACAAGATTTAGACATTAACAAGATTTAGACATGTTTTGCAATTTGAAAATTTAATATAAAAATATATATTTATATATATATATACAGTATAGTGTCTCATCTTTCTGCATGTGGATTTCAAGCCATATGCATGCATACACACACATACACACACTGAATAGTTATTTCAAAAGTAAAATAATTTCATTTTAATTTAAGATTTGGCATATTCAAATAAATCTTCAGTGTTTGGAAGCAAAGTATTATTTTTAGAACTTTTTTAATCAGAACAAACAATGGAAACAGAAGTGCACTATTTCTGACCAACCAATAAATCAGCTTTTATTAAAATGGTTAGGATTTATACCGTGAAACATTGCCTCGGTCAGTCAGTTTGTGAGGTTTGTGTCGACGTGGTTACGTTAATCAGGTCAAAGGTGTTCGTGCATGAGCAGTGAACAAACACCTGTAACAGATGACAGTGGATGAATAAATTCTACAAACCCTGCAGTGGCGCATTCAGACAAATAAATGAAAGTTTTAAGATTAAGAAATACAGCAAAGTAGTGTTAAACATGATTAATTCCCTTTAATCCATCGTGAAGCAACAATAAAAACCATTTACTGCTCTGTAATCCGATTCGTACTGGTGCCAAATGGACTCTGACCCTTGCAGCGACACACAAACTCCCAGTGACAGACATACAGTCCGGAGAAGGCCAGTGTCATCCAAACCATACAGCAAGCTCTGAGGTGCGCGGGAAACACACTTTGTTAGAGATTTACACTTTCAGTGGGCATAAACGAAGCTGCACGTGAGACGTCGACTTGACAGACACGGGCTCTGACAAAGGCAGGCAGGTTTGTGCACACAGCCCTGCTAAGTCAAACAACGGCACTCGCTCAGGGCAGGAGAGGCCCCCCCCTGCAGAAGGCTGTGACATGGGAGCAGTGTGTGGGGTCAAGGCCTTTCCCAGGTACAAATAAAAGCGAGGCACAAGGCTTTGGAGGAGCTGAACAATATGGCAGGTCACCTTGCCTGGGAAAGAGATCAATGTCTGTTTGACTGGCTTAAGGGAGAGGCTGACTGCAGTCGAAGGGTAAATCACCTTATACTTCATTGAGATGCAGGTAAAACACACGGGGTCCGGGCTCGGATCCAGCTCCACCCTGCAGAACACAAACTCATGCATGGAAATGCACGCCTCTGTCAAACACCCCCCACCGTGCTTTTTGACTGTGACCTGAAACTCTGCATTGTTTGAGAGGAGAAACTTGTGATTCTGTCCAACCAGAGGACAAGTTTTCATCTCCTGCCCTTCAGTTGTGCATTCTGAGGACAACGCCTCGCACAACCACATGCACGTTGTCCAACAGCTGCACAATCACAGTCAGACTACACATTTCAGAATCAATCTCATTTTCTTCACAATGCTCATTCTTCTATTTGCAGGGAAAACCATCTTGTACATCTAAAAGCAGAAGTGCTGTTTTTTTTTTTTTTTTTTTCATTTATTTACAGCAGCAGCATTCTAAATGCACAGCCACGACAGGCTGGGATTTAATAAATGATTAGAGTTTTAAATAAATGGCACAATGGGACACAAAAAAGAGGGCGAGAAGAGAGCAAAGCTCCACCGCTGACAGTCTGGATGATAGACGGACCACTAAGGAACGCAAAGACGGCCGATTTAAATCACTTTAAATGTAAATGTTTGTCGCGTGGAGTCGTGCGGATGCAGACTGAGTGGAAATATTGAAATAGTTTCCTTCTTTTGAATAGGAATTTGGAAACGCGACGAAATGTGTACTCTCCGTTCTTGGTCATTTGCATTGCCCAAAAAAAGTTTTAAAGTAGAAAAAGTTATTTTTAAACCCAACTTGAGTCCAAAAAAACTCATGAAATTATGATTCGGAGTCAATTGGGGTTAAAATGTCTTCAATTAGCAGCACTTTTTCCAAGTGCTAGTTTTAAAACTGATCAAATTTTCCTGTTATTATAAATTAAAATAAAAACAAGCATTTTCTACAGACTTAACACGGTCACTTAAAGCCTTCTACTACCACAAGGTCATACATAAGACAGGGCTGGATGGATATTGAACACTCACATGCAGGCATTCAACAGTGCGCGCTTCCTTTGTCCTACTAATTCTGAGACATTAAAGCAAAGTACATGATGATGATTCAAATGTCAATACTGATAAATTTCAAAGTGATTTCCCATGGTTGACCTGAAAGAGAGAGTCCAATATTGTGACAGCAGACAACTACATTATCTTTAATAACCTAATCATTGGACAGACTGCAAATGATCGCAGTGCAGGAGTCAATATGCACGGCCTGAGAATAGAATTACAGCTTCCATTGATGAGATTAATAATGCACTATCGCGACTCCGCACGCTGTTTCATGCAAATGAACGAGAAGAGGCACACACACACAAAAAAAAAAAGAGGCTGAGACTCATGGCAGAGTGCTGAAAAGTGAGGAGGAAGACCTGAAACGTTCGCTTCCTGTCTTCCTTCAACACAGGAAGTGAATCAGTGCTGAATCCACCTGCCTCTCGGGGTGCGTAGAGGTCAAAACAACACAAGAGAGCAAACAAAAATAAGGAAAAGGAACACTATTTCCACAGCTGCTGCCACGATAAGCCATTTTTCCACTTCTTCCCCCTTGAATGACAAAAAACAAGCCAAAACAGATCCTCACCAGCGAGAACCGGACACCTGACAGATCCTTGTGGCCTCACAGAACAAAGAGGTGACACAAAAGAACTATAGTGTCTCCGTGCAGTTCTAGGGTTATGTAATTAAATCGCTCACTATATTGACTTAATCAGATAGGAGGGCCATAAATTAGTGGACACATGCTCACTAAAAGGCCCGCTCCTCTCAGCTCGTGTGCATCTCTGATCGTTTATCATTTGAAAGGAGCAGGACTGCAGCCAGCGTCTCCCTCTCTTGTTCGTGCTGTCTCCTGTTTAATCACAGACAAAAATCATTGCTTCAGGCTTTGCTGTCTTGTCCCTCACGTTTCATGGGAGCCATGCAGGCCAGGTGACATTATGTGTTTTGCAGACACACAGTTTCCCATTCAACACCTGTTTGTGCTGAAGGTTCTATGGTGCAAAATCAGCTCCTGGAATATTCAGCAAAAACACACATGCATGGGAGATGGTGACCTTGTGGGGTGTTTAAGGTTTTTATCTGAATTGTGCTGCTGGGTAGAGACTCTTGCAGGCGGGTTAAAACCAATTCATTCACTGCAAGAGCAGCGTTATTTAAATATAGTTAGAAGTCATAATGTTGTCTTCAGTTTGCCTCGGTAATTATTCTGACTCCAGCGATATAATAATAATAAAAAAAAGTTTTCCATCATTTTGTCCAATGAAATTTTTTTTTTTTTTTTTTTTGGCAAAGTTTAGCATTTATGCATTGAGTTCAGGTAATTCTGTTGAAGCTGCAGGGTGTTTGTCGTGAAGTGAGAGATTCAACTGGTGAAAAGTCTGAATCGATCATTAAGTTATTTGTGTTGGACCTGCAGCAAAAACAAAGAAATGAGCAAATTAAAAAAAATGTGCTTTCATTTTCTGAGCTCTTTCACTTTTGTCTGGCTTTGAGCAACAAGTGAACACCGTCTTATTTCTAAGGATTTTTTTTTAATCAAGTGAGAAATAACCGAATGTGCTTTCTAATTATATAATTGTACAATTAATATTGCAATAAAATCGTTGATGATGGAGGTGAGATTTAAATGGAAGTGAACCTAAATGACAAAATTACTTCACCATGCACGTCCTAAATTTAAATCTCGGCGTTTCAATATTTGCATTGAACTGTGCGAGTTCACATTTCTGTGACATTTTTGTTACATTTTGCTTTAAGTCGGGAGGGAAATGACGAATTTATATATTTTTTTAAAGCACAAAAACGGGCTAAATAAAACATGACCGAGAATAAATCTGTTTTCATTCAAGGGGATTTATTAATGAACGTGCGGATGGATGAAATCCTTATTTTGTGAACTTCAACTCAGAGAGCACATCAGACTGGATGACAAATTCCAAACTTCCGTTTATTTATAGTGAAATTTAAAAAGACCAGCAGGTTTCTGAGGAATCTTAAATAAAAAAGCAAACAACCATCTAGATTTTTAAATATATATCTGCTTCAAGTCCCACTTGTTGATCGCAATAATCTGTCCAGTCTTTTTTATTTAATGATCAGGGCAGATTTTTTTTTTTTTTTTTTGCAGAATCTCCAGATGTTGCTCCTGTTCTCTGAGAGGCCTTTGGAATAAATCAATAGAGGACAAAGTTGCTTCATTTCCCCCACGTGCAGCTCAAAAAACCAGACAGGAACATGTCGGGTTCATCACGGGAAATTTAAAATATATAAAGTGACGCATGGGTTTGTTTTTTTTTTTCTTCTAATAAGCTCATGGAGATGAACAGAACAAATACACAAGTTCACACACAAGCAGAAAACAGAAAACAGAACAAACTAAAAACACAAACCATGACGAGCATGCAGATCCAAACCTCTGATGGAACAAATTAAGATCTTTTATTATAATTTAGCACAATGCCAGATATGAAAATGGAAAATGCACATTAATAAAACTCATGTCATAGTGTGTTCATGTTGGCCAAAGAAGTTTTGAATTAGGCGCAAAAAGGAGCGGAGCGACGCACAAATTGCACTAAAGTCAAACAGATGGAGACACATTTCTGAGGGGAAACCAAGAAGACCCGCATTTTTACCGCAACTTTCAAAAGACTGGCCGCAGTTTTAGTTTTGAACCAATTCAGCGCGCGGAGTTTTTGGAAGCTGCGCGCAAACTGAAAGTTTTGCCAAGTTTCCTGCGCGCGCGCGGGGACTCACATGAAAAACTCCGGGGACGACGGGTTGTTGTCGCTGCTGGAGCCTCCGTTTTCTCTGAAGCCGGTGCTGATCAGCTTCTCGTACTTCTCCTTGTAGGCGTCCCTCTCCCTGGCCAGCCGGGAGATCTCCTGCTTGAGGTGGTCCACCTGCTGCATGAGCTGCGTCTTCTCCCCCTCCAGGACGTGCCGCTGCTGCACGCGCTTGTACCGACACGACTGCGCGTAGCCCCTGTTCTTGAGCGTTCTCCTCTTCTGCTTCAGGCGGATCACCTCCTCCTTGCTGACCCCGCGCAGCTGCCGGTTCAGTTCCCGCACCGACATGGTGACCAGCTGCTCGTCGGAGAAGCGCTCCTCCAGGCGCATGTGCGGGTGGTTGCCCCCCGCGCCGCCGCCGGGCTGCGAGCCGGAGGAGGGGTGGTGCGTCCCCGCGTGGTGGTGGTGGTGGTGATGGTGGTGGTGGTGGGGAGCCCCGTTCTGGGCCGCGGCTGCAGCGATGACCGCGGACACCACCGCGGCCGCCGACCCCATCTCCTCCCCGGCCATGGCGCCCGCTGCCCCGGCCGCGCCGCCGAACTGCGCCCCCCTGGCATAACCGTCGAAGGTCTGGAGCTGGTGACTGCTGCTGATCAGCGCCTCTACTGCGTCCTCTGGGCTAAAACCCAGAGCCTCGGGGTTCAGCTGCTGCTGGTACCCGCTCATCCAGTAGAAATCCTCCAAGTGCGTCTTCTGTTCGCTCCCTGATCCCGGACTGGGCGCAGAGAAGCTTGGAGAGGGGGGCACCGAGCTGCAAGGCGTGCTCATCGGGGTGGAAGACAGGGATCCCCCGGCGACCAGGCGGCTGCACTGGTTGATGCTGCGCTCGGGCTCCACCGGCTCCTTTTTCACTTCAAACTTCATCAGATCGAAGTCATTAACATATTCCATGGCCAGGGGACTGGTGGGCAGGTCGGAGTTGCTCATTGCCAGCTCTGATGCCATCCTCTTGCTGTTGACAGTCCTCCAAAGGGGGTGAGGAGCACCTGTCAAAGTGTGCTGCTGAGACACGCACTGAGCCAGCTTGATTTCTTTATTTATTTTTCTTCAGAACCGACGGGAAAAGTGAGTTCTCTCGCACTAATTGCGCCGCGCAGGTTCTTGGTTTTGTGAGTCGATAAGTTTTTTTTTTTTTTTTTTTTTCCTATCTTCAGGCTGCACAGACGCACTGGAGCTCGTGCGCTCTTTCCTCCCTCTCTCCCAGCTGCGCGTGTCTGAGCGCCGCTCTCTCTGTTTCTACCGTTTAACACACTTCATGCCTCCTTTTAGGATTAGTGCGCCAATTTGAGGAGGTGCGCGCTGTTTGTCCCGGGCAAATAGTTGCCTTGTAGAGAGAATGGAAGAAAAAAAAAAAAAAAAAAACTCCACCCAAGGATTGATAGATTTTTTTTTCTCCTCTCTCTAAGATCAGTCAGCCGACGAGTTAAAAAGCTTAGTTTTATGGGCGTCCTGACGTCATAGGGCTGAAATATGAAATTGACTGAGCAGCCAATCAGCAGCCCAGTCTGGTGAAGTAATTAACATATAGTATAGTAACTAAAGTTTACTCGAACTGCCCGAGCCCATCAAAAAATATTGATCATAGATACTTAATATGCAGGTTTAAGGGGGCTATGAAGGTAATTATCCATACTTTTATTCTAATACGTATTTTCTGATGAGGATTCAGCGTGATTTTATTCGAGCAGTCTGCCGAGAAGCCCCACTTTATTAATCCTGCCCTCATGTAGCATGCATGTAGAGAATTTTACACCACGGTCTGTTATTTATTACAGGCGACTTGTTAATTACTATGTCCGTCTGCAGCATTTTCTGTATTTCTCACTCGGTTATAAAAGCTCATCGGGAGTTTGCTTCACTAAAGGCTGTGCTCAACTTGCAGATAGGTGTTTTTTTAATTATTATTAAGGCAAAAAAAAGGCACTTTGTTTTAAGTATTTTAAAAGAGCGTGGCGTGGAGCTGCTTGGGCAACCGTTTGGAAACCCAATGTCGCCACCTTTCGGCGCAAATGAGAACTACACCCTTTTTCTCTTTTGTAAACTCATTTCCCCATCTCATGTGCAGCTTGATAAAATATTTATAATAAATGCTCATCATTGTCAGTACAAAGTCCCCTTTTCCAGTGGAGCAGTGGCAGTATCTTGACGTCCGTCCTCCTGAACTCTGCAGCCTCAGTCCCACGTCTGAGCACACTGTTAGTGCCTCTCTGCTTCTGTCTGTCTCTCCTGGAGCACATTGTGGCACACGAGAACAAACAATAAGCAGGGCTATACACACAGGAGCGGAGAGTAAATAGGAGCACTCTCCCTGGAACGTGTCACACGGGGAAGCTTCAGAGAACTACAAAGCCGCCAGCAGATAATCCATCTCCCTGGTGTCCCAACACAAGTAAATATTCTCCCATGGTCCCTGTGACTGTTCACGGGGACTTAATGTTAAACAGGAAGGATAAACATAGTGTTTTATTCATTAGAACACACAACAGAAGCCCCTCGGATGCTTTTGAATAAAAATTAGCCAGATGAGTTGTCTCATCTGATGCTGCTACATGTTGCTGTTGACAGCTATAAAAGTGAGACTTTGTATTTCAGGTAATAAAAAAAGGGGGGGAGGGGGGGGTCAAATCCTCTTTGCATGATGTGTTTGGACTTTTTTGTGTGACATGTATAGTTTGAAGGACTATAAATAAAGAGTTAATCCATAGGTGGTGCAACAGTGGACACTAGCTGCTGTGTGAGCTCTGGGCTTGCCAGGACTCTTAAACCAGGATTTATCGGTTTGGAGTCTCCAGGGTTAACAAGCGGAGTATAGAGCTAATGCATCAACTGTGTTACTGAGGGCTAATAGTCCTGCATGCAGCTCATTCTGCTTCCCCTTGGACTTTCATGTAGGCAGGCTGCCTTGAAGTTTACTACTGACTTTACTGTATCGAGTAAAAAAAAGATCTCTGCACAAGAAGCGCTCTTATAGGTGTAATCTTACTGCAAGAGGAGTCCCACCTCTGTGCAAGTTAAGAGCACAGATCATTTAAAGGCATGTCTAAGTAGCCTGCATGATTAAAAATAATGACTTGTATTTAACAACTAAAAAAAAAGCTGTTTCTAAAGAATGCAGAAAAGAAGTTCATTTTAAAGCTTTCCTTCAGCCTCTGGGCAAATAGCCAACTTAAAATGATTTTGGTTTCTAAAGTTATTTATGTGTCACAAATAAGTGAGTTCAAATCTTTTGGAATAGACTTCCGTGGAAAAGTTTTGAACAATTATAATCTTTTTTGCAATTGATAGCATCCATGTATAAAGACAGTTTCGTTTTGACCAGATCGACAAGCCAAGACCAAACTGGATGGCTATCTTAAAAAAAAAAAAAAAACAAAACTCCAATCTCAAAACAATTCATAGCAGTTGGTGCAAAAACTGTTTTATAAACTTTTATGACTGTCAGTTTTACGTTACATAGCTATTCCTGTAGAAATATTATGATATTCGTATCAGAAGTGCCCCAGGCTGCACTGGATGTGCTACACTGACATGCGCCTGCTTTTTGCACTCGCAAATATCCTTAGAGTTTTAGGTAAAACCCATGTAATATAAAAATGAGGGCTTCTAAAATAGCATTTGTGCAAGCCTGTAAAATTATGAGACCAGAGTAATTTAAAACAACGTAGAGTTATCTACACCTACAGGGTGTCATGTGTCTCAAGTGCATCTACAGTTCAGATAAATGAGACAAAAATCTCTGAACTTCTCAGTTTTACTCCAGAAAAACTCAGAGAAATAACACGTGCTTCAACACTTCCTTTTATTTTAGTGTCACAGTGACTTTACTAATTGTTACATCTATTAAAAACCATCCTTGGTACAGCGGCACATATGTGCACATTACGACAAACATTTTACTTTCAGCTTGTTCGCATTTTATTTGCCTCTAAGGTTCCTTAAATTTGACCAGAGTGTGTTTATTTTTGTCTTGCATTGGTCTACCATTAAATAAAGACTATTCTGTGTGAGAGATAAAAAAAATTAAGCTTACTTAAGCACTTGCAAGAAATGTGTGTCATAACTCAACTCACTTAAAGAAATCTGAACCATGCCTAAAACAGCCCAATTTATTACCATATTTAACAGACAATAACTTAACTAAAACGACAGGAACTAAAGGATTTCTGCATTACTAAGATTATGCCTTATAATCATCCATTACATTCCCCACTGGGAGGTGGGCTTCATTTTCATGCTCAATCCCTGTTTAATGCCGTATATTAAACTCTGGTGGCACTCCAAATGGAGGACAACCAGACGAGTGGGCTCAGTGGGCTCATCTGAGACACATTTAATTAGAAGGATAGAAAATGAAATGTTTCGTAGGGTCTTAACTATCTGTTGTATCATTTGTAATAGAACGAGGAGCCGAGTGATGCTATTACAAAGGAGAACTCCTCTTGCCAGCGTTTTATGGGGGGTGGGAAGTAAAATGATGTATAATCAGATAGCAAGCGTGTGCATCAAAGAACTTTATGTTTGGAAAGTGTTGCATTTGACAGAGCAGACCTGGTTGCTTTATGACCTGCTTTTTAAACGTTAAAGAAAACCAGACTGACTGACAGAACGAAAGCCGGCCGTCAATAATTAAGTCAGGCTCAGAGAACTGTTGGACACGTGCACAGAAGGGAGACCAAGCTTTATTAACGTTCTGTTTTATGTAGTGATTTTTTTTCCAGGTCACAACGAATCACTAGCACATTTAAAGATGAATACACCAGCATCTACATCTGCTTCGGGACATCACAGCAGTCTGATCTCTGCCTCAGAGGCTGCTGCCATGAACGCACACATGATATGTAAAAACCTGAAGATTTTCTGTGAGATGCTGCAGGATTACAGGGATTATGGCTTCATGCATGTGATTGCTGAGGCGAGCTGGTCCTCACCTCCTTCTACAGGTGTGCAGTGGAGAGCATCCTGTGCTTCAGCATCAACATGTGGCATGGAGGCTGCACAGCTGCAGAAAGAAAAGCTCTGCAGAGAGTGGTGAAGGCTGCACAGA
>JARVGS010000002.1:21929464-21943186 GCA_031762315.1 Hypsolebias antenori
TGTGTGTGTGTGTGTGTGTGTGTGTGTGTGTGTGTGTGTGTGTGTGTGTGTGTGTGTGTGTGTGTGTGTGTGTTCAACCTTCTGATAAGGTGTTAATGCTACCTCTTCCATGGGTTTAAACTGTCCAAAAAATATATACTAATTTGAGTAAGAAAGGCTGCATCTTACACAAGAAATAGAGAAGACAAATAAAAGTTAAGCAAGGGATGTATAAATAATATACATTCATATGTATACATTCATATAAATGTTAACTTAATGGTAAAATTTTGGTTTGGTTCATGACTGCTTAACAGTGGATTATATGAGGGAGATGAAGACAGAGTGATGAAGAAAGTTCTGAAAGGCACAGCTGAGAAAGAGACAAGGTAATGTATACACTCCACAAAGACGTAGATACTTCCCCACCCCCCAACCCTCACACTACCCTCTCGGTTGTCCATAACCTAAATCAAGTTGGGGTATTTTGCCAACAATGCACTTACTGTTCAGTTCATAAACATTGCTTTTATAGCTTTCCACCAGATCCGTTTATTTACCTGGAGAATCGGACTGAATTAAATGCATAAAGGGAGGAATTGTTTAAGGAGAGAAAGATGTGTGGGGTGGGGGTGGGGTCTAATAAGTTGTTTTCTATTAAATAATATTACTTTTAAGTTATTTGTGAATGAAAGGATATTGGATTTAATCTAAAATAAATGGTAACTAAGCATGTTTATGACTAGATGACGTAACCTTGAACTCAAATATGAGACATGTCTCATTTAGTTTTATGTATGTGGTTTTATATAGTTTTTATGTAGCTGATAAAATGATATACTTTGCATTCTCTATAGTTAAATAGTAGCAAACATAAATAATTAAAGATGAACCATACTGTCAAAGGACTTTTTTTTTTTTTTTTGTGAGGAAAGCGCAGCTTCAGCGATCAGTTCTTGATTACCAAAGAGACTCATTAAAATATCAAGAATACACACCGTGCATTGACATGGCATGCATATCTGTTACTAGCAGTGCTTCCTGTAGAAGCTCACAGATTTAAACAGTCCCATACATAACAAGTTTATAGCCTGTCAGAAAAAAAAAGGAAGAGGTGAAAAAACTGCTGGAGAGTAGAAAATGTCTTAACCAGAAACAGATTTTCCATAAAATTGTGTTTTCACCTTGGCCTTAGAGCCCCAGCCATATCCCTGACTTCTACTGGGAAATTGCTTCTCTCTTTATTCCACTGGCACACTCTCACTGTAAAACCTGAAGAAAGCACACTTGCAGAGCAGAGAAATGTTGGGAAACATGTGGCTTTTAACCTCTCGGTTGAGGTCACAGCCAGGCCATCAGAGACCTGAGAAAGAATGCACATTGTGAAGATGATCAGAGCTGACAGCCCTCTTCCTCCTGAGACAGGAAATCAGGTGGCGGACTCCTCCAAACCTCCAATGAACATCAATCCATCCTTACTAGCTGCCTTTAAACACACAGTAGGAACTGAACAAGATTAGAAAGAAGCTATTAAGATATCAGATTCAGCATTACCAGGAATACCTGTTTTACAAAAATGCCTTTTTTTATCAAAGGCTTTAGAAATAATGTACTGTACATGTTCTTTATCTAGATTCTTCTGCACTTTCTGCACGCACAATTGCTACTTTTTTGAAAGACTGATTGAGGTTCGAGTAGATAACGGCTTTCAGTGCGATAAACACCTAAACTAAATTTGCTTTCCTCCTTTCACTTTATAGACTACATTTAATTCAAAGGCTACATTTACTTTACAACTTACTCTGTAAAAGTCTGCAACCTCTAAGTCCATTAAGCTCTACTGTAGCTGTGGCATTGATAATGGATGAATATCTGGCCTTAGGCTGAATTGACTTTGCTAATATACTGCTATCTGCTGTGGCAGACTGTGTGGGAAGTCTGCAGTACATATTAGTGATTTACTAGGCTATTTACGATGCTCTTGCAGCCACCATTCGTCACACTGTTACTCAGCACTACATTATACGTTCAGCCACCTGTGTATCTGGATATATAATGAAGGCTTCTATTTAGATGAACTCTCGTTTCTCTCCAGGAAATCCAACTTAAACTTGATTCAAGGGATGTTTATTCTGTTGTGTTTTCAGAGAACAATACCTGACAGGTACCGTACTTTCCGCGGTACACATCACACCGCCGTATAAGTCGCATCAGTCCAAATATGTCTAATAGAGTGGGGGAAAAAAAAACAAGTTGCATCTATTATGCGCCACTGCTGACGCGTCACATTTGTTATGCGTCACCGTTGACCACCCGGAAACGTGGGCCGGTGTCAAAAATCGAGTGGCTGCCAAATGGTCGTGGGAGCATGCACGGGAGGACTTTAACGAAAAATCAAACAAAATAACCACCTAAAAACAATTATTTGTTTACTGGACATTATAGCAAAGGTGTGTCTCAGTTTAACGTTCCGTTAATAAATGCACTTTAAAGGTCAAATCAGCTGCGTTTCAAAAGCTGATTTGCGGCTGTGGGAGTGAGCAGAGGGAGGACTCGCTGTGCATTGCTTCGAAATTTACCAAGATAACCACCTAAAAACAATTATTTGTTTGCTCACCATTAAAGTAAAGGTGTGTCTCAGTTGAACTTTTATTTATTAAATTCACTTTATTGGTCGAATCAGCTGCATTTTGCATGGGCAATGCAGAAAAAAATGCATCTGATTTGACGTTTGCTCCAGGAGTTCCGGAGCAAGACGAAGGTAGCTTGGTATTGCAAGCCAAGTGACTCATTGATAGCCACTTTTACCTATTAATGAGATAATTGGCTTGCCATATTAATCGAGGGCCCTCTAGCAGCTGAAAATGGTAGTGTTCAATATTTTCCAGGTCAGAATGAATGAAATAGTCAGATCTCAGCCAAAAATTTGGTCATACATATGGGGGGGGGGACGTATATGAGTCACTCCGGTGTATAAGTTGCAGGACTTGCAAATTTATGCAAAAAGGTGTGACTTATGCAGTGAAAAATATGGTAATTAGGATAAATGATAAACAGTATAAAGCCACATTCACTCCATATTTACTCGTCAAAATAAAGCTTTGTTTTGATACATTAAAAAATGTTATCTTAGTGACTAAAATTATTGAGGCAAAATGTTTCATCTTTACTAAAATACAGGTGTATTTCACAACATTTTCACAGATCAGTGTACTGTCTATTAACCCATTGTATTGTACTATTAGAATCATTATATAATATGTGGACTAGGTCTAGATTAACATCAATCTTCAGTTTAAACCCAAGCTGCCAGTCTATCACAGGCTCATCAAGCAAAGGGCTTACAATTTCAAGCTGACATAATACTTTATATCTACTACCTTAAAGAACTGTAAATATACCAAAGTTCATGATCAATAATCCAGTTATAAAATCCAACAATGTTCAGTCAGGTCATCTGCATGGTTTCTTCTTTATTTTTTTTTTTATTTATTTTATTTTATTTTTTTTTTATTTTTGCTGAGACGTTTCATCCGTCATCTAACAGACCACTTCAATCTGATGAGGCACCAAACAATCTGATGAGGCACCAAACAAAACTGATTCTCCACCTATAGCATACTCCACAGTGGGGACAAACAGCTTGTTGGTGCCCCAGAGGCCATCTCAGCTCCAGCAAACAGTTTAGTTTTTTTTCCTTCAACTGTGGAGTATGCTTTGGTGGAGAATCAGTTTTATCTGGTGCCTCCTCAGATTGAAGATGTCCATTAGATGATGGATGAAACGTCTCAGAAAAAAAAAAAAGTAAATAAAGGAAACCGTCCAGATGACCTGACTGAAAATTGATGAACTGTAAATAAACATTCTTCACAAAATATTTCAAATGTTTTGTTTTTCTGTGTTTAGCCAGACATTTTGCATGTTCTCCAAGTGTAGAATGAAAAGGTTGAATTAAATGTAAATAATATTGCCACACTGAATTTAAAATCCCCATCCATAGCAATTAAAGGTGAGGTAAAAATATCTACCACATTTTCAAATTTTTGAATTGATTCAAATGAAACAAGTATTAGCACAGATTGTTGGTCCTTAAACATTTACACAGACAGGAAAAAAAAAAATACTGCCTCTGATTCTGCATATTTATCATCTTGCAAACATGGGTCATACACTGCAAACTTGACCAAGCTTAATTTTGGATGCAAAAAAAAAAAACTATCTTTGCATGCATTTTCACCCACAAATGCAAGACTGTGTACACGACTTAAAACATAGAGCTCAGACGAACACACGGTGAGTATGTTAGGTGAAAATAACAGAACAAACACAGAGCACACCCATGAATGGGAGCACACAAGGAGATGCAGTGCTGTATTCATTTACACAGGCAGGCATGCAAACAAATGCAACCAAAACAGATTGAAGAGAAAACCTCTCCCTCACGCTTCCAGGTGGATGGATCTGCAGCGCGCCATGCCAAATGGCTTCTTTTGATATGATTCGACAGCGCGGAACAAAGTGTGGTTTATCCACACAATTTAACTTTTCTTTCAACTTGAACAACGTTTTAAATCTAAACAATTCAAGCATTTTCAAGGAAGGTTAAACGGGATACGTTGTGTTTCTCTGTTGTGGTGTTAATGCAATTTGATTAGAGCTTGGCCAGAAAGATTATATATCATGCTTCATAATTCAGTTTATCTGTTAATAAACAGTGGAATCATGACAAAGTTAGAAATCACCAGTGTGTCAAGCTAACACTTTAAGCCTTTATAGCTAATTGGGAATGTGCATTTTATGCAATAACACTTTTCAAATTAAATAATTTAATTTGTAGGGATGCACAATATTGGATTTTTGGCTGATATCCGATATGCCGATATGTTAAAACTTATTTGGCCGATAACCGATACTGACATTTTATATACTTCCCTTTGTCTGAACATATCCCTCTTATTTAGGCTTATTTGCTACAAAAATTGTGCAACAGCTGTAAGAGCTGGTGACATATATTCAATAACAGCCATCTGATATGCATAGCACTTTAACTTATATTAAATGAATAGTGTTAAATGTTATTTATTAGCATTAGGGGCCGAGATGGTGTAGGGGTAGGGCAGCCGACTCGGGACCCAAAGGTCCTCGGTTCAATCCCCGGTCATTGCACATCTCGTGATGTCTCCGAGCAGGATACCCAATCCCGAGTTGCTCCCCAGGCACTTACATAGCTGCTCACTGCTCCACCTGGGTGTATCCTAGGTGCGATGGGTTGAATGCAGAGAGCCAATTTTGTCTTCGTATGGGAACATACAATGATGACAACACATAGCGCTTTATTTATTTAGTCACTTGCGATGCTGTCTCACTTGTGGAGGCTTGTTCCAGGTTCCTAGCTGTAGTGTGGGATCCTCTGCACTCATGTGCATGAAGGACAGACTTTTTAAGTTAAAAGTTTTTGTCTGTCCATTGTTCCGTAAGCCTAATCATGCTAACGGGGCTAACACGACGTCCAAATGTCTGTGGTAAAACTCATCCAAGTGCTATCAGCTATTGGCTTCTCAATGATGTCGGAAATGACGGCTTGTAACTCGGGTAACGTTATATCGGAAAAATATGTCAGACGGGGACGATGTAGCGAGGCTCAACGTAGTCCATAAATCTTTGGAATCTGACAATGAATAAAGAACTTCCTCTCTGCTGTGAGATCAGGTTGGCGCGCGTGACGTCATCATGTTGTGCTGGTGCTGCAGGCATCCTCGTCACTGGGTTGTCATACAAAAACAGCACCTTTTATATTGATGATTTATTTTGATGGAATGGCCGATGTCCAGTATTGAACTTTAACGCTAATATCAGCCGATACCATGCCGGTAATGTCGTGCATCCCTAGTAACTTTGGTTGGCTACATTTTGACGTTATCAAATGTCTTCAATTTGTACATGGTTTTTCTTCTAGAACATTTTTTTATCCAAAAGCATTGCTGAGGTATTTTCTCCGTAATATTGTGCTAACACACGCCAAAGTCCTCCAAAGTCCAAACTAACAAAACTTGTTTTTTTTTTTTTTTTAGAGAGACACAGTTTATGATTTAGGTGTATTTTATTAATAACATTACTGTTTACGCCCTAATTCTTCTGTCAGCAGCGACGGTGTGCTTAGTGTGACACTGTAATACCACGTCCCATGTTTGTTCATTTCAGGCTGTAATCACCAGGTTTGTGTATGCAGCAAACACCTGTTACAATCCTACTTTTAACTGTTTATATCGTATAGAGCGAGGATCTCTGGCTGTCATTGTAATTCCACGCTGTGGTTCTTGGTGTCATCTTGATAATGGTGTTACTCCTATTCTCAGATGAGTCAGGCGGAGCAGGTGCCCGAGGACGTGCCTGCATACCACGAAGATGAGCCAGTAGCAACAGGTAAGCTCAGCTCCAAGGGCATTTGACAAGTGCAAGTTTTCATGTCAATGTTTTGACACAAAGTGGTTAAATGTGTGCGACTGCGTCGGTGTGTAGAATAGTACAACTGTTTTTCTAACTATGTACAACCCAAATTCCCAAAATGTTGGGACATGTTAAATGTATACAAAAACAGAATGCAATGATTTGCAATCTTCATAAAGCTATGTTTTAGTCACTGTGGAACAAAAAAAAAAGTTTAAGTAAAAAAGTTTTAAAAAAATGGCAGCAACACTCTTAAAATGTAAGGACAACGTCATGAAGCGTCCCCTCTTCTTTTAACAACAGTCAGCAGTTCCTAGATGTTCGTCTAGGAACTGATCGAGCTGCTTGTTTTAGAGAAGAATGTTGTCCCATTCTTTTCTCATGTAGGATTTTAGCTGTTCACCAGTTCTGGGTTACGTTGCTGGAGGGGAGTAAATGCTGTTTTAAAACTCGTACACACTTTTCTACATTGATGGTGCCTTTCCAGATGTGTAAACTGCCTTTGCCAGAGGAACTAATGCACCCCCATACCATCAGAGAGACTTGCTTTTGTACTGTGCACTGAGCACAGCCTGGATGGTTCATCTCCTCTTTATTATAGAAATGGCATCAGTAGTCTCTGCTGTCCACCCCTAAAAACTGTTTTTTTTTCTGGCTTCAGAACAATTTTCCACTTTATTTTAAATGAGCTTAAGACAGAGACATTTCTGAATGGTGCTCACATACGGTTTTTTCTTTGCATGATAGAGCTTTAACCATAATTTCTGGGGCAGCACAGCAAACTGGGTCTGCAGGCAATGATTTGTAAGATAAGATAATATAGAAGTTTATTGATCCCGCAGGAAATTGTTGTGCCTGAGTTTCAGTACAAAAGAACATACGCAAGGAATCACACAAGATATTTAAATAAAATAAAATAGTGAATATAAAAATAACAGAATATAAAAGTACCAGAGAAAATAAAAATACCAACAGTTAAGGTCTTAAAACAGTTGAGGTGCAGACAGAAACATTAAAATGTTTATTGTGGTGCAGGATTAATTTTATTGTCCTACAGTTTAATTTAATGCTAATAATTTATTTATTGAAAGGGGGAGGAGTTGAAAAGTTTGATAGCCACAGGCAGGAAGGACTTCCTGTGGTGTTCTGTGGAGCACCTCGGTGGTCTCCGTCTACAACTGAAGGTGCTGTGGTACGAGTCCAGTGTGTCATGCAGGGGGTGTGACGTGTTCAGGATCTGGAGCAGGTTCCTCATCATCCTCTGCTCAGACACCTCTGTCAGAGACTGCAGGTCCACTCCCAGAACTGAGCCAGCTCTCTTGATGAGCTTCTCGAGTCTGTTGGCATCAGGTTTCTTCACCCTGCTACCCCAGAACACCACAGCGTAGAAGAAGACGCTGGAGACCACAGAGTAGTTAAACATCTGAAGCGCCCTACCTTGACCTCTCTTAAGTGGCTTTAAGAATCTGTTGGACTCCTGGCAAGAACCAATGTTCCTGTTTTTAGTTTTCTACATTTGCCTTATAATTTAGCTGTTTTATGTTACTTTGTTTTGTCATTTTATTTTAATTTGTAAACAAAAACAAAAAAAATCTGTGTGCCTCTTTTATGATTGTCTATTGTTGTCGTTGTTGTCCACTGTTGTCATCGTTCTTTGTTGAAATCAGGCCTCGCTTGTAAATTATTCCTTGAGGCTCAATGGGATTAACCTATAAATAAATGTTGAAGGAAAAAAAAACATCTGCAGCATGGTCCTGCTGATCTTCCTGTAGTCCACCTGCAGCTCTTTAGTTTTTCCAATGTTGAGTTGCAGGTGGTTCTGTCCACCACACCTCTGTATGCAGCTTCCTGGTCACCAGTGATGCAGCCCACAGTGGCAGCGTCTGAGAACTTCTGCAGATGCAGGATTGTGAGTTGTACCTGAAGTCCAGGGTGTAGAGGGTGAACAGAAAAGGTGAGAGGACTGTCCCCTGAGGAACCCCTGTGCTGCTCAGTACGGTGTCCAAGATGGTGTTCTGCAGCCTCACATACTGTGGTCGACCTGTGAGGTAGTTTCCGATCCAGGTGACCCACGAGTCATTCACCTGCATGTCCAGGAGCTCCTGCAGTGCAGAGCAGGTCTTATAAAGCACTGGAAAAGTCAAAGAACATGAGTCTTACAGTGCTGCCTGCCCTGTCCAGATGTGTGTAGGCTCTGACAATGGTGTCATCAACTCCAATACATGGCTGGTATGCAAACTGGAGGGGGTCCAGGTATGGTTCCACCACTCATTTTCTTATATAGCTCCACTGAATAGTTATTTTTTTACTGATTCAAATTGCTGTTTTGGCATTAGATCAGAGAAACATCAAGTCCTAAATGATCTGAACTGAGCCTCGTGTGCATGTGATCATATGCAGCTGCACTTGTGTTATAATAGTTACAACACAGAATAAAACATAAACTCTCCTCAGTGAATAGTGTTTGTCATCCCCTTCTAATATCACCAGTGCTCAGGAGAGCCAGAGGACACCTTGTGTGGTTCTCAAAGATGCCATCTCTTATTTGGACACGAGAACCGGCCGCGATACAGGAGAATAAACTGGACTTGTACTTTTAATATTGTTCATATAATTAAGACTACAGCGTTATACTTCTGTAAACGTTTGTAACCTGTAAATCTTTAGAAACCAACTTTATGCAAGACACATTTTCATGCCATTTAATAATTTCTTGGCCTCTGCTGGTACTTAGACCCTAACATTCTCAGAAATTACAGCTACAACCTGG
Source organism: Hypsolebias antenori (assembly GCA_031762315.1). NCBI lineage: Eukaryota > Metazoa > Chordata > Actinopteri > Cyprinodontiformes > Rivulidae > Hypsolebias > Hypsolebias antenori. The sequence continues at coordinate 21,938,661 of JARVGS010000002.1, forward strand.
TTTCTTGTGTCTGCCTCCAAACCACCCCCGCCCCCTCCCCCCCCCATGCTTGAAGAGACCTCTTTCCGTGGAATGCAGGAACTATTTGTTCTCATTTCTCCTGACAGGCCATTCGTTTTGTCGCTGCTCTGTCACTGTCGTCTTCATGAAGAAATATGGCAGCATCCTCTGCCCCTGCCCCACACACCCCCTGCCCTTCGCTGACAACCTGCCCAGATCGTGGCTGGGCCTTCTTCAGAGAGCTCTCTTGTCAAGACCACTGTCATTTCCACCACCTCTTTACTAATACCGTGTGAACGGTCAACAGCTTCGAGGTCAGACTGTTTCAGCGCCTTCATCTTCTGGCTCCAAGTGGAGAAGTGTGCTTGAGAGTTTTAAAGTTTGTAAATGATATTGGCTCTGATTGTGTACACCTTTAGAAGATGAAAAAACAACATTTAGACAGGATAAGTCTGTCTTCTGTCGCTTTAAGCAGTGCTGTGTAATCAGCAGAATGGTGCTTCTGGCCATCAGATGTGAGGTGTCGGTGAAAGAAAAAGTCTGAACCCTTTACACTGATCAAGTTTCTCCCAATCTGCTTGTTTATCCTTCTCTCTCTCCGTAGATCAGCGCAAAGCTACTTTACAGCGTCTTAAACCCGTTTCTCCCAGACGATACAGCTGAGCTACAAAACAGCTCTTTGTGACTTCGCTGATTAAACACCAGCAGCGGTTTTTGGATCAAATGAGAAATAAAGCGGCTAAACAGACAGAAAAGTGACTGAACGAGAGTCACTCCTCCAAACAACTTCATCTTTAAGTCAGCTCCATTTGGAATTGGCACACGGGCCCGATTCAAAGTTTTGCATTCCAAAAAAAAAAAAAAGAAAGAACAATGCAAAAGCTTTCTCCAAATCGATTGGTAATACATCTCATCCTATTGATGCCATCTCTAATCCATTCTGGGCTCCTGAGTGAGCTGGAGGTGGAGGCGCTTCAGACCGACGTGGCGAGAGAGAGAGAAAGTGTAAATAGTGGCTGAGCAGCCGTGTATTCTGAGGAATTTGTGTTGTTTTCCTCTCTTCTCTTCACTGTGATGAGGCTGTGCTGTTAAGCTCTTAGTCCGCATGGCTAATGGAATGGGGTTGGCAGGATTACACAGGGCTAAAGCACTGTGCCTGGTGAGCCTTGGAGAAACGGCTGCAGCTCCGCCAAGTGAAAGGAAAGGAAGGGTGGAAAAGGACGAATGGGTTTATGGTGCAGAAGGGGCAAAAAGAAAGGCGTTGGGGGGAAGGGAGGCTGTAGGTTAATTGAAGAGAAGAGAACTCCTGACCATACAAGACCATTATCACATCTGTCAGATCTCGTTCTGAACGATTCTTTAGAGTTTTGCTGCTGTGACCCAGAAGTCATTGGCCTCCCAGTTTGTTTAAGAGCCTTTGCCGCCCAGAGGCTCTTAAATTTTTTAGGGTCACCACATCTGGTGAGAGGAGGAAATAGAGGGTTGCTCACACTTGGCTTCGAATAGTAATGAAACCAGCTGAAGGTTTTTTTTTAACTGGTCATAAAATCAGTGGCAGGAACAGGAGGGTATTAATTGTATTAGTGCATTCATGGTTCTGTGAGCAGCTTTTCTGCTTCCATGATCATCTCCAGGAGATAAAATTGAATCTACAAAGATACTGACAAAAACAGTTTTTAAACGTAGATATATAAATAAATAATAAAGCTGATTTAAGCCATGGCACTGATGTTCATTTACTGTAAATGTCAGATCTGCTGTGTTAAATTTTAAAAGGGCTTTTAACTCGTTTTACAAGCCGAATAAACACTTTTCTGAGTATTTAAAAAAAAGGGTTCAAATGTTGAATATGCTCCAATATGCAAGTCCAAAATAGAAATGAAAAATTTGATGCACTTGTTTAATGCGTATGGCGTTATTACTCCCGTTTTTGGTGGTATGGAGTGCAACGGTTAGCGCTGTTGCCTCACAGCAAAAAGGTTGCAGGTTCACCTCCCACCTGGGGCCTTTTCATGGGTTTTCTGCTGTGGTGTTTGGGTTTTCACCAGACATTTTGATTTCTTCCCACTCACCAAAGACACTCATGTTAATTGGTGACTCTGAATTGTCTCCAGGTGTGGTGAGTGTTAGTGGTGGTTTGTCTTGCTTGTCTCAATATGTCTCTGTGATGGACTTGTGACCTGTCCAGGGTGTCCCCTGCCTCTTGCACAGTGACTGCTGGAGATAGACACCAGCTCCCCCACAACCCAGAAAGAAAAAAATGCAGGTGAAGAAAATAGATGTATGGAATCCCCCAGTTTTAAAGGTGTGCAATAGTTGTGTCCTCACGGCACCCTGTGTTTATGTCAGGGGTTTGTCTGCCCTTTCTGTTGCTCTTCTTCCTCTCCCTCCTCATCTCCCCTCCCCTTGTCACGTTGCAGGAATAAATCTGTTTCCAAACATAATGGAGCACTCCAGGGGGGTGGGGCCTTCATTTAGTACGGCACTCCCTGATTGGCTGCTTAGCGCAGCGTCGAATATGATGATAAATCTGGCCCAGGTGTCACCTCTTCGGCAGCAGGTGAGGATTGATGGGATACAGGAGGGCCATCCATCATCCTGGGCAGGTGGCACGTTATTGGAATTTGGGAAATCTGTTCCCAATCAGGATCCTGCGGTGCTCGGCAGGGTTCGCAACGCTGTTTGGGAGGCGTTACTGGAAATCAATGGCAACTATTCAAGGTCAATGTACTGTTAGAAAACTCCTTAAGCTCTGACGGATAGACCCCTCTACTCTTTCTCTGTGCCTCTTACGTTCTTACTTTCTCCACAAGTGAATGTGAGGAGACACTGACATCTTTTATCCTCTGCTGCCCTGTTAAAGGAAAGATGGTTTTTGGGTGGATGTCATAGCAGCTGTCTGGAGCAATTTGTGGCGTAGCCTTTCTCCAGGTGAAGCTAGCAAGTGCCAATCTAAGGCCAAGGCTGGGACTGGGGCTGGGAAGTATTGAAGATCTAATAAAAGCCCAGGGCGTCTGCCTGGCTCCCTATTCTTATAGATTACCTGTAAGGCACCTTGTCTCTGCTACTGTAAGTGTTGGGAGTTAAGGCAGACATTCACCCTCACCTTCTTGGATGGTTGAAAGTCAATTCAAACTGCAGACCAGAGGAGTGGGAAAATTTGTTAAAGATCTTATGCAAACCGATGACTCAGCATGCAGCCCAACTCTCAGTTGTGCAACTCAAAACAAGGATTGAACTTCAATTAAGTTTAATCATAGAATTTACAGCACAGTTTTTAGCTTCTATTTTGTCAAAACAGCAAAAAGAAAAGCAGGATGTATTTATATTTGAGAATCATAGTCAAAAATTGCACAAACCCATATTTATATACAGTATACATGTATATTTAAAAAAATATAAAAATAAAAAAACATTTCCCATATGGTTAGAGAGCCAAATGGTTTTTGCAGCTAGGAGAAAGTATTTCTTATCTGTACATTGTTTTTAACCTGCTTTTTTCTTTTCTTGTTGCAGGGAGCTGATGCATATCTCCAGCTTTTTTTTTTTTTTTTTTTTTGCATGAGATGAAGGTACACCCTGAGCAGGTCACAAGTTCATCACCTCCTTGGGTGTTCTTAAACCTGTAGACACAAACAAGAATAAGTAGTTTTTTATGGGTTTGCAAACTGGAGAGGTAAAAGGAGGCCAAATACTGCAAATTCAATTTTAAATAATAAGGCAAAATAATATATTTATAAAACTTTTAATAAAAACAAAGAATTATCAGAATTTTTGGCAGTGAATAACCAAACTAACAGAATGACCCATTTGTCCATCAGACTCTCAAGTACTTTGGTCCACAGCCATATTTCTTTCAGTAAACGGGCCCAAGGTGACCCACAACAAAAAATATTGCCTATTTTTTTACACAAATATAGTTGTTCTTTATGCTATTGGGTTTACATCATATAAGAAAGTGATCAGTCTTAAATTCAAAACAGCAAAAACCTATTTCCTTTTCAATTTTTTGTAATCTCACACTGAGCTTTCATGAGCTAAAAGATCTAAACACTAATTTATTCAATGATCAAGCCATTGAAATGAGTTTTGAGAACTATTTTTCAACCATAAAATAGTGGAATGTGTTTGATACGTTTTGAGCTGCAAGTTTTTATGTCACACAAACAAACAAACAAACAAAACAACACTCAGTTAGTACATTTCTCCCAGAGTCCAAAGCCTTGCATCATGGGTTAACTGTAGATTTGAAACTGATTTAATGTCCGAGTGTGTGGCTGCAATGTCTGATTAATCTTTGCTTTGGGCCACAGATTTATAGGTCTGTTGTCTGATGATGTGCCCCACCTTTCACCCAGTGACTGTTAGATATATAATATATCTACGCACCGTTCGTGACCCGATTTTGACGTAAGTCGGAAATGCATGGTATGCAGTGTCGTAAACACGGTTTTTTTCAACGTAACACAAAACCAGCGTACATTCTGTACCTTAAACTTGTACAGTACTGTACTGTATTTCCAAGT
>JARVGS010000002.1:21993690-22004371 GCA_031762315.1 Hypsolebias antenori
GTGTGTGTGTGTGTGTGTGTGTGTGTGTGTGTGTGTGTGTGTGTGTGTGTGTGTGTGTGTGTGTGTGTGTGTGATTATTTTCACCTAATTTTCTCAAATTCAAATCAGCCATTTTAACAGGTTTGTCCCTCTTTTGCTGATAAGTGATGAGTTAGTTTACAAAAACTGATTAATATTTTCTTACCTCAGTTCCCGTAGTTTCTTTTTAAAATGAAACATAAATATTTATATATGGTATATAAAGGTAATTAAGTGAATTTAAATAATTTTAAGCCAATGGAATCTTTAATCAAAGGGTTAAAGCAGATCCGTAAATCAACTGTCACAGTTTCGGCTGAGTCAGCATGTCTCCAAGTTTATTGGCACTTCAACAACATGATTACCATCACTGAAGCTTCACACATCATCAAAACAAAACTATACAAAAAGACATATTAAAATACAGCGTTTCCATTTTTATGTAAAAAAAATATGACAAAAAGCGTTATTTATTAAGGAGAACAGCAAAACAAGCAGATCATCACCTCCTCAGCCACACACACACACACACACACCTCACATCATCTGCTCCTGTGTGTTTTTTACTAAAAATTCTCGAGTGATGATGTGGCACACCTCACCACACAATTAGTTATGATTAGTTAAACCAAGTGACTCATTTGCTAGTTTAGAAGAGTCAAATATATATTCAGATGACTCATGCCATGTAGTTTGAGTATCTGGTTCACACTTTTTGTGCGACTCATTTTTACTGTTTTGTTGCAGCTTTGAGATGTGTCTTCTGAAAATGAAACAAAACCATTAGTCCTGTTTTTGCATCATAGCTTAAACTCTCAAACAATCCCCTATTTTCCACTAGATAGCGCTAAGCATTCTCAACGTGGCCCATTATTTCACTCGTACATTGACTCAGTCAGACCTGTCTGCTTGAAGGCCTCTGCCACCTGTCTGGAGTGCTGCATCTTAGCTGACAGAGCCTCTAAAATGTCATTCTGGTCCACAGCCGTGGCTGTGCGGTAAATGAAGTTCCCCACTGACTCAAGGCCTCGCATGCCCAGGTTGATCCCAAAACCTGGAAGATGGACAAAGATGCAGAGACAAAACATACATTTGTAGGAAGATGCCTCATTGGTTTATTAGATCTTCAACTCCATTTGCTATGAAGTCAAGGAATCTGGCACATGTTGAAACATGCCTTGGTGTACCTGTGTCAAAATTAAGAACTCGCGCAGCCTCGCCCTCCACAATGACTGCAGCGTTGTCTCCCTCTATGTAGGCGGCACTGATGCGCCTGTGGGACAGTTGGATCTCAAAGAGACGTCGGCTGCACTGCATGTGATGGAGCGTCACGTCGTTCAGACGAGGCTCTATGTCTGTTTTATACGCATTGAAGGACTGATGAAAAATGTTCTTCATTATCTGAGGAACAGAGAGAGAAATGTTAAGAGCATTTATCCCAGAATTAAAAGCTGCACATGCGTGTTTACATTCAAGCTCAAGGTTATAAATATTGAAGTTTTTAGGCCCAACTTTTTTTTTTACTTTTATTTTAAAAAATTGAAACGATGCCTATGCGATGCACAAAACTCACTCACCTCATAAAATGTGTAACTTTTCAAGTCCTTGTGAAAGTTATACAATTTTATCATGAAAATTTAAAAAATGCTCAAGAATTGTGTTGATTTTAGTCCAATTTTTGTCTCCAAAAAACCATAAAGATGCATCCAAACTGTTTGGATTTTAATATAGTCTTTGCAAAAGAACATGTTACATTTGACAATTATTTTTTAAACTTATTTATACAAACCGATTTTAATTAAAATTGTTTGCTCATTTTAAACCTGAACCTATAATTGTTGGAACATATTACATTTAAAATTCCAGCAGCACTCCTACACAACAAGAACATCCTACCAATTTAAATAAAAAAAAAATTAATAAATAAATAAATTATTATGAAATTCATTCATTCATTCAACCTTTATTTAGGCAGGTTAATCCCCTTGAGCCTCGAGAACTCATTTACAAGAGAGACCTGTAAAATGATGGCTGAATGTGGACAATGCATGGGACACACACATTATCCAGGAAATTAATTTCAAAACTATAGCCACTCTATTCAACAAAACACAAAGATCAAAACAGGCAAGACCGAGGAGGAAGAACAAAATCATAAATGATCCCGAGGATGACGAGACTCATCAAGACCAGTAGAGGAAGTAAAACTAGAGACTAGAACAAAAGATTAACAAACACCGAATGAATTTAAAAACCAAGGCTGAAAAGCTTTAGAGAATTTGACTCTAAAATTTATAGATTACAACAGAATTAAAGAAACATATTTTAGGCGTTTCACAGAAATCGCCTTTTAAAATACAAACAAACATGTCTGCATGTTTTAAAACAGAGATATATGATTTTGCACTAAAGTTTTAGCCCTGCAAACAAAGCAAATTTCTTGAAATTAGACTTTTAATTGGTGATTATTGGTAATTGATGGTAGACTGTGGCTGCAAAAAGCCCAAACCATCATCTCTTTTAACTCTGCCTAACAGCTGGTACACATTTTTATAGAAGTTTCACTTTACTTTGACAATTATCTTCATTCGTCTGGTTCATTCAAATGAAAATATTCCAAAGGTCTCTTGTGCAAATAAAACTTTGCAAACCTCCATCATGCTGCTGCTTTATTCTTAGAGAAATAAGGCTTTCACATGACAAGTATTTTCCAGCCTTTTCTTCCTAACCTTCAACATTGTTCTAACTGATGTCTGAGTCTGATGCACAGAAGCTGTTGGACTTTGCAGAGCATCCCGACATCCACTCTTCAGAAAACTAACAGCTGTCTTACAGTTTTCCACTCGTGCATTTTCTTTTCTGACTGTAGAAGGATGGAATTCATTTGTGTGTTTACTCCCAAATAGTTATAGCAACAGTTGCTTCTCTAAGATTGTCATTTAAGATGATGTCGTACTAACAAACACCTGAAATGGCCTTCATAGAGGTGGTCACACTCTCAGTTAATTAGGTGCATTTGATGTGCTGCACCTGGCTGCTACTTCAGTGAAATGAGAAACTGCTTTTTGAATAAAGTCTCTGCTTTCTCTCTGCACAACTCTCCTTCGACCCACACTTACACAGTTAACTGTTACCAAGTAACAGCGCTTTTGAATGGCCACCCACATAGCAACAAGAGCTCCATGAATGGGCTTGCTACATGCCTGTGTGAATTTCAACAACACGGCGTGCTGTGCCTGCAGGCTAGGCAGGATCAGAGTGGCACTTGCCGTGAAAATCGAGTGACTTCACATAAAAACACCAACAGCCAAGTAGGTGTACCAGTTCAGACCCTTGCCCCTCACTTGCACATGCACACATAATTTTCTTTCTAATCTGTTTCCTCATCAGACACTCTTTTAGGATCTCTCACAATCCATAATGTCAACAAACACACAAAATGCACACAGAAACTAAGACGATGCATGCACAACTGAACACACAGCAGTAGATCAAAGCCTATTTTCTCAACAAGTGACACATACACAGCTGTGGCTTGAGCGGAGGGCGCTCGTTGCAAACTAGGAAATCAAACACATAAAAGGTGATTCTGAAATGTATGAAATATGAAATGATGCCATTTGAAAAAAGTTACTGCAGCAGTTTTCCAGATACGTTGACTTGCAAATCTGAAATGCAGGTACAGTGTGCAAACAAAGCACTCAGCTGAATCTGCCAGAAACCAAGTGGAATCTTGAGAACAAAGAGTCATTAGGCTGGCTGAATTCTGTGTAGGTTCAAAAAGAACATGGCACAATCAAAGAAGCGTGGGGACTTGCACTAAACCTTTACGACGGAAAATGAAACAAAATAAGACAAAATGAAACGAACCTTTGCAAAACTTCTGCTAGACTAGTACTGTACATTTACTGTGTGACCTATTTTCAGACACTGCAGCTGTTCCCACAGGTAAACAAACACATGAGGTAGTTAGCACTCTGTCACAAATTTTACTTACCGGTAACTTTTTTTATTTATTTATTTAAGGCCACATCAACTGATTTAGGAACATTGGGCATATTTAGTTATTTCTTAATTACTGTAGTTCATTTGACCAGTCTCCATGACACTGCAACGAGTACAATTAATATGGCGTATTTATTAGATATGCACAATATTGGATTTTTGTCCGATATGTTAAAACTTATTTGGCCGGTAACAAATACAGATACCGATATTTTTACATACTTTCCTTTAGCCCTCTTATTTAGGCTTATTTGCTACAAAAAATGTGCAAAAGCTGTAACAGCTGGTGACATATACAGCCATATGTTATGCATAGCACTTTAACTTGTATTAAATGAAAAGTGTTAAATATTATTTATTAGCATTAGTCACTTGTGATGCTGTCTCACTAAGTTGTGGAGGCTTGTTCCTGGTTCCTAGCTGCAGTGTGGGACCCTCTGCATTCTTGTGCATGAAGGACAGACTTTTTAAATTCAAAGTTTTTGTCTATCCATTGTTCTGTAAGACTAATCATGCTAAAGGGGCTGACACGACGTCCAAATGTCTGTGGTAAAACTCACTCAAGCGCTATCGGCTATTGGCTTCTCAGTGACATTGGAAATGACTGTTTGTAACTCGGGTAAGGCTACATCTGAAAAATATCTCAGACTGCGGACGATGTACTGAGGCTCAACGTAGTCCATAAATCTTCAGAATCCAACATCCTCAATGTAAAAAACAAACTTCCACACCACCAACATTTTGAATTTTTCCTCTCTGCTGTGATCAGATCAGGTAGGCTCGCATGATGTCATCATGTTGTGCTGCCTCTGCAGGCATCCTTATCACTGGGTTGTCATACAAAAACAGTGTCTTTTATATCGGTGAGTTATTTTGATGGTATGGCCCATGTCCGATATTGAACTTTAACGCTATATCGGTCGATACCAATACCATGCTGATAATATTGTGCATTCCTAGTATTTATGCATCAACAGCTTGTCAAATCAACAACAGCTTGCAGGAAAGAAAAGGCTTACAGAGGAGTTCGCTGTGTGCCTGAGGTAGCGAACCATCTTGGTGTCAGAAGCTGGGCAGACGAGGGCCATGTAGCGGTTCCTGAAGGTGCCGTAGATCTTCAGGTGGAAGCCGCACTTGGCCGTCGGGTTCCTGTGCTCTTTGAGGGCCTCCACGCCATACGCAGACAGGTCAAAATAGAGGCTGTGTGCACGAATCTCAGGCGTGGGCACCTGAAGAGGTAGAAAATCAAATGATTTCAATATAAACATAATGTGCAAGTTCAAGCAATCTGATTCTTGTCATGCATAATATTAAAAATTTTAATATAATACAGTTTAGTCCCTTTCAAGTGTGTGTGAGGACAAAAAACTGCAGGCATGGTGTGACACACGGTGTCACTCAAAAGAAGAATAAAACACCTTGATTTGTATTTAGCATTTCAAATCATTTTCCCTCAAGACAAAATGTATCTTTGTTTTCTGACATAAAACAGCCAAGACTGAAATCAAAAACAGTCTTTAGAGCAGTCGAGGGAGATCAGAGAGCATGCACTGCGTGATGATGTAGACGATAAGGAGAGCCAGGTCATATCCTGGGAGGAAAATTCAATCACTACAGGAAGCAACAGTGGCCAATTAAAAACAGCCGTGCAGCCACCAAACAGGACGTGATGTGAATGGTTATGGTGGCGCACCACAACGAGATGCTTTGCTTGTATGTTGCACATTAGTTTGATGGTAGCCTGGACCTTTTGACCATGACATTATTTCCTCCACCTGCATAATGCTCAGTGTAAATACAGAATATAAAGAGAAACATTTCAACTGCATGTGTCAAAATGTATCGATCTGTCACACCGTCAACAAATGTGGAATAACATTTTTTAACGCCTTCGTCTTTCTAGACCAGCAGAAATGTGATGTTTGGTTGCACGAAAATCACTTCTGTGTATTTTACGTTTTCATGTATTTTTTTATGTCATTAAATCTGTAAATTTCAGTGATGTTTCAGAGATGACTAGCAGCAGATGATGTTTTGATAATTGAATCTACATTAAACTCAATCCAGACAAATCAAGAGGTTGTTCATGAGGCTCCATGGCCTCCACCTGCCTCCACCAGATCAGCAGCTGTCCTTTTTAAATTCTGTGTCTACATGGAAACAGGTGCCAGCGCTGATGCTGATGTCACCCAGCAGCTCCTGAAATCTGGCTGTTTGGATGAGTCAACTATTGTATTCGGCTGCTGTTAGACACTGAGTGTTTGCTCTGATGATCTGTATTCAAGGTCAAGGTCAAGGTTCTTTATTGTCATTCGCATCACATGTGGTACATGAGGTGGAACGAAATTGTGCACTCAGGGTACCAGTTACGTCCAGCAATAGCAAAAAAAAATTTGACGTGTAAAAGAAACAGTAAATAAGGCTTTAAGAAATAAGATAAGATATATGCTAAACGAACGCCAAGCGCTATGTTAAAGTTCTAAGATATACGCTAGCCACGGATAGCACAAAACAATATACTGAACAACAGCAGTGGGTGTGTGGGGATGAGTACAAATGAAAGAATACAGCAGCATGGATTAATCAGCAGCATGGATTAATCAGCAGCATGGATTAATCAGCAGCACATATCACCAATCAGAGTGACATTACAGTGATTTTTTTCCCACATGGATTATCCTGATTAGAGATTCATGAGTTTAACAGCCTCGGGGTAGAAGCTGTTCCTCAGTCTAGTGGTTCTACACTTAATGCTCCTCAACCTCCTGCTTGAGGGAAGCGGAGCAAAAATTGTGTGTGCTAGGTGAGTGAGGTCCTTCATGACGCAGGTGATTATTATTATTATTATTAGGCAGGCAAATACAGTAAAAGTGCAATTATTATGACATGCATCATTCTTTACACAAACAGCAACAGGATGATTATTGTCTCGGTGAGCTGAGGACCAGATGCATCACAAAATGTAACTTCCATTTTCATCTGGCTTCGTCGTCTTTTTTTATTTCAATTATGTCCTGCCAACATTTAAGCTTGAGTGCAATAAACAAATATATAAATGCAGAGTGTGTTTCCTGACCTGTCTCTGGTCTAATCGCTCTATGCTAGCGTTGGCTCCATAGGCATGGCAGGACTCCACGATGTAGTCAGAGCTGATGCCCAGCATGGAGCAGGAGTCGCCGCACGAACCATCAGACACCACAATTACACGGGGCCATTCTTTGTGTGGGATCCGCTGCAGGTATTCTTCCGTAAACTAGAACACAAGGACAACATATAAATAATAACAGCTGCATTTTCCTTTTGTGCTTGTATCATGACTGGAATAAATAACATTTATTTCTGACTTTAGAAATTCAGAAAATGCAAGACATATCGTGAACTGTTCCGTTTTTCTGCATCAGCAAAGAAATGAGTTGTGGATCTTGTTGTCTTTCATCAGGAGGTTTGTTTACACGTTCTATTCCTACAGCCTGACCAGCGGATATGAGTTCTATTTCCAACACTACCTATAAATCTACAGGAGGAAGCAGGTGGGCTTTAATAAAACATATCAGTACTAGCACAGTTACAGTGGGCTTTTGTTTTTTGGGGTTGTGCTCGTATAAACCGCAGTACATATCACAGGGAGGTTTATTTACTTTGCTCTGTCCTGAATGTTTACTTCCTCTCATCAGCATGATGTATGAGAGAGAGAGGGAGAGAGAGAGTCTGTCATCAAGTGTGCTGTCTTGTCTAATCAAGAGGAAATGGCTTAGCACTGACACTAAGTGAAGCAGAAGTTTGCTGTTATCCAGAGCCCTGCTGATCTTGTCTTAAATCTTCCAAATGTTGGCAAAACAGTAGAAAAGAAGGTCGGCAACAGCTCAGAAAACCAACAAACAACAACAAATAAAATAAAAAAATGCAACCGGCCAGAATACAAGAAAATCTACTGAGTGGGGGAAAAAAGGCATATCCTGGTGTGTTGAATGATTCTGAGGAAGGTTTGAAAGTAAAACGAGATCAAATGTTTTTATTGAATTTGACAAAGTGAATCTCAGACTTACTCCATGAAATTTCAAGCCATAAGTATTTAACAGTGCTCACTGCAATAAATAAAACAAAATACAAAATGAAGGGTACCCTGAACTATACCAAACGATGCAGTTTGAAAGTACGCTTTATATGACGTGCAATTCTGAAATGCAGGTATGCACTCAGTGTAAACAAAGCACATGTAGTCTGTGGAAGCAAATAGGCTGGAAGCAGACAAGAGTAGTGTTGAGCAGAAAGCATTTAGGTGGAAATATAAGAATGAATCTGTTGCTAAATGTAAGAAAAGAAAAACGCTGATTAAAACAACTGTCAAAGAGTAAATATTGGGAAACAAGCTGGGTGGTGGCGCTCCATAAAGATTATTTAGGGACACATTATCCATCAGTATGAGAGGAAAAAAGTATTCTCTGAAAAATATTTCAAACAGACATGATTACTGATCACTGACTTCTAATAATCCTTACGTTTCTTTTTTAGAGGGTATTGTAAAATCTTGATCTGAACTCCAGACAGAAGGTGGAGTTTTATGAAGCACATGGAGAGAGCAATGATGTAAAATCCGTATAAATAAAACCAGGACCATATTTTATCCCACTGTGATTAAACTCGTATAAAATCAGAGCAGAGCTCGCACAGTTTTTGGATTAGAGAGACCTAAAAATGATCCAATGAGGATGAATAAAAGTCTTTGGACTCAAAACAGGATTACATTCAAAATCTACTTTTCTGACACTGTAATATGTTTGGGTGGAGATTTGTTGGCTGTAATTCTGCCATTTATTTGCTACAGTGAAAACCGTGGAAAGGATTCCGTTTATATAACAGGGTTGTGATGCAGGAGCTTTGCTTTCAGCCTATGAGAGGTCTTGGACCATCAAGCATCTAAGGTGAGAGCATCAATGTTTTTTGTATGTTGCAACACCTCTGAGAGAAGTTTCCATATTTTAAGCATCTTGATTAATGCTGAGGAGAAGAAACACTTTTTTTTTTTTTTTTTTGCTCGCTGCCACTTTGAGAGGATTATTTTAAGGACTTCAATAATAATAATAAGACGAAATACTGTGGGATACTTTATTTCCCTTTTCTTTGCAAACTCACTGCATTATTTCCAAATCAGAAGCATCTTTTTTGTGTCTACAAAGAAAAAAAAAAAAGAATGAGTTTAGTTTTAATAAAATTAACAGGAGTAATAGAGGATTATTTTTGCTCTAGTTTGTCAAAAGCTTTAACATTTGTAGGCATCATGATGACAATCAGACCGGTTTGGTAGCAGATCTGAGTGGAGAAGTCAAACCTTGGTTCCCAGCTGCACCCTGACCTCCACCTGCTGCTTCTTCTGCTCCAGGATGCTCAGCAGGTGCTCCTGAAACACACCGATCCTGGTGAAGAAGTGCTCGTTGTGCCAGCAGCCCTCCATGTTGTCGAAGTCCACCCCGAGCCCCAGGAGGAAGCGGACGCTGCGGGGGTCCAGGGCGATCTGCTGGGCTCTGCAGAGCAGGGCGGCCCGGGACCTCTCGTCCAGCACGGTCACTTTCAGCACCTTCCCCGAGCGGACAGCGACCAGCGCGGCCGTCAGCCCCACGGGACCCGAGCCCACCACGAGCACGGAGATGCGCGCTCTCCACTGCCTGAGCCCGTCCACGCTGACTTTCAGCACCACGTACAGGGCCACGGCCACCAGCGTGCTCAGGGCAGTGTCGTAGGCGAGCGCGCGATACTTTTCCTCCACGTCTTCCCCGGTCTCGCCAACGCCTTGTGGCTGCAGCGCGTCCATGCCGCCACGGAAACCCACGGACTGCGAGATATCCCCACGGAGCTGAGCTGCCTTCAAGAGCTGAGCATGGCCAGCTGCGAAGCGCCACATGCGTCCTCTGCAGCACCTCCTCCTCCTCCTCCTGCCTGTAAGGTGCGAGTCCACCGAGGCTCAGCATAAAATGGGAGAGATGCTATTTTGTTTTACATGAATTTATGAATTGTGTTTCTGAAAAAACACACCCATCCACACCTGCTCCCCGTTTCCTCTGCCTCAGCTGCAGCCACTTCTCTCATCCCCAGTTCTTTCAGTTCCTCAGCTTCACTTCAAGTCAATTGTATTGTCATTTCCATCACATGTGGTACACGAGGTGGAAGGAAATTGTGTAGTTAGGGTCCCAGTAACACCCCAAAATAGCAAAATCATAAAGTATAAAAAGAAATAGTACAGTATAGTGTATAAGGATCTGTGCTAAACACTAACAATGTGAAACAATATGGCATAACAGTAGCCTGTTCATGAGTCTGTGGTGAGCACATGGGTATGAATGAACACATGATATCAGCAGCAGCATGCAATAATAAGCAGCATGGATAATCAGCAGGTAAGTCACATATCATCAATCAAAGTGGCATTACAGTGATTTTTTTTCACAGGGATTATCCTGGTTAGATATTCAGGGTAGAAGCTGTTCCTAGTGGTTCTACACTTAATGCTCCTCAACCTTCTGCCTGAGGGAAGTGGGGCAAAAAGTGTGTGTGCTGAGTGAGTGGGGTCCTTCATGATGCAGGTAGCTCTCTTCCTGCATCTGGAGGTGTAGATGTCTGTGATGGTGGGGAGACTGACTCCAACATCTTCTGTGCAGCCTTC
>JARVGS010000002.1:22013231-22026284 GCA_031762315.1 Hypsolebias antenori
ACCCAAAAACAACAAAAAAAAAAAAAAACGTCCAGATGACCTGACTTGTACCTGGATTATTGAGCATGAGCTTTGGTGTTGATTGGATGTCCATTCCTTCTTGAAAATATAAATGGCATTACAATAATAATTCAACCTGTTCTGAAATTAACTACGTAGCTTTTTATTTATACTTGATCCTACAGAAATGATAAGCTTATTAGATTGTTTGGAATTACTGAAAATAGGTAGATGCTATGTGAAGTTGAACTTGGCTTGCTTCACCACATTAAACTGGCCACTCTGCTGTGAGACGTCTTGACCAAAGCACATTCTAAATGTTTCATAAAGATTTCAGAAAATTTTGACAATAATTTTGCCAAATAAAAACAGTTACTGCTCTGAGAACTTTTAAAAAAAGGAAACTTCAGCTATATTTTATTAAATCCAGATATAAAGTAACGCACCTGAATGTATTTTCTTTGTGTCTCGTCATTGAGAACGTGAGCCACGTGTTTGGAGAAGATCTTTTCTCGTCCAGTACGGGCGTGGATACCCACCATGGTCACACCAATGGGCCAGGGAGCATTACCAATGGCCATCTGTAGATATGCATCATTTGCCTGAAATCAAAATAGGTACAATTATGAAACATGTGATGATACATTTATACAAATAAAAAAGGCTAAACAGTACATACATACCTTCACATATTCTCTCTCCAGCATGAACTTAATGATGTCGGTGATTGATTCTTTTATGTCAGCTGGTAAATTCTGAATTGAATAAAAAAATGAATAATTAAAAAGAAAAAAAAATACTCCACTAGTTATAGGCTTGTGCTGGAGTCTGTTTTGTACTTCCTGTTTTTAAACATTACCGTACCTTCTTTCTGAGCTTTTTAAAGAGAGGCTCGAGATAAGACTGAGTCTGGGAGTGTGTTGCGCTGGCCAGCTTCCCCTGGACGCTACGTTTCACGTGGTCTTCTCGGCTGTTCAGATCTTTGGCCCAAACACCAAGAAGAAACTACAGTACAAATGAAAAAAAGCTTTAAAATGAATTGGAAATGCATATAAAATGCACTAATACGGTATTACTTCATCCCATTATGTGGCATTAAAACACAATGCTTGAATGTTGTAATATCAATGCCGTGTTAAAGAAGAACAAGTTCTTTACAGTATGCTGATATAAATTAACACAGTACGTAAAGAAGAAAAACACAGCGGTTACAGTGCTAGAGTAAATATTTGATCCAACAGCTCCTAGATTTAAAGAGAAGCACAGTCTTCTTGCCTTACCCTTAAAAATTTGGCAATGACATCCTGATCGCCACTGTCATCCCCCGTACCCAAAGATTTCCCAAGAGCCTAGAGATGACATTAAAATACAAACATTTACCAGAGTTTTTATAGTAACTAAAACAAACATTGCACAATCTTGCACAAACTTTTATCTGAATGAAACTTTTTAGTAACTGGGCCACATTTGACTGAGCACAGTACCTCGAGCTCCTCTATGGTGGTGTTTTCTTCATGAACTTTCAGGTCATGTTGTGTGTCCACATCCCCCGGTTCTGTCGCTCCAACAATCTCATTCAGATACTGCTGGTCTATCTTGTCCATGGCAGCTTTCAGGTCATTTCTTAATCCCTGGACACAGAATAAAAAAACAATAAGTATCATTAGAATTCCTTGTCTTGACCTTTTGACAAATTAAAGTTCAAAATAGCAATGCTTCATATCTGAAAGTGAGCCAACAAGAATCTTTTAGAAGTTTCAGTATTTATTAATTTATGAACCTGCAATAGGCATGCTACAATGACATAACTACAACAAAAATAAAAAAATACAGTTCAGTCCTACTACCTTGTTTACTTCTGGGGTCAGGATCTCAATTTTCCTCAGTCTCTGGAAAGCATCATAATCCGACTCTCCAAACAATCGGATCGGTTCCCCTCGTTCTCGAAGCCGTCGAATAACCTGCATAGACAGAGAAAAGTTAAAATACTTGTATTAAATGGATAATAATAAAATAATGACAGAAAAAAGAAAATGTTTTTCTGATCTCACCTCCTGTCTTGACAGTGTCATTGGCAGTTTCTCCTCTGTTAATTCCAGTTCTAACACCGGGTTAGATGAAGTGGACGGTTCATTTTCTACCTTTTTATCAATCTTTAGGAGAACATGAGGGGAAAGAAATATAACATTATTAAAGGACGTTGTTATGAAACAGAGTGAATATGATCATATCAAAACAAGTTTTCTTGCAGAAAAAAAAGGCAAAAAACAAAGCAAAGGATATATGTGCAAAAAGTGTTGTCTTTGTGAGACGATAACTCAAACTGAAGGGAATGAGCACCATTTAACTGCACATATTTACAAAGCCAAAACAGCAAAAGAAAAAAAGATGAATCTGGTTACGGTACTTTCAGTTTCAATACATGTATATGTAATTTGAACATTGCACATTCTAAAACTCCACTGCTGAAGAAAAACACGTCAAGTATAACTTTAAAGAAGAAAACTGAAATCATGGCATCAGAACATGCATTAAGGAACACATGCATCACAGCACTTTCAGGTTGTGGTTTCAGAAGCACATTTTACAAGACCAACTATAAAACTGTGACCCAAAAAAAAAATCCCTTCTGTTCAAATAAACATAACAAACATGTATAAAATAACTCGCTTATTAATTTGGTTTTCAGTTTTAAAAAATCTTGAATGCTTTTTGAAAATTAGAACAACTTTACAGTGTCAACTAATGACACAAACATTTGTAGTTGGTCAAAATATTACTGCTTCTGTCACAAATAAATTTCAAAATAAAGAGCAGTTGTTTAAGCATTTTAAGCATTCAGCACGCCATGCTGAATTTTACAGCTTGGTTGAGTCCCACTTCAGATTGGTGGCTTCATTTCCTTGTTACCCTGTCTTTGATGAATGAGTTTAGCACTTAAAAATGCAGCATATAGTTTGGATTTGCTAGTGATTGTTAGACATGTGCACACATTTATTTTGTAATTGGCACTGACAATAATGTGTGGAAACACAGAATGGCTGAATAAATCCCTCCACCTTCTGAATGCAAGTGAATTTCAATGTATTTAAGCTTTTATGCTACATTTTTTGTTACTGGTTTTACATTAAAACACCAATTATTTGCACAGAAACAAATTTTAAAAACTGCAAACAGACTAAATTTACTTCCCACAAAAGGTAAAAGAAATCTGTTATTTCTTCAATAGCCAGTAAGTATTAACATTTCAAACTGGATCTGTAAATATTAACTACAAAAATAATTGTGTTTATTCAAGCATTTGCCACATAAAATTTACCTATTACTGATGGAAAACCCAGGAGAAAAAAATAAAACTGTCTCCATAGTTTGTTAAATTTAAAACAGGATGCCAAGGAAGTGGAAGCTTTTAGGACACAGTGTTTCCTTTTGTCATGCAACCTGTTTACTACTTTCACTGAGCAGTCCCATACCTGGCTCTCAGGGGTCTCTGTCTGAACCTACAGATGCAGGCAGCAGAGGCAGGTTGCAGAAAAACAGCACAGTAAACACTAATGTAGATCTGAAGATTAGTTCTTGGCCTTGTTTTCTAGCAAAATTATTAAATACTGTGTAATTTTTATAGTTAAATTAAAAAGAAAATTGGAAACATTAGTTAAATAGATGTGTTGGGAGTGTGTTAAGACAACATATGCTGACATCAACCTTATAGCCACATTTTTTGAAGTAATCTTCTTTCTCCTTGCGTGCAAGATCAGCCCTTTTGAAGCATTTTTTGGAGTCCTGGAAAGAAACACAGCATTAACTTTACACTTTGAAATAAGCTCCATGTACAATGAGGACATTCTGTGAATGTGACTATGCCTGTGGGAAAGTCAAGACACAAACAGTAACACATTCACACATCAGAGGTTCATTTTAGTCCTCTCTCCATTAAGTTTACATAAACGTATCAAATAAACTATGCGGGCTTTTTGTTTTTCCTTAAAAAGTTTTCTGACACAACAATGTTGGTTTTGAGCAAGACAGTTAGTAGGTCAACATTTCGTCAGAAAAGAATACTTAGGATTGTTAGTTTATGGAATATTGACAGAAAACAAACAGAATGATTACAGTATTTTAACCTAGCTCATCTATGAAACACGTTTGGATTTTACTCAGTAAATGTTTACTCAGCAAGACAGTAAAAAAATAAATAAATAAATAAAAAACAAGCATAGCCAGTTAGTAAAAGATTTATATATAATCGTATAACGTTAACCAGATATGTTCATGTGCACAATGTTCACCACAATAACGATACAGCTGTAAATAAGGTTCTAAAAATAGATCATTCTGGGGGAAAATATGTGTTGACTGGAACTAGCAGCTAGGCATCGACACAAGCTAGCTAACAAAGCTAAGTTGTTAAGCCGAAATGACCAATAAATGACCAAAATAACTAAATGCTCACGTCAATTAGCTCTGTTTCTTCTAGAAGTTTCCTCTTTCTTGCTATCTCAGCTTTAAGTATATCCATTTCGAGACAGTAACACGGTATGTTGATCTTGCTATGGATAGTTTGAGAACGCTACCATACACCGGAAGTTAATGAATTCTCTTTTGTTTACTTCCTTGTTTCAAAATAAAAGCTCGAGAACTCAATGGATTAAACAAGTACTGTACTGTACAGTACAGTTACAGCACACTGGATAAGTAATTCTGGAATAACCAATTTAAATAAAACTTCATGTGTTTTAATTTTTAAATATGAAGCACTAAGACGGAGTTGTTAAATACAGTATATAAAATAAAATAAAAAACTGAAAGGAACACATTTTTTTCCTAGTGAGGAGGAGAATTTAATTAGCTACTAAATAGAACAGTCAATACTAAGATACACTTTCTATAATGCAAACACAGTTTTTGTTTTTATAACCTATCCGTTTATTTTGTGTGTTTTTATTATTTTGGCTAAGAGAAGCACGATAACATTAATAAAATGATCTATATTGTTTTTCCTGAATATTTGCCAACAAACATTGAGACAATATTTTCTGATAGTCGATTTAAAGTCAGCATAGTATTTAAAAAAAATTGAAATGCTTAAAATATGAGTGTGGGGAAGCTGACAATAAAAAAAAAAAACTGGCCTCAGGCCAGTAAAATGAAAAGAGCACCTCAAAGAGACTATTCTGACATCACAGTAAAAACACTTAAAGGTTATGAAAACACCTAAAAAAGAGTTTCCAAATACTTTAATTACAAATACTAGTGAAATTTGTACCATACAAACACTACAGCTTTGACTGTCAAATTGCTTTAGTGAGCAACTTTTTATTTTTTTACGGAAGTTAAGATGTTTTTACAAAGTTCATTCAAGTGACCTTAACGTGACTGTTTCTGTCTAAAAGCCAGTTTGTTGTCCTGACATCACTGGGAATTGCCTTTTTCCTCGACCTTTTAAATGAAACATACCATCAGGTGGCGCAAAGGGATATGTGACGAATTCTTAATATTAAAGTCATTAATGTATTTACAGGGAAAGGGACTGCTGGGAACGGAGATCAAAAAGCATTTTCAAAGGTGAATTTTAGGTTAAAACGACGGAAATCTACCAATGACCAGATCTGAAGCCTTGCCTGCAGTAAACAAACAAATAAATAAATAAATGTCCAATAATGAGGCGGACGGACAGTGATTGCGCTGAGTGAATTCTTGATCTCGTCCTCTCCGTGGAGCGATCTTCACCGCACGACTTTCCGACCAATCCAGCTGAAGATGGAGTTTGGGGAGAGGAAGAGGAGAAGGAAATCCCGGAGCTTTAAACTGGTCACGGATGAAGAAGGTAGGCAGCTGCTGAGGAAGACGCGCGCGCGTGTCTGGGTGTTTGTCTGGCGCCTGCATGGTGCCAGCGCAGACGACTCTGGAGACAAAAGCCACGACAATGAATGTCCAGTCTGTGCGTGGAGCTACACAAACAAACAGCTGATTCTCAAAATTACACCCTTAAAAAAAGAATAGAAAAACACCCCTCCTATAGTCTACCACCAGTCTCAATGTGGTTTATTCTAATGAAAAGGGCAAATACTGTATTATTTCTAGGCAGTCCAGTATTGCGCAGTCTAGTCATGTACGCATCTTAAACTGCTCACTTTTTTTCTTTTTTCTTTGCAAGCTGCAAAACATCTCTCTCTAAAACTACTTCTTACCTACAGGTGGTGGTTTCTGCATGGGATGGGGTGGGGGTGTTCTGCTTTGGTTGACATCACAGGCATCAAGTTGTTTACATTTCATTTTTCCATCTTGCTAATTCTAACAAAATAATTTCACGTGCAGATTATGACCCATCAAATGTGACAAAGGCCAGTTGTGCCAATGGCGAATCCAACAATGCTGCTGTGCCTGATGGTATGGACTGCTCTGAGGAACCATTTCTACATTACATCATTGTGGTTGTCGCAAACTTATATGTCTTTTTCTTAATCCAGTTTGTCTGCAGGGGGATGAGAGCATGGAGATCAAAAGGCAAATCACAGGAATGATGAGACTTCTGAGTGATAGGTCTGGCAGGGTTTATCAGCGTGTCGGATCGGAGCAGAACAGCTCATCAAAAGAGTCCAAGGATAATTTGACTTGTACTCCGGTTCCATCTCCTGTGTCGGAGGATCCTCGGTGCAATAACTGGAGCTCTGCGGGGGATCCAGATCTGTCATCTTCATCCACATCCACCCCTATTGATCCAATCTTTGGCCAATATGGCACCCGCTCCAGAGCCCTCAGGATCCACAACAGCAAAAAAGAACCAAACGGTAGGGTGACAAGGAGAGTTCAACAAGGAGAAAACTACTCAAGATAGTTTCAGTCGCAAATTATTTTGTGGTAAAAGCCAAACAGAGGCAGACAATTCAAGACAACCTCTCATGCATACTTCAAGTTTTGTAGTCACTGAGCATGCAAGCACATGTGCCCATATGAGTACGTTAAAGTGAAGAGTGACTAGATTGCCCTTACTTTGCTGCAGATACGCTCCCTCATGCAGTGCAAGAACCTCCTTGTTGCATGTGTAACTGTAAGGGCACCTTGCAGGCCATACTGCAGGAACTACAAGCCATGAGGCAGCTGATGCAGACTCAAAAAGGTCAGAAAGTATGCATGTTATGGAAAAGTGACACCGTGAGGTAAAATGAAAATCTAACTGCTTTTGGACTTTCTTAGCATCCTTTGACAGGCATGAGCAAGCAGGATGCCATCCTCACCATGGCCCAGTTTCTGCTCCTCAGCGTATGCTGCCAAAAAGGAGACCAGTCTATAAGGTGGCTCCACTTAGTGTATCCACCACAAGGAGAGTCACTCCTCTGGGTGCATCAGCACCTAAAGATGCTCCTATAGAATTTGGAAGGAGGGAGGATGGAGAAAAACAAGAATCATCTACAGTCAACATGCATTCAGTTCCCTGCGATGTTTCTGTGCTGCCACGTCAGGTCAGCAACACACACGATCCTCCCCTGAACCAACCACGGGAGCATCACGAGTCAGAGGTACGAAAAATAGTGTTCATGTCATTTTTATTTTGTTACTAAATCCTTATTAAACTACGGTATATTGAACTTGTTCCCACAGAAACTTTCTTTATACACATCGTTTTTGATTTTCCCATGAAATATTTACTGTAAATACTAACTTATACAAGTACTGTGGCATTTAGCAGGTTAAAATACACACATTGATTTCATCCAACTAAATAAAGCACTAACATTCATTGCACATCACCTTTTGCACCTTTCATGCACAGTTCAAGAGTAAAATCAGATGTTGAGAATTGACAGAACACCTCTCAAATAAACTCATACAATATCATGAGATGCTACACTCAGAGTGTGTGTGGTGAATGACTCTCAGCTACTACCACATCAAAGTATGGCTCATTAAATAAACAACATAAATGTTGTTTGACTCATTCACAGTCTGAGGTTCGTCTTGCAGAAGATTATGATGTGTTCATCTCAAAGGCCCAGCTAGACTCCATTCTGGTTAACTATACACGCTCTGGCAGCCTGCTGTTTCGCAAACTGGTAAGCTTCCTTGAGTTTATTTATTTATGTTTTTTTTAATGGATCCATGAGATTTTGCTTTTTGAAACCATGCAATCAAATGTTTTGATTTTTCAGAGATTTCTTCATTTTATTTAGCAGCACGATGGTTCAGTGGTTAGCATTGTTGCCTCACAGCAAGAAGGGTCTGGGTTCAATCCCCGGTTGGACCTGGGGGTCTTTCTGTGTGGAGTTTGCATGTACTTCTTGTGCTTGCGTGGGTTTTCTCCGGGGACTCCGGTTTCCTCCCACAGACCAAAAACGTACATGTTAAGCCAGGCCTCCCTTGCAAGAGATCCATGATCTCAAAGGGATTTGCCTGGTTAAAATAAGTTATTACACTGTTATATTATACCACTAGTTTAAAAAGTGCCATAATGTAAATAAAGCATGCTGATTTGCTAAGTGCCGTGTT
Source organism: Hypsolebias antenori (assembly GCA_031762315.1). NCBI lineage: Eukaryota > Metazoa > Chordata > Actinopteri > Cyprinodontiformes > Rivulidae > Hypsolebias > Hypsolebias antenori. Next base: position 22,021,719 of record JARVGS010000002.1, read on the forward strand.
TTGAATTTTCAGGTGTGTGCCTTTTTTGACGACGCCACTCTGGCTAACTCATTGCCAAATGGTAAAAGGAAAAGAGGGCTCAATGACAACCGGGAGGGCTTAGACCAGGATATTGTTGGTGCCATTAAAGGTGAGAAGAAAAAGGCATAAACGTGCCTTTTTTTTGACACGGTGTTACTAAGTAAGCTGTTCATTTATTTGTGTAACCAGCGTTTACAGAGAAGTACTGCACTGAACACAGAGTAGAGAAGCTGCCTGGACCTAGAGACTGGGTGCAGATTCTTCAAGATCAGATCAAACTTGCCAGGAGGAGGCTGAAACGAGGTCTGCTTAATTCATAAATTTCCTTAAAATGTAATTTTATTGCAGATTTTTACTGGTCTTTCTGTTTTTACTTCAGTAAGTGCCATGCTGGAATGGTTACAGTTCGAGTTGTCATAATTTCTCATTACTTTTGATATGTTATATTGACAAATATCTTTGTTAAAGTATTTATTACTATTCAAGCAAAAATATGTTATTCTTTTGGGCCTGTCAGATGCTGCAGAAGCTGAGGGAAACTCAAACGGACCATCCACAAGTATGAACCTCACATAAAACTGTTCCCATGCCTGCATGGCGATCATCCTCACAGCAGGTGGATCTGCTTGCTTTTCCCATTATTCCCACATTAGTTTTGTCATCTAACATCTTTTTTTTTTTCATCAACTCCCCCTCTGAGCACCCGATGAGCTTTACCTCTCCTCATTCCATTGTCACAACACACGCACAAATTGGTGTCTCGAGCTCTCTCATTGGTGCACAAGTCTTTGTCATGCTGTTGCAGTGACAGCTGACATTTCCATGCAGCTCCCCAAAATGTCAACTAATTATCTTTCCAGCGAGGATCATTTCCACTTTTTCACCTCTCTGTTGTAGCCACAGCTGTCAGAATAAAATTTCTCAACTTTCTGCACTTAATCACATATTCAGTCATTTTTGGTAACATATTACACCTCATAAATATTACTTTTCTTCTGCAGGCTGTGATTATCGTAAGTATAGTAAATACTGTGTACTACTTTTACAATCTGTCTTATTTACCAGTATACATATAATGCACAATGAAGCCCTATTTGTGGGTTTTGGGGCTTTATGATTGACCTAAACAAACTATGAACTTGAAGTTTACACCTGGAAACACTGAGTGAGCTAAAGAAGTGACTTCTTGTTTACATTTTTGGCAAACACTTTAAATTTTGTCTATCAGTCTTAAGTGTTGTTTGAATAAAAGCATTAATTCAGTGTTCAAAGGCTACATCTTTACAGTTCCATTGTGACTAGTGCCTTTTAAGTGACTTCAGTCTGTATAGTTGAACGTGCTCTACAGCATCCACCTTATTTTCAAAAATTACAGTCAAAGTAATGTATTTTTTTTTATTAAATATACTTTGTAGATCAGTGAACCACATCTTAATAAAAGCATTAAACATATGGTTATTTATACATGTTTTTTCCCCCAATGTGAATTTTTTTTAAGTTGCACACATTATTGCATTCAGTTTTGTGACTAAATGATGTATTTTTTTATACTGTCAAATGTGTATAAGGAAATTTTAGCTGTATTGACAAATAAACACAGTGGATTAATGATTTTGTCTGTCTTTATTGCATGTGTGACAGAATTGTCATCAAAAATGAACAAATATAACATATTGTCCTCTGTTGAATGTCTACTTTCTGAATCTCTAATGAGGTAAGAAGATGATCTCATGCTGCTGGATTCATTTATACCCACAATGTTCATTTAGTGTATATCTTAGTGTATTTCTCAAATCATTATACAGTTTCTTTTTATACTTTATATTTTTACTATTTTTGGGTGTAACTGAGACCTTGAGTACACAATTTTATTCCAACTTATGTACCACATGTGATGCGAATAACAATAAAGAAACTTGAACCTTGAATGGGGGTGGGTGTGGCTGGAGAGATCAAACACAATCACAGTAACAAAATATTTGTTTAAAAATGTTTACTGTTATTACAAAAAAAGCATGAACCTTGTCTTTTGCAACTGATAAAAAAAAACTATTGAATAACAATGATGCAGTAAAATTGAGATAATGGATGTATGGATGGCACAGAGGTTAGAGAAGTGGGCCTGTTATCGGAAGATTGCCGGTTCAATTCTCGGTACCGAGAACATCAAAATGCGTGGGAAAGGTAAAGCACACCTGCCTCTTCCCTCATTTGCCCCACTCTGGACCCCTGAGCAAGGCCATCAACCCCCACCCTCTGCTCCTCCAGGTGCCCTAGATAACACCTTGCTCCACACAGAGGGCTGTGGTAGATCATTGGTCTGTGGTTGTGTCAGGAAGGGCTGTCAGTGAAACAATTGCCAAGTCTTCCTGCGCCTTGGTTCACTGTGGCGACCCCTGAAGAAGGGAGCAGTCGAAAGAAGAAAAAAGATACAATAAAATATATCAAAAGGGAAAATAGACTACTGCAATAAAACAATGCATACATCAAACAAAATTATGAAGAATTAAAAGAAAGTATGAACAATGAAATAAATTTGCAACCCACTTTTTTAATAATCACATTCACTGCAATATCTGTTTTTCCATACAGTATTTATAAACCCACCAAACAATACATATTGTTTGGTTATCTTCAGTAGATAAGAACATTTAGGAGACATTTGTTAATGAAAATCATTCTGGACACATTTTTGAATCTCAGAGAATTCAGACAGTTAAAAATTTGCAATTTCCTTTGCACATCATTAGAAAAAAAATTGATATTAAGTTGAGAATTTGTTGAAATAACATGGGCTAAGTATTTTTGAATAAATGCTTTTTTAACTAGATTGTTGGGTGTATCTTATTTTGGATAATTTGTTGTGAGGTAAAAGGAGGGAAAACACTAAATTAAAGGTACACTCCATTGTACGAATACTGTTGGCAGACTTTTGAAGTTGTTAAAGGGGATGTTAAAGCAGTCACCGGGCAAGTAGAGGACCCACAGACATCTGGCTACTTTCGTCGCTGAATTGTAAACAAGTTTTTATTGAATTGAGATAAAAAATTAACATAAAATACAATAGGGCTTTAAAAAAATTGTATTGTGCGATATTTTATTTTTTGGTTGATTTTGTTTAAGGTCAAATAGAATAATCCGTCAGTTTTAGTCAGGCTTTCTCTTAGGGCGCCTGTTTCTAGCCTGAGCGCCTTCTGTTGCCTTCCCCGCTCTTCTGTCGGGATCCACCGCTAACGTGAAGCTGGTAAGGATACGCTGCTCAGAAGAATTAAAGGGGAAATGTTGCACGAATATAACCCCGCTTTAACCTTAAAGTTGCATCTAGGGCAGTTATAAACACTTATATTGCGTGATATCACTATAAAGTTCACACAAGTAGCACGTTTAGCGTTTTTCTATTGATACTAACTCTGATGTTGCACTCATCGCATGGCTAGGGGAGAGGAAGGGGTTAATTTTTTCCACCGCCGACATTTTTGTTCTGCGCTCTATGAGAACTTTTTAACCTACATGTGCAAGGAGCTGGTTACGTGGATCTTTACATGGCGTCGCATTTTATTAACAGTGTGTCTTGTGCTTGTTTTTAGTTGCGTTTCTAGGACCCTAACTGCTCTGCGTTGCACAGAGCTGCTTTATTCTCATCAGCGCATGCATGGATCGGCGTTTGCTAGCTACACAGCTACCCCTTAAACAAAAAAAAATCCTGCATTTCCAGCAAAACAAACAAGACTTGGAAGGTGTAATTAACACTGGCCACATACTTTAAAGTTCATCTTCCCTAGAAGTATAAACTGCATCTTACATTTAATAAAGTGACGTTCCTACATTGAACAATCACTACTGTTAGCCAGTGCCTGAAGGGTTGAATGAACGTGAGATCATTTTGGCTCTTGAACGCCTCACCACTGGTCCAAAAATGGCCCCTTATGCAACTTACTGTGGTTTACACAACAAACTGGAATTATAACCAGTGATGCATTTAATTTCGCTGTTAGTTGGCATATTTATGGTGTGTTAACTGCAAATTCATTTTACGACAGGCTTTTATAATTTTTTAATTTGGCTGTAAAATGGATTATATACCCACGTTGATGTGAGGTAGTTTGACTTTGCTACTAAAAAATAATAAGTACATACAAAGAAGTTAAGCTGTTTAGATAAGCAGAAAACTAACATGAGGATCATAGGACACAATGATTAAAAGGGTGATAGAAACTTTTTTTTCATTTACCCTTTATTTATCCAGGTAGTCTCATTGAGCCACGAGAACACCAGTTTGTCCATTTTTCTTGTGGAAATCAATGACTACAACCCTTAAGTAACTAAATTATTGTCATCTCAAAACATAAAGGTGTAGTTGCATGTTTTTAGTCAGCGGTATTAACAAGCAGGACTTAGTGATTTTTTTCAACTATGGTTCTTTTTTTTTTTCATTTACCCTTTATCTATCCAGGTACAGTAGTCTCACTGAGCCACGGGAACTCATTTTCAAGAGAGACCTGTTAGGGAGCAGATGGTGGGGGTTAAGGGCCTTGCTCAGGGGCC
>JARVGS010000002.1:22103848-22114854 GCA_031762315.1 Hypsolebias antenori
CAGTGAGGTGCATGACACTTTGCCAGCTCATCATCATCATCATCAGCAGCAGTCATTCCCTCATCAGTCTCACTCTGATGTTGAAGACAGAAGCTTGGGAAGGGTGGTGGTGGAAGGTCAAGCCAATCAAATTGGGCAGAATGCCTTTACTATGGAAGAAGAGCAGCCAATCTAAATCACAAAAATCATCCTCAAGCACCAGTCTAAAGCTGTGATCTATTCAAATTTGTTGTGGACTTCAAATCCTAATCTTTACAACATGCCATACATGGGATGAACGCAAATGAAGATGCATGATGCTCCTTCCATTTTTCTGTTTATAGATATCATTCCAGGCCCTCTCCCCCCCCACACACACACACCCTACTCCTCTCTGCCTCATGTCGCCCCTGATTCTTCACTTCCTGTCTTCCTAATAGCCATCTCCGTCCCTCCGGAGCTCTGATTGAACGTATGATTGCATGCATAATTCAGTATGTGACAGAGTAGTGGTGTCAGTGTCTTAGCTCTTAAATTTAAAATGTTGAAATTTACAAATACTGTACATTCATACAGAAAGCTACAACAATTATTTATAATCATTACTATTTTTATTTATGGTTTGTTTATTTGCAAGCCTGTTCAAAAACTCCAGCTATACAGTACTCGCTTAGAATCCCCAGTTAACTTGCATATTTTTGGACCACTGCAACAAAATAAAGAATGAATTTATATTCTGGTACAGGAAAAACAAACAAAAACAAACATATATCTGCCTGGGAAAAACCTGAGCTAAAATATAACCAGAAATTGGTATCAAGAGGCCTCTTCTTAAAAAAATGCCTACATAGCCATGCCTTAAAATTATTATTTAGATTTTGTGGAATGGGGTTCTGTGAAAAGGTTATGACAATTTATATCTTAAAGTATCTGTAGATTGCTTTTTAAGCAGCCACAATTTATAGAAACGTTTTTTTTTTTTTACCTGAATTTTGCACTATGTGCTAGTCTGATTCAGGCCAAAACTAAAGTGGATCACTGTTGTCCTTAAGCCGCTCTAATCTGAAACAACATTCTAGCAGTTTGTGCAAATTCCATTTTATAAGCCTGTGCATCACTCTCAGTTTTGAATATTATTATTGTTGTTTACATAAAATTCAGTGTTTATTTACAAGCAACAGTTAGCTGTAGCAGTCTATAGGTGCAGCCTGGGGTACTAACAGTTTTAATATCATAATGTTTCTGCTGGAATATGTATACAATGCAAAACTGACAGTGATGTGAACATGTATAAAATAGAGTCTATAAACCACAATTAGGATTTTGAGAATAAAGTTGTTTTAAGATGGCAGTCATGCACTTTGTCCTGGATTGCTTGGACGAGCCATTAACTCATCAATCCAGTTAGAATTAAACTCTTTCTCTACACTGAGGCTGGTCAAAGAAGACATCTGCAACCTGTAAGACAATGATTGTTCACATGTTTCCACATAACTTCACTTCAAACGATCTGGACTCTCTCTTTAATGTTAATAAAGTTGCAATTAAATAATAAACTAGATTCTGTGCTTTTGACATTAAAGGCCCACAGTGATTATCTGATAGTATTTTTACGCCTTCATTTGTGCTTTGCGACTTTGCCACAACAGGAACTATACTTTGTAAGTACAGTATTTACACCAGTCAAATAAAATTATTAGGAAATGAAAATAACTATTTATCGCTGGCTTCTTTGAAACAAAAAGGGAAATGACTTTAAATACCAAGTGAATACTTATTGATCCTATAACAGTCATTTAAAAACGCAACATAGAAGATGAGAAAAGCACTGCACATCTGCAATAACGATTGAACACAGACTTTATGGACATTAAGCTGTTGTTATTTAGTCTCGCTCAGGTGTTTGGGGCTTCCTGTTTTCAGCTCGCCCCCTCAGCATCCACTTCTCTCCTCTGGAATTTATGGCTCCCTGGTTTCCCCTTTCACCTGGAGATCGTATGTCTCTGACCATTTCCGCTGTCAGCTCAATAGACACGATGGCCCTGCAGTTTGAGCTGAAGTCTCTATTCTCTTTGGTGAATGTGTTCTTTTAAAGTGTGGCTGCCATCTCACACGTCATCTGAAATACAGCAGCAGCCGGGTCAATATGTATAAAATTAATCTGCGCTGAACAAGCCTACTGTCTCCTAATTGAATATCAAAAAGCAGCGCTGCCTTTGGACATTTGTGTAAGTTGCACCTCTAGGTGCTGCAGCAGAGCAGACATAAATGTGAAGGTGTTATCCATCTGTAGTTGAAGTAAAGAAGAGATGCAGTCTGGGTGTGTGAGTGTCTTGGTATTTTGAGAAAACTGAATTTAATGTGAAACCATTTGCTCTAGGTTAAATTCATTCACAGTGCCTTCCTCTGCAGGAGCGCAGGCTTGCCTGCTGATCGACCTGATTGGGTGTTGTGTCCTTGGGAACAGAAGACTGCGAGGATTGATTTTTGCCAACACACTGCTCTTATTATAGTTTTTTTCCTTACGCCTGTTTGTCTGCCAGCCGGCCTTGCTGGAGGATGTGTTCTGACAGTGTAAATTATTCTCCTCGATGCATTTTTACGAATCTGTGGCTTTTCCTCCGTCATGCACTTATAGGTGAGACTTACTCGAGCGAAGGATTATTATGGATTAGTGATATGTCAGACTTAACGGTAGCATTTTAGAATGCAGACATTTGTCTCACTCGTTATAAAAGCCATGGCTTTTTCCCAAACCCTTCATCACATCTTGAATAATCAAAAATAGATATGTTAATAAGGTAAAAGTGTGCATATTCATGTGTACTCTCGAGGCTGAGTGTTGATTTTGGTTGCTGTAGCATAAAGTGGATGCAGCAAGCATCAGCAGATCTGTGTGTGGTCGGAAGGCGAGCTTTGGTTCCTCCATCAGACAGACAGCCCAGAAACTGCTGCGCTTGTTAAAGTGAGAAAACAGGCTGATCAATCCCTGCGTTGTTTATTGGAGAAGGGACTTTAAATGATCAGGGTATAAAAGCTATATATTTTTCGTTTTACTTATATATTTGATTTTTAATAATAGTAACATGAGCAACATTTTTTTTATTTTTTTTTAATGTTTGTATGTGAAATTTCGTCAAATGTACCAGTATTAGGGTTGGGTTGGTTTTTGTAAATGAAACATTTTTTATGCTAACTTCTCTTATGCAGACATGATTACCGTAGGTATGGTCAACTGAACCTCAAAAACATTTAGTGTCCCACTTTCCAGTAAACAAGATGAAACCTGATAGCTCCTTGATCTGCTCCTGATTCACTACCCAGCAATCCTGCTTCATAGCTGCTCCTTTGTTCAACTCTGCCAAGCCCTGTTTCTTTCTGACCAGGCCAATGGTGAGAAAAACAGAAATAATCAGATTTGTTTAAAACAAAACAGCTGGATTCAATACCAGTTTTCACTATTTTCTAATCTTATAAAGCAAACAAGTTTTGGGGAGTAAATTTAGCTTCAAAATTAGGTTTTCATGCAATACTTTTTTTATTTTATTTTATTATTATTATTGCAGGATATTCTTCACATATTACCAGACATAAGTTCTATAGAGATGAAAATATTTATTTCAGAGGGTGAAATAAGTCCCTCATTAATGTTTAATTTTTAAAAAGGATTTTTAAAAATTATGTCAAACCAGTAAAATTACAGTTTTTTTCACTGAGTCTTTTTTTTTTGTTCTGCCGGATCGCTTTATTGTTTTTGACCTAATTCATCATTTTGTTTTGTTAGAGTTTATTGATTTAAATTGATATACTTTTAGGGATAAGTAAAAGTGATTATAATATTTATCAAAGCCTTTGTTTCTAATAGAAACAGTTGCCCATAAAACTATTCTTCTCTATAAATTGTAAAGCTGGATAAATCTGCTGACACTCAAAGGTACGCCTGGATTTTGTATGTTCATGCACAGTCATGGATTCACACAGTGTGGACCACTTTGATTGTTGTTTATGTGCGCTTCACAAATGTCCTCTGTGTAATTAAAGGACACGAGTCTGCCATCCTTCTGTTTTTTCTCATCTTTTTTCCTCTTTCAAACACACTCGTCTTTGTTTGTTCTCCCTTTGTTGTCAGAACAAAAAAAAAAAAAAAGCTTTAATGAGCATAGCAAGTATCACAACTCTGCCAAGAAAATGAAAACTGTTGCTAATTTTGTAATATGTGCCCATAAGCAGATTTCACTTTCCCTCTCTCAGGATTCCCTTATTTTGGAGAAGAACGACATCCACCACCCAGTCTGCTCCTTCCAGGATGACTTCCAAGAGTTTGAGATGATTGATGATGAAGAAGATGATGATGAAGAAGAGGAGGTCGACCCTGATGCACCTCCATCTCCTTCAGCTTCCCCTCCTCTCTCTCCAACTCTTGGCACCCTGAAGAGCAGACCCACCACGCTGAACCTCACCACTGCTGTGTCACAGGTAAATAAACTGAGGCTCGGATGCTAATCATAACGCAAACACCAAACATATTATACAATCGTCACCTAATGTTTGCAATATTGTGGTTATTTGATTAGGATTCATTGAACAACAACAGCAGCCTATCTCCAAAAAAAGGAAGCTGGCAGGATTCCTTACGCAACCCAGCTTCACAAGGTGTGAACATCATAACATAAACATTTCCCTTGAATGTCACTTCTCATTCATTCATGTTTGCAATAGTTTTCTGTTCAGTGCACATGAAATAATACTCAAAATATAGCTATTTGTGAACATAATTGGCTTTACATACTATTAGAAGATAAGACTCTGTTGTACTCGCAGGTCGTCTGTCTCCAACACACTCATGTCTGGTGGATGGTAGCCATGTGACAGGCCAGTGCCCGGCCTCTCCAGTTTCCCAGGCTCCAGGGTCGCAGATCAAAAGTACTCCACCAAAACAGACAGGGGAGGGCGGGAACCCCCAGTCTCCTCACCGACCCCTCCTATGTGACATGGAGGGCAACAGGCGGGAGAGGCCTGAATACGGTAACAAGGATGGCCGCCCTAGAAAGCTTAAATTTCATTCCATTCACATCACATCAGCATGATACAGGAATTGTGAAATGAGGATGTGGCTTTAACTTTAGTGAGAAATTCTGTTGTATACACTTGATTCTTTCAAAACTCACAGCTTATAAGTAAGTTACGACTTTGGGAATCTAAATTATTTATTAAGTGGGAATCCTGTTTCACTCATTCACCCTACCACTTAGTACTAAACTACCCTATGTTTGTCCATTCATGTAAAACATACAGCTGTCCTAATTGTTTTGTAATGTTGAGAGATTCAAACTGATACCTTTATGAGTTCAAATCAAGTGTCACTGAAGGAAAAATTCAATGTAAGGGTAAAAGTAACACTAGGAAATGAGATTCAGTCTAAATGCCATCTTAACTCCATAGATGTATTTCTCCATGCCTCCTTCTTGTCATCATCTACTTTATAATAACAATGTTGTGTGTACTGTCAATCCTCTAAGCCCAATTGTCTTTTTTCACTGTTTTTATGTTCACAGGCTCATTTGGTCACCACAGATCTCACCCAGGCTCAGCTGATTATACTGACCCAACAGTAGAGCCTTCAGTCCAGACAGCCAGAGCATCCTCCATAGACGAGCACTCCCAGTGTTCTGACACAGAGGTGGATCATGATCTCAACAGCGGCCACAATCACAAACACTCAAACCGCCGCCTCACAGACACCTACACAATCACCAGCGAGTCAGGAATGGAGCAAGAAAATGATCTTGACCTGGATGGAACCAGTCGTTGTTTATCATCCACGGCACCCATGGGAGCTAATGATGGTGCTGATACACCCTTATCTGACGAAGAGTTGGAAAAGGACTTTGAAGTAGAGTATATGTGTAAGGAGACCTACGATATGGTGTGCAAGGAAAATCCATTATCATATGTGGAATTCCCCTCCATTGAACACCACGAGCCTGCGTCGTTCTCCAGCTATCAGTCGTCAAGCCGCTCAGAAGCTCTGGAGCAATCCAACAGTTCAGAAGCTCTATCAGGTTCTGCCACAGTTGCAGCAGCTAATGATTCCACCTCTCCATCCTCAGATCCAGGGATAGCAGATATGAACCAACAGGGTTATATGACCTCAGATCAGGACAAGGACCTCAGCTCTCCAGGCTCTGATTCGGATGTTGAAGGGGAGCTGGAGGCAGCGTTTGCTTGTGGAGGACCTGTGGTTTCAAACATGATTTCCTCTATTTCAGAGACAGAGTTAGATCTGACAAGTGACGAGAGCAGCAGTGGACGATCATCTCATCTCACCAACTCTATTGAGGAGGCCAGCTCACCTACATCAGACCAGGAGCTGGACCCAGATACAGAGTTAGAGCAGGACAGTGGAATAGTTGGATTGAAAGCCTCGCTTCTCCTGGGTCAGCCTGACCCAATCAAAGAAGGTTCTTTTGTACTCTCTCCTTCTCCTCTTCCCTCACCCACTATTGCAACTCCCTCCCCTGTTGACTCACCCATCTTACCCCCTGAGTCCTATGATGATGATCAAGCGCTGATGGGGCTACAGAGTGTGGATGACGAGCTGTCTTTTGAGCACCATGCTGATCCAGATGAAACTCTGCCTCCAACCCAGTGTAGTGAGGACAGTCTGTCCAGACCAATGGTGCTTGAGATTGAACCAGACCATGGTCTAGAGAGCTTTAAGCGCTCCTTCTACCTGCCAGTGGGACCCAGGCTAATGCCAAGTCAAGATGATTATGATGAAACAAGTGAAGGAGACTCTGAATCAGAAAGTGAAGATGACCTGAGTGAGAACTCTGATTCTCCCTGGCTACTTAGCAACTTAGTCAACCGGATGATCTCAGAGGGCTCATATCCCATCAGCTGCCCCGAGGAGTGTTTCAAGAGAAAATCATCTGTGTCTGATACCATCTCACCATCTTCAGATATTGGAGAGGGAGATAGTTTCAATGATGAGGCCCAGGAATCAAAAGCAGATGTGGAGGAATCACAGAAAAGGGACAAGGAAGGTGAAGGATACCGAAAGGAGACAAAAGAGCCAGCGAGAAGCCAGAACGATGAGTTCTTGAATGGAGGGGCAGTGATAAGTTCCCAATTCTATATGAGCAACACCACTGGCGATGCCATTTCCCCACAGATTTTAGAATGCTGTGGAAAGAATGAGAGGGAAACCAGAGATTTAAGTCCTGCATACACCATGAAAGGCTGTGACAAGAACTCCACTGATCAACCATCTAAGAATGTTTGGAAACAGGAGGATGAAGAGCCCAACAATGACTTGATGATGCTGGAGGGCAGAAAGGATTTGGACTCACCCAGCCTTAGCGAGAGCGTGATCAGCGACAAGGATGAAGGTCGAGAAACAGAGCCCGGGCCAACAAGTCGTTCAGCAGCCTCTCTTGAACGCATCACTGAGGTCAAGCACAGCCTGACTTTGGACATACCTTCTGCTCAAACCAACCGCTGCTTTAGTCTCACTTACTCCACAGACAATGAAGACGAAGAGGAGGAGGATGGTGACTCCTATCCTTTCTTGGGTAGCTTGAGGAAGCGCTCCTATAATAATAGTGATTTAGAGCTTGACAGCTCACCACCCATTGATTCCAGTGTGCACAATCATTCATTACCTGACCACGACCTCCCACTGTGTGAGAAAGATCTGGATCTAAGGCAGCCAAATGAAGACGATGGACTGGCCTATGATTCCATGAAGTACACGTTAGTGGTGGATGAGAATACAACCCTGGAACTAGTAAGCCTTAAAAGGTATGCATTACAATATTTGTTTAAAGCCAAAAAGCTGAGCTTCAAGTATTGCCTATCTAGTGTTAGGATTGAACTGTTTTGTCCTTTTAGGTGCACCTCAGTTCTGAGTGACGACAGCGAGCTTTCAACACCATGTGATGGCGAGGCCTTAAGGAGAGATGAGGTCAAGTATGTATGTAAAAATTTGGAGGTTAGGCCAGATCTTCTCAGCTCTTCTGAAGACTCATCTCCAGAGGCTGACCTGCCGTTTTCCAAGAAGTTCCTTAATGTGTTTGTCAACAGCACCTCCCGCTCTTCCAGTAAGCTGCACACAGAGCCTTCCTCTGAAGTAGTTTATGATATAGTTTATGATGTAGTTTATATCCTTTAATTGCTAAGAAAAAACATAAAGCAAAAAGAAGTTCACATTAAATTTAGTAAAATAGGATGTGAGCTAAAGACTATGGGGAAAATTGCTTGATTGTCTCAAATGTAAAATGGAACAAAAGAAAGAAAAGCTGACTTCATCAGTATAATAGATAAATTTACCAACCATGAGCCCCAGTATGAATATACAAATTTAGTGTTTAACATATCTGTCGGCTTATTACAGTACATTAACACAATCTAAATTTGTCAGGGAGCCATATTCAGCCAATGAAAGTAGTCCCCTTGAATACCCTGATGCATGCTCAATAATCCAGGTAGAAAAATCTAAAAAAGCTAAGTCTGGTCCTCTGGACATTCATTTGTCCAGAGGACCAGACTTAGCTTTTTTAGATAATTCTTGAATGTATAACAGCAAAAATAAAAACGGGCAGAAAGACATAGATATAGTTAATAACTTGTTTTTATGTATTTTTCAGCTATTAACAACTTAAAAAAACTGGCAGAAAGTCATAGACATAGTTGACAGTTTGTTTTTATGTATTTTTCAGCTGTTAACAACTTTATATTCAACTTTTATTTTGAAAAGCAACACGCAGCGCGTCGCCGCGGCATTACCCTAGTACATGTTGTAAACGCGCATAAATAAGCCAGTGAGGGCTGACGGAGCCGAGTGGAGGCTCACTTTACCGCAGTAACACATCCTTAACTTATGAACCTTGAATGCAACATCACATCACATAATATAAAATACAGTACAGTACTGTATACTGTATATAAACCTGTGAATAAACGCCACATACGTACCTGTACAGCACCAGAACCCGTGAACGCACCACAACTTCTGCACAATGAAAGGAGCTCTAACTTGGATCAGTATCCTGTCAGCCTCTGCGTGTCAGGCAGATAATTAAAAACCGTCTCTTGAAGAACTGTTTTTAACAAGTCAGCCTACCTGCGCTCCTCCGCCCGCCTGTCTCAGTTCTGACTCGGTCCGGTTGGTTTTCTTTTGGTTCCGGTTTTCTTCTGGGGATGCAGACACCGTTCACTTCTTTAATCCACACAAACAGCTTTTGTCTCCAGGAAACAGTTGGCTGTGGAGTTTGCAGGTGTCCCCAGAGCTGCCGCTTCTCCTCCTGCAGGCTGCTTAGGTCCGGTCTGGTCCAACCCCCCTCATCACTTCCCACGCCCCTTTCATCAATCACCACGCCCCTCTCATCACTCCGCCCGCCCCCCTAATCACTCCCCACGCCCCCTTCACCGGCTGAAGGACTGAGGAGACCAGACTAGTGCGGAACGCCAAAATGGTCAGAAATAAATAATTAAATAAATAAATAGAACTTGATAAAAATAAAATCTAAGCTCATTATTATGAAAAATTGTCATTTTTATTATTTTATTTCATAATTGTGTTTTTCATGATGGCTTATTTACTTCACAATTGTGTTATGAAACAGTTATTTCATAACTGTGTCACTACATTTGTCATATCATCAATGCTATAAAAGAAAGACTATATATTTATGTTTTCAATTAACACATTTTACCACAAAAGAAAAGTTCTTATGTTATCCACAGTGTGATTTTATGTTATTGTGGCGTGACAAAAACAAAAATAAAAACTGAATTGTTTGGAAAAAGAGTTGAAATCTGCAATATTTTCCATGTATGCATGAGTATTGCCTTTGTGGCATTTGGAGCTAATATGTAACCAGAGAAAAATGGAAATTTTGGGAGAACTTGTGTATTTGTCATTGTAGGCTACTTCAACACCAGAGGGCGTTGTAACCTTTGTGTAGTAGGAGAAGAAAAACGAGAGAAGTAGTAAAAAGTACTTACAAGCTAATGCCTGCATTCTGCTGTATCTGCTGTTTGTGTCAGTGTACAGAACTTTGGCCAACGGAGTTGTTTTAAAGTGCTTTATAAATAAAGTTGTATTGTATTGTATTGTATTAATTTCCTCGTGATTATATGCACACTACAAATTGGCGACGAGGATGGCAAATTTTGTACCTCTCCCTGCGTTGTTTCTATCATCCGCCAGACAACCTGCAATTCCGTTCGACATGTGGATGAAGATGTTTGAAAACCACCTTGCTATTCACGCGGAGGGGGACGACTGGCCCGACACGAGTTCACATGCACTGCTCCTGCACTGCCTGGGCACTGAAGGACAACGTGTATTTTATAAACTTACAAATGCAGGCACCACATATGATTCAGCCATGGCTGCATTGCGGGCACATTTTAAGCCAGCAATAAACGTCGTGGTGGAGCGAAATAGGTTCAGGCAAAGAACGCAGAGACCGCACGAGACTGTTGCTGAATACCTGGGCGTGCCGCGCGAGCTGGCTGCAACGTGCGACTTTGCTAGAAATGCAGATAAAATGATATGGGATCAACTCACATAGCATGCCAGCTCACCAAGAATACATGAAAAGCTGTTACTGCAGACAGATGGAAACCTCACAATGGATGCAGCAATAAAAACGGCGTGCCAAGTTGAAGAGGCAATCGGGCACGCGCAAAGCCTCATGTCTGAGTCACAAGCAGCTGTACAAGTGGTGATGGTAAAGCCAAAGCAACCATTCAGACCTAAAATGAGGAGTTATAATTCTACTGATCCTGCAGCAACACCGAAACAGAACCGAAGTTGTTTTAGATGTGGCTCATCAGCCCATCTTGCTGATGCTCCAGACTGTCCAGCATGTAACGTGAGTTGCAGAAACTGCAACAAAACAGGACATTTTGCTCATGTATGCAAATCCAAGAAACCTACAACTAAGGTAGGAGAAGTGGTTGTTCTTGAAATGAATACAGTGAGGATGTTACAAAATGAACAAACAAATGACAAGATT
>JARVGS010000002.1:22114954-22132327 GCA_031762315.1 Hypsolebias antenori
GATTTGTTCCGTCTCAAACTTGTCCTAAATGCTGATAAAACCAAAGGGATGCTTTTTCAAATAGGAAGTCGGTCCCAGCAGTTCTTCCTCTGATTTTATCCTCAAATGGTGTCCCTTTAGAGTTTGTTGATTCTTATAAATATTTGGGTATTCTGGTTGATTCGCATCTCTCTTTTATACTCCATGTGGAAAACCTTGTAAAGAAACTGACAGTTAAACTGGGTTTCTTTTTCAGAAACAGATCATGCCTAACACTGAATACTAGGAAACGTCTTGTATCTGTGACTTTCCTTCCCTTCATTGATTACGGTGACATTATCTACATGAATGCTCCTACAAACACCCTGCAGATGTTGGATTAAAAATATATATATTTGGAAAAATTTTACTTTGAAAAGCCAAGTTCCGGTTGTACTTCCTGTTTGACGGCAAGAAGCAACAACTTGGCAGCAGAAACAGCGGACAGCTCACAGGAGACACGGCAGAAACGGCATAGCCGGAGGAGCAAGAGCTAACAGGCGGAGAAAGGCTTCACCAGCATACTAGTAGGTTATTAACTCTTTTTTTCCCCTTCATTATGGCTCCATATGTATGGAGCTAACATGCTAACAGGTCTTACTATAAACAGTCTGGACCGCATGAACTATAGGGAGCCTCAGATGTTGGAGGGACACCGAGCAAACATGCTAACAGGCGGAGGAAGGCCTCACCAGGTCCCGGTAGGAAATTAACTCTTTTTTTCCTTTATTATGGCTCTAAAACGTATGATTTTTTTGATAATTATGTAGCGTACTGTGTAGGATATGCTAAGTGCTTGTTAACTGTACAGTTAAAACTTCCGGTGAGTAAAAGCTAGCGTGGCGCATGGCTGCACGTGGTACATTTTTCCTTGTTTTTGGTTTATTTATTCAGTCCTTTCTGCTGTTTTACACAGATCCTTGCCTGGGCATTTCTATAAGTTTCTTGCTGTGAAGTGTTCTTGGGTGTCCTAAAAGGTGCTTTTAAATAAAATGATCATTACCGTATTTAGTGCTGTACAGGTCTTATGTATGCTTCGACTTACGGCGTTTTTCGACCTACGAACGGGCGTAGGAACGGAAGTCGTTCGCAAGTCGGGGACTACCTGTATATATATATATATATATTCTAACAGAAGCAAACTAACTCAAGATTTAAAGTAACATGTGGTACAACGTTCTCGAATCTCAGCGTCTTTAGCTGGCGTGCTTACTGCAGGTTTCGTACGGCTCATCAGACTGGTCTCCGCAGTCGTTCTGGACATCACACACATAGCTTGATGGTATACAGAGGCCATTTGCGCAGTGGAACTGTCCGGGTCGGCAGGTCTTCTGAGCACAAGTCTCGGCATCTTCGTCGCTGCCATCCGAGCAGTCCCTTAAACCATCACAGTGCCAGGACACAGGGATGCACTGCTTGTTTTTGCACTGGAACTGATTCACCTCGCACCGGTGATCGCCTACAAGAACACAAAACACGGGTCTACTGAAATGGCAATCTGACCAGAACTAAAGAAGTGGTCGCTTTTGCATGTGCTGCATCCTTTAAATGTTGGTTCTGTTTTCTTATTTTCATACTGCAGAGAGCAGCATCTTCATCTGAGCCGTCGGGACAGTCGGGGTGGGTGTCGCAGATCAAACCAGGGTAGGTACAGTTGCCATCCAGACACTGGAACTGGCCGATGGGACAGTAACGAGGCGGGCAGGTCTGAGGTTCATCAGAGCCGTCGCTACAGTCTGACTGGCCATCACACTTCCACCATATGGGAACACATCTTAAAACAGGAGAAAACACAATGTTAGGAGGGGAAATTACCGCACAAGATGTGTATTTAAACTAAACATCAGTCTCAAAATGATTCTTTCATAACACTAACTTCTCGTTGTCCCCACAGCGAAACTGGGTGCTGGAGCAGTCAGCCACGCACTGGATCTTGAATCCCACAGCCAAACCGATGAAATGATCTGGACACTGGCAGGTCGCTTGCTGCCCTCCAGGAGCGATCAGACACAAATGACTACAGGTGAGGTAGTGTGACGAGCAAGGGTTTTCACCTGCAAGATAAACTGGTCATAAAAAAGAATCCAAGGAGCCGAAAAGCCAGTGATTGTCGTCTACGTACTTCTCGGCTGCCTGTAGGGGTGGCAGACGTGAATGTCATACGGCCGGTGGGTGTTGTTGCCCATAACTGTGCGCCCCTCGCCTGTGTATTTATGAGCTTTCTCAACATTGTGTGTGTTCCAGTCTGTCCAGTAGACCCAGTCTTCGAACAGGGAAATGGCAAACACATGGGGAAGTGTGCCAGCAATGGCCCGGTGCCGGTTCTGGCCATCCATGTCCGCAAAGCTGAGTTAAATGTGAGAAATTATTTTTAAAAATGAAAAAGAAAAATAATGAAGAAAGGAAAAAATATTATAACAAACAAATAAAAACTATTTACATTCTAAACAATGCAACTTATAAAATCCTTTTACATTTTAGCTACCATTCTGCTACTTTTAGCTATTGTTTTGCTAGTTTTACCTTTTAGCCACCTTTCTACTAAAGGTAGCTTTTTCATTTAATCATTTAAAATAAAAAAAAAATCATCAAAAAGATTTTAAAAAATTCCCTGATGCATGCTCAATAATCCAGGTAGAAAAATCTAAAAAAGCTAAGTCTGGTCCTCTGGACATTCAAAAAACAAAACAAAACTGGAACAAAAGAAGATTCTGTTCCATTTTTTTGCTTTGTTTTGTTTTGTTTTTTGAATGTCCAGAGGACCAGACTTAGCTTTTTTAGATAGTCCCCTTGAAGATTATTAGCCAGTGATCTTGCTGTGAAATTTAATGTCAAATGAAGGTTGATTTGCAAAATGAAAAACTCATTATAAAACCCAAGAAAGTTACGTCAGGTCCTCTGGACGGTTATTATAAAATGCTTTTGCATTTTTTTTTTTACTGGCTATAAAATCAGTCATATTTCAATTAGACTCAAATGCAAGAATTCCATTTCTTTACTAAAGGGCGGACAATAATTAGGAAGATATATTAAGAGAATTTTTTTTGTGGGGGTGGGGGTAATGATACTGATGTAACTCCCTCATTCATATGGATCAAACTCCATACTTCTGAGGGACAGGCAGAGTTGCTCACCGCTACACTAATAAAGGGCTGCCACAAGTGAGTGTTTACTGGAAACTATTGATTCCTGCTAGCTCCACTGCTTCAGTCCTCAGGCAGCCTCTGCATTGCCTTCAGCAAGCAACAAACTATACAGTGGACTAAATTTAGGTTACATTAGGTTAGGTTTATTTGTCACATGCGGATCACTACAGGGCCAACAATGCAATGAAATGCTTATGTTGAGAAGAACCATCTCGACTTGCCAAAAAAAACAACAACAAGAAATACCAAAGCATGCAACAAAAATACAAAAACGAGGTGCCAAAAGTGAAAAACATGTACAGCAGCATGGTCCTATTAACAAAGTGGTTTCGTTGGCAGTGAGGTTCACATGGTCCTGTTAGCAGTATGATACTGTTAGGCTAATAAAGACGGGGGACGTACTTTTTGAAAGGCATAAATGCATTGTTTTGTGTCTGTATAAATGGTGGATATGCTTTAGATACCTCAAATGATTTGTTGGGGGGAACAATTTACATTTTTCCAAAACTGTGAAGTTTTGGACTCTTATGAGTAGATGCCTTCATGAAAGCATCTGAAACCAAAAAGTTTTTTATTAAACTTGATAAACAAAAGTAACTTCTCTGTCTGTCTCTCATGCAGGCACAGAATCTTTTGGACTTTTCTCGTGTACCATCAGTGGAGAGGAGAGGGACCAGACACACAAGGCTGTTTACAGGTAAGCTTGTTATCGATTTTTGTATCGGCTGTTGTTAGGCATACAGTACCGGTATATATTTTAATTTTTTTAACTACTAGTGCTTAGCGTATTTTTAGTTTAGTTAAATATTTTTCTTAGTTCATATCTTGGATCTTATTACTGTTTTTCTTTACAATTTATACTTTTGTTGGATGTAACTGGGACCCCCGTGTACACAATTTCATTCTACCACATGTACGACATGTATTGCGTATGACAAATAAAGAAACTTTGACTTTTTTCTTTTTAAAATAAAAAAAAAAACAGTTGTAGCCATTCCATTGACCACAAAAATATGTAATTTATAAACGATGCAACACATATTAGTTGTTTTCATTGAATATGAAAATTGTGTTGTGAAATTATTTGAATACATGAGTTCATTTTGTCCAGTTGGTATTTAGATGGTTAAAGTGTGTTTTAGTGTGTGTTTTGTTTGTGGTGAGGCAGTTGTGTGTGGGTAGTGCATCACTAATTATGTTAGAGAGGAAGGCAGGTGTCCTGGTTACAGCTAGGTTTGAGAGCTGCAGGGTCACTAACAATAATCAGATCAGTCACCACCTGCACACAGAGCAAAGAAAAAAAAAACAATAATAAAGTAATAATAGAATAGATTAGGAGTTCATTTTGTGCATTTTTTACTGTAAATTAAATTCAGGTTGCAGCAAGGAAAGAATATTAATATTAATTTCTTTTTTGTTCTTCTATTTGGTGCTCTTTCAGGTTCATTCCCAGACATGCAGATGAGCTGGAGCTGGACGTGGACGACCCTTTGTATGTGGAGGAAGAAGAGGATGACTACTGGTACAGAGGCTATAACATGCGGACAGGAGAGAAAGGGATTTTCCCCGGCTTCTATGCTCAGGAGGTCATAGGCCAGTCAAAGGAGTTGCTGGGTGAGTGAAGAAAACATATTTAATCAACATATTTAATACAACTGAGAAGTTCCTAGAAGTACCATTTTCTGTCCCACCACGTAGGCCTGAAAAGAAATCCAGCATGGATCGAGACTTTTAATGTCCAGTTTTTGGGGTCTGTTGAGGTACCTTATCACCAAGGCAACGGCATTCTCTGTGCCGCCATGCAAAAGGTAAGGAAAAAAACATTAAAGAGAACATAAAGACAAAAAAAAAAAAACATGTATTTTACTCAATAGGAAGCATAAATTGAGGCCTTGTGCATAACAAGAACACATTTTCTGTCTGTCAGATTGCAATATCGAGGAAACGGACAGTGCACGTGCGACCTCCATCTCTGTGTGAGCTGGAGATCAGCTTGCAAGGTGTGAAGCTAATTATGAGCCTGGAGGATGAATACGACATCCTTGATGAGGTAAAGATGAATCAATAAATCATTCTGATGTGATGTTATGCCAGTAGTTCATCTGTGGTTACGTTTTCTTTTCTGTTTGTCTCTTCCCATCTCCAGTTTGACAGATGTAGTCACTTCTTCCAGATGAAAAACATCTCGTTCTGCGGGTGTCATCCGAGGAACAATTGGTGAACAAGCAAACAGATCTTCTGTCCTCCGGTTACGTCTGCACGTTATGACATCTGACCGGTTGCATCACATGGTTTTCTTCTCTCTGCAGCTACTTTGGCTTCATCACTAAGCATCCAATGCTGAACAGATTTGCTTGCCATGTGTTTGTATCCCAGGAATCCATGCGGCCTGTGGCTGAGTGTGTCGGGTACGTCCAAATCATAATGTCACTTACTGAAAATGAGATAATGCTGAGAACTCTTCTTCTTTTCCATCACATTGTTACATTGTATACATTATGTCTTATGGTGACTCACTTTGGATTAAACAGTGCCCAACTCTGAAGCAGCTTCATCACCTGATGGTGGTGAAGCAAACAATTACAATGACAGCTCTTATATTCAGCACCCATTTACAGACCTCTCTTTAGAAGTGGTTAAAGATTTTCCTTTATTCTGGGAGTAGGATCAGTTTTATTTATTTATTTTTCACAATTTAACAGTTAACAATTTACACGACTGTGGAAACTAGAGAAATGAAAACTAGCGAGGACTTGTAGTGTGTAAAACCTTTTGAGGACCTATACGTTTTTGTTTCTTATATTATTCTTTGTTGTATGTTATGTATGGTTTTGCGAGGTAATAAATTGAGCAACTGATTTCCCTTTCCATAATTACAAAGTGTAGAAAGGGACAACTTTATGCTGTTTACTCAGGAACTTTACTGAAGTATATTTTAGATGTACTTTTTTCATATAATTTCAATCAAAATCACAATACAGTGCTTTATATATCAGTCACTGTAAAGCCACAGTCAAGACAACGAAAATGCTACAGTTAATAACAAAATGATTTAAGCTTGCTTTCATAACTTTATCTCCAAGTACATTTCTTTTTATTCAAAATATTTGTACCGGTTGTAAAGATCAGAAGAGGCTTAGTTCTCTTACACTCGGTTGTGGCTGAGTGGCTAGAGCAGTCGTCCTCCAATGCAAGAGTTGGGGGTTCGATTCCACCAACAGTCACATGCTGAAGTGTCCCTGGGCAAGACACTGAACCCCTCATTGCCTCCGATGTGTGTCCCATCGGTGTATGAATGTGATAAAACACTGATTATTCTTTATATAGACATAGTACAGTGCTGTTTGAATGGGTAAATGAGGATACAGTTGAGTATCTTGATCAGAGGGAAAGGCACTATTAAAGTACAGTCCATTATTTTTAAATGTGAGCATCTGTGTGTCATATTAAATTATTACATCAGTCATGCCTCATTCAGCCATATTGGATTTGAATAATTGAAGATGTTCATTGTCTGTGGCAGTTAAGAGCAGGTGATGGGGCTTAGTTTGACTGTTTTTCTGACAAATACAAAACCAGAGGCTGAGGAAACCTATTTTTTTCTACGCTAACACTATATTTAGTGACACCCATTTCTTTTTTCTGCAAGAAAAAGTAATTGTGAAACGTGGAATCTAAAACTAGTTCACAAGGAAAACATTAGTTCTAACTCGTCTGTCCTTTTTTTAGTCGAGCCTTCCAGGAGTACTACCAGGAACATCTGGAGTACGCCTGCCCTACTGAGGACATCTACCTGGAGTAAGACAAAGCTCCCATGACAACCCTTTTCCTCAACAGCTTGTGTACATTCGTCAAGTTTGCCAGCAGAGGACGCTCTCAGTGTTTTTCTTTTCTCTTTTTCAACGCCATTGTAAAATACTTTTTCTTTCGTACTCAAAACAGGGATTCTCATTTCTACGATGTGCTTTTCACCTCACTGATTATGCTCATCACTTTTTTCTATGATCTCGATGGATTGATTGCATCTTGCATTTATTTTATTTTTTTTCTATATTAAACGACGATGCCGTGTGGCTGTTTATTTTAACAGTTCCTCTTCTGTAATGCAAACACACCTACTACGGCTGTTTCACTTCTCAATGCATGGCTAGTAGGGTTAATGCACACAGACGCACCAAGAAATACACATATCCAAGTGAATGGCAACCAGCTCAACAATCAGCAGGCAGGACGGTGTAGAATCAGGTGGCTGGCATTTCAGTTACCTGTAAATATATATACTTTTTTCAGCATTGACAAGTAGCTAATTTGCTATTGACGATGGTATTTGAGTTAACTAGCAAGAACGAGGGGCCCTTTATTCAAGCATCCCCCGTGTCCTGTACAAGACATAGTGTTGTAAATATGTGTATAGAAAGTAGATGTACATCAGCTTCATTCAAGCTAATGAAGACACTGCTGGGACTGAATTTGTTCTTAGTTTTGATGGTGGTAAAAAGTGTCTCAGTCTGACAGCACCTGGTGTAGAAGTTGAATAAGCAGTAAAAGTTGACTTGGAATGAACTTATAATGTTATTTCTGCAGATATTCGATTCACTTTGGAGTAGATCCAGTAACTGTTAGAAAATCTCAATGTCAGCGTTGTTTTTCTTCTGTCCAGTCCTGAAAGTTGCACTGATTGTTGACTTACCACGAGTAGCTAACATGCAAATCATGCGGTCCTATTTGTAAACTGCTTTGTTATAAATGATGGGACTTTTAGGTTAAAGATAACTAAGGTCCTCTGACAAGCCATATTCTCACAACTCTTACTGTGCAACTCTGGGGTTCTGTTTGGTTTTAGTCTGGTCTCCACTTTCTTTTGACTTGGACATTTCAATGAGGGAAAAGGATCGACTAGCTGGACCAGCAACACAAAACCTTCTAACCCTTGATCCTGGTATCACAGTGAAATCAGCTCTTTAATATAGCATTAAAGCAACAGTTTATATCTGTTGAATTGGGTTCTATGGAAAATGTATGGACAATTAATATCTTACTTGTTGCAGATGACTTTTTGATCAACAAGTTTTTTAGAAACGGATCTTAATTATAACTGATTTATGAACTAACCGCCAGTCTGCGCAAGGCCAAGGTAAAGTGAATGCTGCTGTTTTTAAACAAGTCTAAAAAACGTTTAAAACCAAAAATCTAAAATTAACTATTCAAGTGAACGTTATTGTTGTCCGTTCCACGTTACACCTGATTTTATGGTCGTTTACAAGTGCAGAGGGCTTGGGCACTTCCTGTTGGAATATCATAACTCAACCAAAATACCTGTTGACAGCAGTGTAAAGGTTTTAAAATAGAATGTGCCCGAGCTGCTATGAAACCTTGCTTTAAAACAATATTGTTTATAACATTTCCACAGGACCACTCCAGAAGATTTAACCTCTCTTTTAGAGGGAGGTTTCATCATGTATTTGTTTAGACTTCTTATTTTGAGTATGGAGGATAAAGCAGATAGTAACCTCTTCCTTCATTAAGCTTTTACCTTCGTAGCTTGTAAAAGGTTGAACAAATCAAAAATGTCGCAGTGAATTATGGGGTTAATACTGCAGTTTTTTGATTCAAAAATGCATTGAACCATTTAAAAGTAGATAAAAACAAGAGACTAATCAGAACTTATTCCCAATTGTTGCAATTGTTATTTCAGACATTGTGTAGCGATGTGTTCTGCTGCTGTCAGTCTGAATCCACATGTTCAATCTGCAGCGTTTCAGTGCTACAGCTCACTGGAAGTTGATATGATAGGATTGAGGGGATTACCTACATATGTATCACTGTCAGTTAGATCATGTATATACAATAGCAAATCTAAGTGCTGTGTCATTTATGTTGAGTATGTTGACAAAATTATGTACAATAATTAAAAAAAGATCACAACCAGACTAAAACCCCTGAAAAGAAATATACATATATGTGATCTGCAATGAGTTTATTATTTACGTTTCTTAGTGAGCTATGTTATGGCACAAGGTGATAGCTCGTCTGCCATGTTGGTCCCTGCTGACTCCACAACCTTCACAGACAAGCTTCAGCAGCACATTTAGGGCACGTGACAGATGTGAGACCCCCACCAAAACCTACTGACCAATGCAGTTAATAGTGACAGTCAGCTGCCACTGGAAAATTGTGTTTTGCTCATTATTGTAATCACCATTGAGCTCCGACAGTGTGACCCATCTCCGATCTGTAGCTATTTGCTTCTGAATTTTTTTTTTTTTTTCCCCGATCTGGTTCAAGTCAAAATTTAATCCCACTTTTCACAGTTACACAGATACAACCTCAAGAGGATGGATTTAGTCCTGTATAGGCGCAGAGAAATACAGTTAAACCAACTTTCAACTTTATTACTTCAACATGATTCTTCACTGTATACCTAGAACAAAACCATATGTGAGAAAACAAAAATAACCTAACTTGTATCTTAAAAATGAGGACTTGTAAAAAGGAAAAAAAAAAAAAACCTTGTCATGGGTTTGGTCTAATGAATAAATTATATGCTTGATGTCTGAAACTTTTTGTTGTCTTCATTGATCTGTTCCAACACTGCTTGACTCAAAAGTGCAATCTTTGCATATTTCTGCCTTTACATAGAAACTTTGAGGTGGGAGTGTGGTGCAAGTCAAACCACGATTCAAATACAGGTAGTCCTCGGGTTACGACGGTCTCGAGTTACGTTTCGTGCTTACGACACATTTCCCTTATTCAAGTTACGTGGTTACGTCGGTTTTACGACGTTAGTCATAACACGGCGGTGCAGCGGCGGACGAATACAGTTACGCGGTGCAGCGGCGGAGGAATACAGTGCTGTACAGAGGACGGCATCACTAGCATCCCAGTAGGCCATTAGCCTTTCATTATGGCTCCCAAAACGCAAGGAGGACTCTTCTGATGGCAGTGCATCGAGGAAAAGGAAGGCCATCACCATGGACTTACGTTGAAAATCGATTTACGCGCTTGGTAAAACAGGTACGTCATATTTATTTACGTACGTTCTGACTTACATCAAATTTGGTTTACAATGCCACGTGAGAACGGATCTCTGTCGTAAGTCGAGGACTACCTGTATTTGTAAATAAGGCTAAATAATTCAAAAAGCCTAACCGTTACAGATACTAAAAGTCATAACCCACTATTCTCAATGAAGCTGAATGGTTTTGACACATGAACAGTCAAAAGAGGACACAGCGTGCAGAAGACGTTAGAAACGTACAGAAGAAACTATAAACAGGAAAACAATAGTATTAATGCAGCAAAGTTCATGCCCAACAATCCAGGTGCAAATCCAACAGCATCCAGTCAGGTCATCTGGATGGTTCTGTGTTTTGCTGAGACATTTCGTCCTTCATCCAAAGGACTTCTTCAGTCCAAGAAGCCACAAACAAACTGCATTGAATTAATGCTGAATCAGCGTTGACACAGTTGAAGTCAGCCTGGGTTCTTGAGTTAATCCGTTTCTTCTGCAGGCGCGTATGGTAGCAGCAGCCACCAGTAACCTGTGTGAAGCAGCGAACGCCTCGGTGCAAGGCCATGCCAGCGAGGAGAAGCTCATCTCTTCAGCCAAGCAGGTCGCAGCCTCCACAGCTCAGCTGCTGGTAGCTTGCAAAGTAAAGGCAGACCACAATTCTGAAGCCATGAGGAGACTGCAGGTGACACATTGAACATAACTTTACTGCAGCTGTGTGAATAACAGTGTGCACGCTAACTTTTTCAATATGTTCTTTTATTTTTTTCCCCAAGGCTGCTGGCAACGCTGTGAAGCGAGCTTCAGACAATCTGGTCAAAGCAGCTCAGAAAGCAGCTTTTGACAAGACGGAGGATGACAGCGTTTTGGTGAAGACCAGATTCGTTGGAGGCATTGCTCAGGTGAAAAATAAATCCTTGTGAAGGCTGTAGCACGAATGCTTTTCCACAGTTTGGATTGCCCTTTTCCGCTGAGCATTACTGAGTGTTCGTGTTTCTTGCTGATGTGCTGAAATGCCACGGTTGCTTTTCTGAATTTGTGATGAGCTCCTGCAGATAAGACCAAAACAGCTCATCCGATCTGTTGCAAAGCTGTTGATCAGGTTTGTTAACAGCTCCAAAATATCACGCCTCCTTGCTTCAGCTAAAACAAAATGAGGTCTTCTTTCATCTTAGCAAAAATAAAAAATGAAATTGTTTTCTTTTCTCCCTCGCTTTTGTTAGTTTAATGTTGTGGTTGGGTTCCCCCTTCAGTCAGTGGTTCACCTAAGCTTCATCTTGTCGTCTTTTATCTCACTGCTGTCACCGTCGAACAGACAGGACTCTGGCGCATGACTGTCACTTTAACATTTCACAATATCACTGACATTTTTTTTACAGATGTGAGATAAATAAAATTTGATTTTTTTTTATTATTATTATTATTATTGGTTCAAAATTACTTTTATGATATTACTACGTATAAGTATTTTGTATCAGAATAAGCACGAAGAATGTAGCAATAAGGAAAGTGAACAATGTTACAAGTGCACAGGTTTTTTTTTTTAATTGTTATTTCTGCTCTTAAAAGTTTGTAAAAACCAATCAGAGTTGCCATTAATAGTTTTTTTTATAGCAACCAAACTTTACTGACAATAAATTTATGACATTGGACATGCAGAAGTTCAACAATCTTTATTATCACCAAGGAGCAATTTGTTTCACAGTCAGTATCACACAAAACATCCATACTAGACAAGATGTTCATACATTAAAATAACAGTGCAGAAATCATTGGTGTTCAATGAGAAGCCTGATCACTACAGGGATGAAGGTGTTTTTTCAGTCTGTTTGTCCTGCGTCCAAATCGAAGCAACCTGAACTCACCATTGGAGTGGTGATCAGGAGCTGCCAGAATCAGCCTGGTCTTGTTCACTGACCTCGCCTTGAGCAGGTCAGTGAGGTTCTGTAGGGCCATGCCAGCAGCTTTGCTGCACATCCCAACAATCCCCGAGAGTTTGTTCCTGTTTTTTTTTTTTTTTTTCATGTCAAAAGTTCAAACCAACAGATGAAGGTAAAAGTTAAAAGAGACTCAATAAAACATGAATAAAACATTATCATAAAGTCGAATCAACATTAAAACAGCAGAGCGTCCCCTAAAAATACATCCTCTGGTGGACCTTCTTACAAAGTGAGTTCAGATGGGGGTCAAAGATCAATTTGTCATCAAGAACAATTCCCAGAAATGTATATTGCTGCACCACCTCAACAGCTTCAATCATAATGACCACAGGAGGAATTGAAGAGTCTTTCTAAAATCAATGACAATCTCCTTTGTGTTAGAAACATTTAACTTTAAAAAGGAAGTCTCACCATTCAGTGAAGTCCCTGACCACAGGCCGGGGGTCTGGGTCATCGCTGCTGAGAAGGGACAGGTTTCTTCTCTTCACTGCTTAGATGAGCTATTTTGTGTTACTTTGTAACTTTCCAATGAATGTTTAGTAGATAACTTGTTCAAACATCAAAATAGGCCATGATAGATCAACAAGAACTTTTCATGGTAAAAACATTAAATAAAAGCTTTAAAATTGATGACATTATCTGACCAGCAGGCAGCAATAAAAACTGCATGGAACAGGACTGAAGTCTTACAGAATTAGTTCAGTTCAGTTCAATTTATTTGTATAGAACACATCACCATACAGTACATTATGAATTTACCAATTAGTAAAAGTTGCCAGTAGATTTAGTCAAATGCTCACTTTATCGCAATCCTGCATCCTGAGCGCCATGTTGACTAGACAGGAGACTGAGAGCTGAAAGCTCTGCCTCTCATTCTACTTTTAGAAACTTTAGGAACCACAAGTAAGCCTGCAGTCTGAGAGTTTAGAGAATATGGAGCAATAGGATCCTTAATACAAAATGAAGCCTGGTGTTCAGAGTTTTTAGTGTAGCTGTAAGACTTTAAATTCTAATCTGCACGTTGTACAGGAGCCAATGGAGAGCAGCTAAAATGGAAGAAACACAATCTCCCCCACTAACTCTCATCAGAAGCAGTGTTTTAGATCAACTAAAGATGTTTCAGATCATGATTTTTGTGCACCCAGATAATAATGAATTACAAAAATCAACCCAGAAGCATTAAATGCATGAACCAGTTTCTGCATTATCGGCATTTTCACGTGAGCCCTATTCACCCACAGTCTGAAGAAATTTGAAACAATTAATGCAAGGCTCAGTTTCCATCATCTGTTCTCGATCTTCTCCTCAGATCATCGCTGCTCAGGAAGAGATGCTGAGGAAGGAGCGTGAGCTGGAGGAAGCTCGGAAGAAGCTGGCTCAGATTCGACAGCAGCAATACAAGTTCCTGCCCAGCGAGCTGAGGGAGGACGAGGGCTGACCGAGGCCACGTGCCCCATGTGTGCGCACTAACACACAGCAAAGACCCTCTTATGCTTTACTCAGACATGACTATTGAAAACACAGCACTTGAAACAGGCCTGTTTGGTGAGAAAAAAAACAAGTGCCTGTGCTCCGTGGTGTATTCGTGTGAGTGTGTGTGATGTGTGTGTGTTTGTCAGTGAATGGCATTGACATTCAGACTTTAATATGAAGGTTGTTATTGTTTGCAGTCTGACACAGTTGGATCAAGTTATTTGGTTAAATTTATCTTTACTTTATAAGTATTAGTGCATCATGAGCAGTACTGACTGTTACAGGCATGAATCAAAGATATTACTCATGGAAACATTCCTCTCTAGTTGCAAAATGTTCTGTAATGGTTATAGGGTTGGAGCAAAGAAGACTGAGATGCTAGATCTACATGTTAGGGTTGATAATGGGAAATCCTTGACAGAATAAATAAGAAGCAGTAATCACTTCACTTCTGGACTGCATGCACCATAATCTCAACAAATATCAACCATACTAACCAGCAGAATATCACAAATGGTAACCTGGTGTATGCAGCTTAACCAACTGATACTTTCAAATCGAGGAGTTTAATTTGAAAAACGAAAAGGGTGATGCCGAACACGAAACAGGAAGATCAGTTCAGCATGTGTATTATCGGTTAAAGAGCAGAGCGTATGTTTTCTTGTCCAGAGGATCTGGATGAATTGTGACCAAAAACCTCTTGCTGCTCGTATATTATTTCACTCTGTAATCTCCCACCAGTTTCAGAATACACAAAGCTTGTTGTATGTATTATCGTTACATTAATGAACACTTTTTATATTTTCTTGTCTTTTATGTTTTAATCCCTGCTCAACTAAGCATCAGCCAGTTTTGTTCATGCTCTTATTGTACAGGAGCACGCTCACATTTGGTTGTTTTCCACCACTCACTGCCTTTGTAAAGTCATTTCACATTCGACTGTGATATTACACTGAATATTCTAACGACATCATAATGCAACTGCGCTCCGTTACTGGTTAGAGCACGAGTTGTGTGTACTGTAATGATGTTGGGCCCCGGGCTCTGGACTGGTAATGAGAATACATTATGCTCTGAGTTTGCTCATATTTCTTGTCCTGAAGATGGCATTTTAAAGGAAATGTTCTCCGAAAAGAAGAACAAGGCTCCATGGTACAAGTGAAGAACTTATTTTCTTTCTTTGCTGTAATAATCAATTTTAAAAAGTCCGCAGCTCATCTCTTTAGTTTGTCCACAGCGGTGTCTGATCTTCATTGTGCCTTACCTGAGTGTGCCCTGCAGCAGCTGGAGATCAGAGCGCTCGCAGGGCCTTGTCCTCTCTGGATCAAACTTTATGCCACTCTAATCGAGGGAGTTAAAGCTAACCTCGTTGCCATATAGCATAATGCCTTGGCTGGTGCCCTGCCTGCCATCTGTGTTATACTGCTGAAATAAAGGGCATCTGTGTGGATACTTTAGGATTTAGACACTAGGCTACAGTGAGCAAATGGCAATTATTACCTGAAGCTGAGAAAAATGACTCAAATTCTTCAACTCCCTTCTGAAATGAGCTGATTAATTCCCTCGTTGCATTGTCTAACCACTATAAAAAGGTTTTTATTATTTAAATGTTATAACTAATGTAAACTATCCTGTCTGACTGATTTGTTGGAGTATTTAAAAAAAAAGAATGATAAAGAGTTACTCGGTCTGTTCTAAATCAGTGTTGTGCTTTCTTTGACAAGACTGCGTTCGTTTCATGATTTGATGCTGTATGTACAATATTTATCTGGTCACAAGAGTATTTTTTGTATTCATTCAAAATAAAGAGTTTTAAACAACCAGCACTATTAAATTGTATTTTTTTTTTTTTTTTTTTTTTTTTTTTACAAATTATGACCGCTGTATGCCTCTGTAAATGCATATTTTCTACTCAGATTCAGCAGTGAATGGTGTAACTTTCACTCATTATCTGATCCCAGATAAGCTTATAGGTCAAACAAAGCAAAAATGTAAACCCATCATTGTTTCTCACAGCTGAACCTGTTGTGGTCCAAGACTTTCCTCTTGGCCTCTCTAACATGTTCGTGTTTCAGAGCTCCTCATTGGTGTTGATTGGAAGTGAAGGCAGCTGGCCAGTGTCTCCAGAAGAGCTTCAGATCCAGCTTAAGATCCACCACTTGCTCTCATTTCTCCCCTCTCACCCTTCTTGACCCTGTTTCTCCAGCCAGCCATGACTTTTGTTAAATAAATATAAGTCTAAATTATCCCATGCATTGCTTCCCCTTTATTTGTTATGGTCCTAGAGCCAGGCCATAACAAACCACATAATGTAACACAGTGGTTGCCAAAGTTGGAGTCGGGATCCGAGGGTCATGAAGCACCAAACAATAATTGCTAATGGAACATTTCAGTCATGTTACAAAGGTTAAAAATGTTGGTGAAACTAGCTATTTATTTGATGTAATGCATTTTGCCCACTGCATCACGTGTCAGTTTTAAACAAAGATAAAGCTCATTGTGTTAGCATTCAGATAATGTATTGGGAAGGACTCTCAGCTACTTCCACACCAATTTTAGCTCAATAGCTGTAAAACTGACAGAGTTAAAGGCATTTTTATGGTCACAAATGGTTATTCGCTGTATCAGCAGTCTTGAATAAAGTAACTTTAAGTGTTAATTGTATATCTACCTTCAATAATTAATAGTTATAATGCCAAATTTAACTTGATATCTAAATTTGGCACAAAATATAGACTTTTTTAGGTTGCTAAGGTTGATTGGCTGTGGCAGCATAACTTTGAGCTGATTTTAAAGGTTCATCAGTTGTTGATGTACATCCAGTCATTACTTTGAGGGTTTCATTAAAATCCAATCAATCCTTCTCGGGGCATTTAACTAACAGACAGGGAAACGAAAATACACACAGTGGCACACATCTCATGGCTGCATGCACGTGTTAGTGTTGGCATTTTTCAGTTATTTATTAGGTAACATAAACCAGTTCTAACTGGGGTCACAACGCCTCAACTACTTTTATTTTGTAGGTCTGAAGATGGAAAGTTGAGTTCCAGAAGTCAGTGTGCATTCTTACCAGCAGATGTCAGTGTTGTCCTTTACAGTTCAGTCAGGGGTTCAGTGGATGTTTGTGTGGAAGGATTAGGACCAAATATGGCCATTGTGGTTTCACTTTTTCCTCCTTTTTTTCCTTCACAGAGCAAACATTATATTGAGAGATCTCCATTTGGATGTGTTGGTCAGGAAAGGGAGCTTGCATTGCTTGAATTCTCGTTTCACCAGCACAAGTCTGTGAAAATGGACTCATTTCTAAAAAACTAAGAGTCAAATAAATAAGACAAACTTGAACATTTATGTTTATTACATTACAACAGTCTCACAATGTGTTTGCAGAACATTGGAGGAGAAAGACTATGTAAGTGTGCAGGAGGGTCTCGTGTCTTCTTCTAAACTCCATATTTGGTTGTTTTATGGTTTTGGTTTTATGGAAGGCCAGGCCAAACAATCGGGAGGGGGGGACATTTAGATGCACGTGTTAAGGTTGATCATGCATCTGATTGTTTATGAATTTGTTTGTTTGTTACAGCGCAATCAAAACTTGTGAAATTTTGGGAATTGTACAGATCTAGCACTGATTTGACCATTCAATGAACTTTTACAGATCTAGCTAAAGGTATAAAGAAAATGAAAACAACAACAGCAATGTGCGTGATCATGAAAAGTGGATAAACAAGGCAACATTCTCGTTATTATTTATAGAGGGGTGTGTGTGTGTGTGGGGGGGGGGGGG
>JARVGS010000002.1:22181636-22195652 GCA_031762315.1 Hypsolebias antenori
TCAACGTGTGGCATGGAGGCTGCACAGCTGCAGAAAGAAAAGCTTTGCAGAGAGTGGTGAAGGCTGCACAGAAGATGGTGGAGTCAGTCTCCCCACCATCACAGATATTCACACCTCCAGATGCAGGAAGAGAGCCACCTGCATCATGAAGGACCCCATTCACCCAGCACACAGTTTTTACCCCACTCCCTTCAGGCAGTAGATTAAGGAGCATTAAGTGTAGAACCACTAAAGGAACAGCTTCTACCCTGAAGCTGTTAGACTCATGAATCCCTAGTCAGGATTATCACAGTGAAAAATAAAAAAACACTACACAGTAATTTCACTTTGATTGATGATATGTGCTACTGATTATTTCATGTTGCTATATTCATTCAAACTCATCTACTCACAAAGACTTTTGCACTATTAGTGTTGAGCATATTTCTTAGTTTACATCTTAGCTCCTAAGTCACTGTTTCCTTTTACACTTTTTATTTTTGCTATTGTTGGACGTAACTGGGACTCTGTGTACACAATTTTGTTCCACCTCATGTGATGAAATGGCAATAAAACCTATTTGAACTTGAACTTGAAAATGACAATAATCATTGAATCAACATTAACAGATTCATTAACAATAATCCCATTCAAAATGGCCGCCAAAATTAAGCAAACTTTGCTAAACCAATATCGGCTACATCTCAACCAGTTTTACCTGTTAAGCTGTTAGGTGTGTTAGTAACGCCATGTCGGCTCCAACACATAGCTTGAGCACTAACTGGTCTAAAAAAAACAACAACTTGCCTTTAAAACTTTCTTATTAACTGTTGGTTTCAACCCTCTCAGTCTGTTAGCAAAATATTTTCCAAAGCAGTGGACATATTTTAATGAAACTTTCAGAAAGTACCGGTACTCATTGAATATACATTAACACATGATTAAGTTTTGGTGTCATCTTAAGTCAAGATGGCTATTATTGCTATTCAACATTAACCAACACAACAATGGTTATAACTTAAATACATTTTTCAAATATTGAGCTAAAATTTGGTGTGATAGAAACAGAATTTGTTCACATCCCATACTCTCAATGATATTATGTCTCACAGGATTGTTTCAGATTGTACAAAACATATTTATAGAGTGTGAAACAATTAATTATAATTCTCTCTACTCCTATCATAGCATTATTTATATTTTTACTCTGGCACAAAAGCCAGCTGACATTTTTTTTTCCAATAAATTTTAATCATAAACTACAAATTTGTCAAAACATTTCATGAAACAGTCAACAAAATGCACACCCTACAGGACTTTATTTTTACTGCCTGTGCGTTTTACAAAATATTACTGGTAATCAATTATTTTTAATTCATTTTAACAGTGTTATTAGCAACATTTCTGATATTTGAACATGCATGTACATACTTATTGTCAACACTGTAAATAAAATGCACAGTTTGAAAATGGGTTTTGAGTACTTCACTATTTCTGAGGGTTTTTTTATGATTCTAGTGAAAATATTGGTGAAATAAGAAGAAAACACTATTTTCTGTCTGAACACAGTCGGTGGCATGCAGGTCACTTAGTTTCAAGGGAGGCTTGACACAATGACTTTGATTTCCCCGTTGGTGGGGAGACCTTCAAGAAGCTTTCACCCTGGAAAACCAGTGAGCAGAAACAGCTCAATAACCACATTTTGACTGGAGTTGTACTCCCCAATCAACTCACATAATTACCCCTATTAACACAGGTAATTTAATTCTTTAATACACACACATGTTGGAGTAGTGCATTTTCAGCTCGCAGCGGTAATTAAAATATTACTTTGTATTTATTTACCGTGACTGTCAGGGATTCTCTGGCTGGCATTTCTGATGATTAAAAATCATCCAATAGTTTTGTATGCAGTTGGTTTTACTTTAAAACAACAACAAAAAAGAAAGCGTACTAAATATTTAATGCTGTACAAAATCTCGCAGGAGTTGCTTTTTGAATTTGCACTTTGTTGTAAAATCTCAACTCAGAAAACTAGTGTATTTTGTGAGGTATGCAGACAGATGAGTAGAATGAATATCAAAGGCGACCATGTTCATTGAAGTTTAATGGAAAGGTGTTTCCCACTTTTTGGCAGAAAAGTGACTCACTGTAGGTAAGAATGAAAGGGGAAGCGAGAGTGATGGACAGGACAAGAAAAAAGAAGGAAAGAGATGGGAGGAATGTCAAGTCCAGTGCACTGGAAGTGTTCTTGGCAGGAAACGAAGTTACCATAGCGACCTGGTGAAAGCTCTGCAGTGGGGAAAGAAACGTAGCCTCCTCCTAGCCTTTCTCTTCCTCTTTAAGAAGAAAGAAAGACCTTGGGGTATTGTGTAACTGCAATACTCTTTCATGGCAATATTTCCAGCAATGGCATAGCTCAACTGCTTCATAATACCATTAGTATTGTGACATGTGCATTTCATTGTCCTAATGCATCATTCATGAGGTGGTTATCTTAACAATCGTGGGAAATCAGCTTTCGGCTTTTACTAGCTCTCTTTCAAAACCCAGGCCAAGTCAGGTTAATCAAAGTCCTTTTAGGCTCATCAGCGCAGCTCCAGAGTCTGGAGTTCCCCGGTTGAAAAGATATGAGGCAGAGCTACACGTGCATTTACACAAGTGGAGGTATTGTGGAAAGTAATTGCTATTCTTTGATGAGCTGGAGTGCTAGGACCGATGACTTTAATAAGCACATTCACTCGAATGGAAATTCAGATGGCGGCTCAGACAACCGAGGGGATAAATGAAGCGCACAAACACACACAGCTGTGTTTTTGTCACCTCAGAGGACACAAAGGGCCACACATTAATTCACGTGCTGTGAATATATGACAGCTGTACAGGAGTACTTGCATAGCACTTCACAGTTTTAGAGAATTGTTGGTTTGTGCAGCAGGACCTGCTGGGATTGTTCAGAAGACTTTATCTGTCTCCCCAGAGATGCAACTAAAGACTGAAACTTGGCAGGATTACTAAAACAGCCACCACAACACCCCCCACCCCACCCCACCCCCTACCTCAAGATGTTTCTACTTTATGTTTCCAACAGCTTGGTGAAAGATGTGTACACATTTATTCAGTTGTCACATAGCCTGAAACCTTTATTAGTGTGAATGCTGATTCAGCATTCTACAGCTCATTCAGGAGATGGGAACAATGACTTTTAAGAGTTAGAATTTTTATACATAAAAAAAAAACTTTCTTTATAAATGTTTCTCTATAGAATTTTCAATTTCTTCAAAAACATTGATCGTTTTGAAATCTGCTAAAGTACACTGGCTCTGTTTCTGTCTTCTTGTTCACAATACTTTTATGCTACTTTTAGCTTTTAGCTACCTGTTTACAACTTTACAGCAGATTTTAGCTATCCATTAGCTATTATTTGCTTTTAGCTATACATTTGTTACATGCATCTTTTAGCTAGGCTTTAGCTACATGAGTTAACATTTAGCTACTTTTGGGTTTTAGTTATCATTTTGCTTTTTATTATAGCTTTTAGCTATTGTTCTGTTAGCTTTAAGGACTCAGTTTTAGCTCATTTTGCCATTTTCAGCAGTCATTTAGCACTCAGCATTCACACAGCATTTTTTACAGAAAATGTGATTTCTCTCTTACTGATTGTTCTCGTCATGAAGCGTGTCAAGTTCATTACTAAGAGTTTAACAGTGGATGTTGTTGGTGTTATAATTTACAGATATACTTGTTCAAATGTTGATATAAGGTGACTAAATATATATGTATTGTTGCTTTACTATATGTATGTTCAGTCATAAAAAGAAGCGTTCTATGGGATAATCTCTGTAACAGTTTCTAGCTGAACAGACTTTTTGCCGGATGCCTCACTGTCTGTATTTGCTTTTTGCCTGACTTCTGCAGACAGTTGTAGAAAAGACATTCAGTCCTTTGCTGTCCTTATCACTCAGAACGATTGTGTCATTGAGCGTTTGTGTTTCCTTGTATGTCTGTTTTTGTTTGTGGAAATGTGGAGCAGCATTGCCATGGGGTTGCTTTGTTTGCATGTTCTGTTGAGGCTTAGGAAATGCCATTTAAACTTATAGCTAAAGCTACACAACAACAACCTCACGACCATAGCATTTTCTCTATCAAGTTACATGAAAGTCAGCAGGTGAGCGTGGGTAAGTAATAAATCATCCCCTGTTCAATTTCTACATGCTTCGGAGCAATCGCCACTTTGCTGTATGCCAAATTGTGAGCATGGGCTCAATGAAAGTGCGCGAGTGTGTGCGCAACAGTGTGTGTGTGGTGTCATCTGGCACCATGTGTGAAGGAGATTAAACATTTTCCGCTAAAATCTAATTTCTTTCCTGGGCTCTTTTACTGGGTATTTGTCACCATCGCAACAAATCAAACACTGCTGTTAGGAGTCCCAGAGAGGGAATCCACTTTAGCCTGTGCCTGTGTGTCTCTCTGTCTGTTTGTCTTGCTGAAGAAATCTTTCAAAGTCTTCTTCAGAAATTTCCTTCAGTGGGCTGTTTAACAGTACAGTGTAGACTGGAGCCCCTCAGGAAGGATAAAGATTTATACAGAGGACCAAGACACAGTAATGAGAAAGTACTGAACATACAGCATGATTGGCTGGTTTCGGTTCAGGTACTTGTGTCAACAGATGGATTACGCTGACAGGAGAGATGGCACGTCATGAAGGATGGTAAAATGCAGGATGAGTCAAATGCAGGAAAAAATGGCAGCAGAGGAAGTTAAAATTGAACAAAAAAGAAAAGGAATATGGATGACAATAATACTTTGTTTTAGCAGAATAATGTGTAAAATTCACACTGGGAGTGGTGATTGGTGAGTGTAAACAGCTGAGAGGATTAGAGATCAGAGCATGAGGTGGAGGAACAAAGCAATAAAAGAATCATAAAAAAGACAAGCATGCTAAACCCAAAAATTAAAGACAAAATACAAGGAGTAAACAACAAATTGAAAAGCCTACAACTAAAACACCACAAATGGCAACAGTTAAAACAAAATTAAAATTGTTTTCTCAAAGGATACAGGGATTCCACTGATAAAAGCATGCATAATTTTAAAGTTTTTAATATTTTTTTGAATGCACATGTGTGGTTCTGTAGAAAAGTTTGTTTCAGAGTGCTTCCTCTCGGCCACCTCTGCAGTAATCAAACTGGTTAAGATTGTGTGGGGGGACAGACTCACAAAGCAATGTGCCCTTTGCACAGTGTGTGAAATTGCCTGACAAAAGCTTTCTTCTGCATTTCCCTCTGAAATGTTATGGGGTCTCCATGGTTACCGGCAGACCTGCAACTCTCTTACTCTATTGTCAGACCAAGGCTTTCCCAAGGGGGTGCGACAAGAAAAACAACAACAACAACACAATTTTACATACTGATTTATGACAAATAAATAATCTTTTTTTTACTTATGCCAGAGTGTTTTTATTTATTTATTTATTTACTGTATTTGCTTCTTCTTCTGTCAGTGATGGGAGGGGGGATATTTGGAGATTGTATTTAGTGGTTGCCAGGCTGAAGGGCATGACATCCTGAAATTCAGTTAACCTGTTGCACAATATCACTTTTAAGGCAGCTGAAGGTAAACTTTAAGGATAGTTCTTTTAAAATCTTCAATATCCCATGAATGTGTGAGCATGAGGCTGTCATGAGGTAATCAATGGATCTGACCGTTCAATAATTCTTGTAATTGTGTGAATGCTTATGAAGCATTCACACTACCGTGATCCTTTTTCCTTCTGTACATTTTTCAGTGTGATTCTTGTCCCGCGGTTTTCAAGCTATTTCATCAAATCATTTATCAGGATGTTCAGCTCTTTCAGGACAAGCCTATGACTTTTGGTGTTGGTGCAGCTTTAGCTTTTTGAAATATTTAGCCTTCTCTGCCATTTTTTTCCCTCATAGAAAATGAATTGAGCTCATTTTACATCCTTCTAATCTTTAGATCTGTTGTCAATCTTTTACTGCTCCTTTCACATTTTGTTCTGGTTCAGCTTCTTTCGGCTTCCTTCTACAAAAGAAAACTTTTCCCCCAGCTATTTTCAGCTGTTTTCTTTTTCAGCAGTTTTGTGATCCTTTCAGCTTATTTCTGCTAAGTACACCATTTTTGTGCTTCTTCCAACTTCTTTCTGCAATTTTTTTAGACACGCTGATTTATAAGATGATCTTATAAAAAAAGCCGCCACAACTCCAGCTTGTTATGCTCCTTTCAGCTTTATTCTTCTTGTTTTAACCTTTTCTGCTATTTCAGCTACTTTTTTAGCTGTTTTTGTGTTAAATTTAGCTTTTTCAGCTAATTACACATTTTTGAGCTCATTTCAGCTCCTTCCACTCCTACTGTTAGTTTAAGCTTCTTTCTACCGTTTTAGCAATTTTTCCTAATTTCAGCTTTTTTAGACAATTTCTTAACTTTGTGCTCATTTCAGCTTATCTAAACCAAATCCAGCAGATATGTTTTAGTTCTGTTTTCTTCTGCTAATTTAGGCTTAATTTAGGCTTCTTCCATTTTAGCAAAAATTCAGCATATTTTCAGCTAATTTCAGCTGTTTTTTTTTTTGTTTTTTTTTGCAAGTTCTTCAGCAATAAGCATTCACACTGCATTTTCACAGGAAATGCAATTTCTCTAGTTATGAATGATACATGGGCAGCACAGTGGTGCAACTGGTAGAGCTGCTGCCTCCCAGCGAGCAGGTCCCTGGTTCAAATCCCGGTCGAGGGACCTTTCTGGGTAGAGTTTGCATGTTCTCTACCTGCATGCATGGGTTTTCTCCGGGTACTCTGGTTTCCTCCCACAGACCAAAAACATGTATGTTAGTCTGACTGGTAACTCTAAATTGTCCCTAGGGGAAGAAGCGGGTAAAGATAATGGATGGATGGATGGATGGATGAATGATACATAAGAAAGCTTTACAAACCTACAATGAATAAAATATCCATTTAAAGCATCCATCTGTTGGCTGTGATTCAAACAGTAGACATTTACAGCAAAACAGAGACCAGGGGGTGGATGTTGGAGCTTAATGCCAGCTTCTCTTTCATAATCTGGTGTTTGTTTTTATGTCAATTAACAAAACAAGGGTTCAGCGTAATGAGGCTAATGAGGAAGCGTCTCATTTGGCTGTGCTTAACGATCTGTCAGTGGAGGACCAAGACACGATCATACATGCTCACACATTTTCTACATCAAGGCACACATAAAACGCAATGGTGCAGTATAAATTAGACTGTAAAAAATAATTTTGACCGAATCTTCATCAGAACTCGCTGTCGAAAAATAAACAGTTGAAAGCAGAGTTTTTTCCCCTCTTAATTACATCTTAAATAGTTGGAAATAGTTAAAGAAGAAAAATGTGTTTTGTATTTGTAACATTTCTTTACACTGATCAAGTTGATTGTTTAAATTAATAATCAGTCTGAGTCATCACACCTAATAATGGCTGTAATCACAGTCTGTTTCATGGCTGATGATGAGTGCTCTCCATTTCCATTTTCATCATGCGCATGGTTGTCTGTATGATCTACCTTGTGTGCTGAAATCTGACAATGCTGATGAGGGTAATCAACAATTATAAACAGTGTAAAAAAGAAGAAGCTATGTGTGTTTTTTCTGTGTGTGAGCTGAATTAGTCTTGTTGATGATGTTTTAGTGAGCATATTAGCCCAGTTTAGAGGCTTTAGTTAAAGCTGTGTCAAAGATGGTTCACTTTAGTGGTGCCAGGTTTGTGTGGAACAGTAAATATTGTTGAAGCTGTGCTGCAATGAAAGTTGGAAAATGTCCACTTAGGAAGTAGATATTCACATAAAATTATTTTTATATTTTTCATATTTATTTGCATCATTTTATGAAAAACTTTAGATTTTTTTAAAGTGGGATTCTGCATAGAAGATGCATATCTTACTTGATGTACAGAGCTCTTTGAACAACTATAATTTGGAGATATAAAATTTAAATGAAAATAAACAGATGAGCTAATGGCTAGTCAGTGCAGGGCCAAGATGAGGTAGTATTTTTGCCATCTTAAACAAATTCAATTTCTGAGTCCAGTTTATGCAAATTATATTTTATAAACCTTTACATTGCAGCTATCTATCTATCTACCCATCTACCTGTCTATCTGTCTATGTCTATCACTTTTTGCACTTTCAAATCTGGACTTCTACATAAAAATGATGAACATGCATCTAAACAGTAGCAGCAGGGCTGAGTTTGAATAGGCCCTGCCTCTTCACTTCTAAATCTATTTAGTGATCTATTTCAGAAGATCATTACACTCTATTTTGGTCGAAAAGTACAATCAACTTATTTGATTTAGGAATGAGACAACATTTTTACAAACATGAAAGAATAATTAATGATAACGAAAAAGTTTGAATACAATTAATATCAGGGAGTGTATAGGTCTAACTGAAGCCAGCAGGACCTGGTTATAGGAACTACCATACAGTCATTTTGGAACCAGAAGCTGTGTCCCAATCCAACGGCTGCATACTTCGAAGGACCCAGCCTACCCGGTCGACGTAGGCCGGGTCCTCCTAAGTCCACATAGACCAGAAGTCAGCGACTGTGAATTGGGACAGGACTTGGTGCATCGCTGTGACGTCAGCGGCCTTCACATGTGTCTTCGAAGTATGCAGCCGTTGGATTGGGACACAGTCAGAACAGTGTCAAGATTTCATCTGTAACACTGTTCATAACTGTTAACATTTTTTAATTGAACATTTAACATTTTTCAAGTAGGCTCCACTCTTGTGGAACCAACTCAGGTTCTGTCCATGAGGCTGACACATTATCCAGTTTTAAGACTGGGCTTAATACTTTCCTTTTTGATAAATCCTATAATCAGGGTTGGTTTGTTATGCTGCCATAGACTTAGACTACTGGAGGACAAATTGACATAATTTCCTTAAATGAACTGTTAAAACTGAATAATTTTCACTTAATACTACAGTAGTCCCTCGTTTATCGCGGAAGTTTCCGTTCTCAGATCCCCGCAGTAAGTGAAAAACTATGAAGCAGAAACATTGGTACACGTAGTAAGTAGTAGTTTATTTTAGTATTTATACATTTATATATTAAGGAGTTTTAAACCCTTCCCACACTCTTGCAATATTTCAAACAATGTTTCTGAACTCTAAACGCTCTAAAAGAGCAGAGAATGTCATGATCTCCCTCTCTCTGCCACCTGACAGTGCTCTCGGCCACGCCCACTTCTCTGCTGCAGAGCAGAGATCGACATGCCGCAGGAGGGAGCTTCTCCCTGCACATGTGGGCTGAACACAGGTGCAGCAGGGGCTAAATAATTTAACATAATTGATTTTAAATGAAAATCCATGCTGATTGTGTGGCTCATCCTTTAATCAGCCAGTTGTGTGTCATATTCAATCTTACTTGAAAAACTGTGAAAGAGCGAGTCTGTGAAAGTCAAAACATGAAGTAGCGAGGGACTACTGCATTTCTATCTTAACATGTGATTCTCGGCCTGCCATTGTGTATCTGTTCCTCCTTCCTGTTCTTCTCAAACCCAGATGGTTGAAGCAGATGGCCGCTTGTCCTGAGCCTGGTTCTGCTAACGGTTTCTTCCTCATGAGGGAGGTTTTCCTTGTCACTGTTGTCTTCATGCTTGCTCAAGATGAGAGTTCTGCGATGGGAGTTAAATTCAAAGCAGTCGGCTCCTCAGATAAATAATTTTAATAAATAATTTGTTGCTTTTTTTTTTTTTTTTACTGTATTTGAATGTTTCTGTTCGGTGCCCTGAGATGACTTCTGTTGTGACTTGGCACTATATAAATAAACGGAATTGAAATTTTTTTCCAG
This sequence comes from Hypsolebias antenori, assembly GCA_031762315.1. Lineage (NCBI taxonomy): Eukaryota > Metazoa > Chordata > Actinopteri > Cyprinodontiformes > Rivulidae > Hypsolebias > Hypsolebias antenori. Next base: position 22,191,465 of record JARVGS010000002.1, read on the forward strand.
CCTGAGATTCTCTTTTGTTTAAGCCTACACCCTCTTTAATGGGTGTTTTTCATCAATGCCTAACCGTATTCCCAGGTCGCTCACATTATTTGTTTGGCTTGAAGTGGACCGCAGACTGAAGTCCATTCAAATGTGCGACAACCAGTATGGTCATGGTGGTTTGTTTTTGCTTTCTTATTTGATTATTGTTTCTGTGTTCTGAATAGCTGAGCATGGAGTCACACAGCAGTATGAAATCTTTATCTCCAACTCTCTCAGGCACAAACACACACCGTGAAACTTGAAATGGTCCAATTTATGCACATCACCAGCTGTTTATGCCTAACACAACTGTCTGTTATACAGACAGCATTGTGCCTGAGTGAACCTGCAGCATATTTCCCATGCTGTGGGTTGGTTAATGGTTAACGTGGCTCCAACAGTCCCACAGCAAATATAGTGAGAGTGTGCACTTTCTGACTTTTTTAGTTATCTGTCTGTTTATTCAACCAGGACTACACACATTCCAGCCTGGCAGCAGAGATGCAAGAACAGCTGATGATGGATTAACGGAGGGAAACTTTTGGCATGGTTTATAACTGGGAGATGAACTCTGTGGCTTGGTTCGTTATCCTCCCCAAAACCCTCACTTTCCTTCCTACTCTAACTGACTGTCATCCTCTGGCACACAACCCTTCAGCCATTTAGTTATTTTCTACACCCTTACATACATTTTTTATCCATTTCCTCTCTGCTTCTGCAAATATATCACTCACATTCAGCAAACAACAGTTCTCTTAGTAATTTTATACGTTGTTTTATTTCTTTGTTTCTATTCCATTATCTGCTAGCTTTTCTCCATCTTCACTATCATTTATCCAATCCTGTGCCAGGTGCAAGTCATATTTCTTCCAATCTTTTCACACTTTCCCTCCTCATCTACATGCTGGTCTTTCTCCGCACGCTTTGCACTATTATTTTTTATCTCTGCGTCTTCTCAGTTGCTGTGTGGAATATAAACTTCGCATTTGTCATGTTATATTGTTTTTTTCTACCTGTTTGTTGTGATCGATGCGTCTCGTTATCTTGCATGTGCTTCTTGCTATTGCGGTGGTGACGTCCAATCAATATCCTTAAAATAGACACTCATTGCTGACCCTGTTCTTCTCAGTATCTGTGAGCTGATGAATCAATAACAGGAGTCCAACATCATTTAGGTCATTTACAAAAGAGCTTGCAAGGAGAATTATTCTCAGTAATTATCTGTGAATATAATGTACTCCTGTTGATTAATCCCTGATGTAGAAATTACAACTGGGTTCTCATAATCTTCTGATTTTGACAGTTTAAAATTTAAAGACAAAAATTAGAACAATAAGGAAAATATAAATCATCCCCCCTGAAAAAAAAGAACAGTATGTTTTATTTATCACAGTTTCAAAAATATGTTAGCTGAATGCATTTTCCTTTAAAAAAAAAAAAAAAAAACTTCCAATTGATTAAATTTTCATACATGTACAGTACATTAACAACGCAACACTGTTTACATTTATTAGAGGATCTGACTGGATTTTTATTGTTAAATGTTGTATGGAAGAAAAAACAAAACCACCATTCATTCAACAAAAGTAGGCTTTATTGAGCTTTAAAAAAATCAACCAAAGTTTCATGCAAAACACGTCTACCAGTATAACTATATATTTAACAAGAAAATACAAGAAAAAAGTGTAGAGGCAACATAGAGGCAATATTTTGACAACTTTCTTTGGCAGCTAAAATACCGTGTGCTGAAGTGTGACATAACATTCAGAAATAATTAATTTTAAAGTTGAGTGACATACAGCGCTAAAAAAGGTTAAAATAGCAAAAACAAGGAAGTGAAGAAAGAGCTGTACTACAGTGTTAAACTGAGTTTCTGCCAGTGAAAAGCTTTGCACAATGTCACCTTCCATCCTCTGCTCCTCCTAATGCTTGTTGAAGTAAACATTATATAATGATGTTTGTTCTGATGTAAGGATGGATAGCAGGAGCAGAGAAGGCAAAGAGAGGGACTGAACAATAGGTTCGAATGAAGCATCACTTGATGAACACTGTGACTTGAACAATGATGGCAACGTCATATTAATTGAAGATAATTTTTAATACATCGTCAGCATCTTTCCAAAGCAGGTGCATTTGTCTGGATTTCAATAGTCAAGATATTCTAGCAACATTTGTCTTTTTTAAAAACAACCCAAATGCATCATTATCTCTTTTCTTGACTCATAGCTATGGATATCTAACATCTTTTTCTGCCTATGATGCTTTCATCTATTTTTCTGGTGGTTCAAACATATTTTTACTGTTTTCTGGACAACACAGCATAAATTTATGGAAAAGGAGGAAGAAGAAAAATAGCAAAGCGATGGTGCAGTTGAACAGGTCAGTTTTCCAGTGGATTGCTTCTGCCAAGGTAGCACAGAGGAATGTTTGCTGTAGTGGTCCCATGTGTGTAAGCAGCAGAGGACCAGTTTGCTACATCACACATCTATTGTTGAGGCTTGGCTGCAAAGGCTACCACTTGGCCCTGACACCCATCTCTCTCCATGTACTGTCCCACCAGTTATCAACTGCCTTTCTGTCATTCAGACAGCCTACGTCTCCCCTCTGCCAAACTGGGCACTCAAGTCCTGCCCAACTAATGTATTACACTGACTGCATTTTAAATAATCGGAACCTCTACAAGACATCCGAAAGTGCATTACGCATCTTGTCAATATATTTAAAATAGCACCATATTCCCCAAGCGTTTACCTGATTACTGGCTGCCTTCAGACTCAAGGAGAATTACAATCAAATGCAGAATCAAGCGCATACTTTATCTTTGACCCTCAGATAACTCTACACCCACATCATTTTTGCTGAGGTCAATCGCTCTCATTGTTTTGCCTGGGTGGGCAGGAATTAAGGGAGTGAATTCAGCCTTTTCCTTTGTATTTGTATAAAGTACATGCTGCATTGTTTTGTACAGGATGTTGCTGCTGTTTGTGATATTAATAACACAGCTTCAGCCTATGATTTCAGTGTTTTAGGTTTTTGAGACTAGACTTTCTTAGTAATTTTGTCTAATTGTAATGCTCAGAGAAAAACAGGGTTGTGTGATTCAGATAATGAAATATTTATTCAGTACATTTTAATTCTTGCGCATCCCTTTTGTTGTCTTTGTGGTGTCTTTTCAAAGATACAAAACTTTGCACATGTGGTCCCAACGACTTGTTCACTTTGACATTCTTAAATAAAATAAAAAAAAAAAAAAGCATCATCCACCAAGCAAGTGTTTTAGACAGGGACCTTTTAAACTCACACAGTCTTTCATTCAGGTCCAAACACATCTCAAGCATTAAGTTTAATACAAAGCAACAAATTCAAAAAATGTCTGTGGAGGCTTTTAGATGATTGTTTTCTTAAAGTTGTTATTTATTCTGACAGAAGGACATAATTTATTCAAGCTATAGCTCCATGTGGATGTTTTAAAGGTTATTTATTCTTAGAGCAAATCAGGAAACCAGAAATGCAAAAAGTACACCTTAAATACTTTAACAATGTTGATATTAATTCCAAGAAGAACCTCGGAAGTTTAATACAGTAGTGTAATAAAAACAACCATTATCTATGCTCAGCCTTGAGGAGTTTTAAAATTTGTTATTGGCATACAAATACTGTACAGAAATACAATACAACCTTTACTTTTTCTTATTTAAAAAATACTCATATAAAACTTTATAAAATAGCAAATGTTTTTATTTAAAGATCTGAACAACAGCAATGTGCTGCATGAATTTTATATTTTTTATTCCTAATGCTCTTTTAAAATATAAAGAACAAAGGAAAAAAAAGTATTTCTAGCTAGTCACTATATCAACATTTAACAAGTTCAATTATCTGTTGATATCTAAAACAGTATATTCTAAAATATGAAAAAGCATATGGGTCATTCTATAATTGGAGATACATTTGGCACTTCAAGAAATGACAAAAAAAAAAAAAAACCTGATAATTTCTCAAAAATGTTAAAGGCATTTTATTGAAAATATATTCAACTTTGATAAATCACTCTTTTACCAACATATTAATTATTTCATTCAGTCAAACATTTATTACTAATTTTTTTCAATAACTTAAAATTTCTACTCAAGAGTTGCATGATGTCAACTCTGTTAGTCTACCTTG
>JARVGS010000002.1:22307038-22322893 GCA_031762315.1 Hypsolebias antenori
CTCAGAAAATAATGAAAATTTCTGAAAAATACTGCCGTTTCGGCCGATGACGTCACTGGGGAGGCGGGCCGGATACGTGAAATGCCGGTTACCGGGAACGCCGGAAACCGGGGGTCACCTGTATTTCAGATGAAACAGACTGGCTAATTACTGTCAATAAACGGGATGACTCCACATTTTAAAAATTGTTTCAAAATTGTGAATTTGATATGTGGTCTTTATAATATTTAAGTTAATATTTTTTGTAAGTTATTGAAAGAAAATAAAAAGTAAATAGACAAGAGTTTGCCTTTACCTACCGGCACTTAGTTTTATTTTAAAGCTTTAACTTGTTTTTCTTTCATCAAAAAGCTAACAAATGCAAAAATGTGTGACATCCCCACATTACATTTTATTTTACAAACCTCATCTGGCTTTTTTATTTTTAGTTGCTCAAGATCTGTAAGTTCCTGCTTTTCAGATTCCACAGGCCCAAGGTAGGACAAGACTGCACTGAATCCATCAGCAGGACTCTCAACACGCTCATCTTTCATTTTATCTGCAGTGAATAATAAAACAAAGAAATAATGCATAATTACAAATATGAACAATTAGAATTCTAGAAAAAAAAATCATACAGTCTAAAATATGAGGGAGGAACAAAAGCTAGCACCCACGTACACAACATGTTTAAAAAAAATGTATTTTCAGTTCAGATTTATCTGTTAAAAATTATCATATTGTTCATGTGATCTGTAAAAGTCTCACCTTTCTTTCCTTGCACTGACATCACCATGTCCTGAACTTTCTTGTACCGCAAAAGTGACAGCTTTAACTCCTCAATCTTACGATCCTGCAAATAGGAAATAAAATAAAATAAAACAAACGTTTAAAAAGAGTTTGACTTTACGGGAAGAAATATGAATAATCAGATAAATGTGGCATGGGGAAAAAATACCTTTTCTTCATTTGCTGCCATTAATGACTCAACAGCCTTTTTCATCCTTTGCACTTCCACATCTAGTGAAGACAGAAAACAATTTTGAACATTGAAGTGCGAAGCTTTGTGAAGGATAAAATGTGGGGATGAAGACAGACATTTAAATTAATTTAGTCCAGAGAGGCTGCAGGTTTACAGTCAGTGCAGTGCCTTCAAGACTAACATGTGTTGAAACTTGGTTAGAACATTTTCACTTTTCAGAACACACACTCCAACACGAGGTTGTGCAAGTAATCAACTGAGGCAAAAACAAACATGCCACTAAACTTTTTCATTTGATTTCTATACAAACAACTTTAACATGAGCACAAATTAAATGGTTCTTATCTGTACTGAAAACATAATTCATTCATGCGTTTTAGTTTTGACAAAAGGTAACAAAAAATCACTGTAAAAAAAAAAAAAAGTTTATTTCGGCTACTGCCTTCTTCAGAGGTCACCTCAGTGAGCAAACTCACATGAAAGATTTGGCAATTTGTTTTACGCCGGATGGCCTTCCTGAACTCGTAACTTCAGGATTACAAGACCATGGCACTGACCATCAAGCTACCGCAGCTCTTTTTAAATAATTTATTTGAGTCTTGTCTTGCCAAATCTTGGAAGCCAATTCTCCAGAAAAAGAGGTGGATAACAGCTAGTTCACTTTAAAAGTGTTATATTCAGTCAGTCTTGCTGTGATTGCTTTTCACCATAAATGCCTGCTAATGCAAAAAAATGTCTAACAATAAATATGACCTCAGCTAAACCAGCTTTTTAATCTGTTGATTTTCATGAATCTGGTTTAATCTGAAGATAAAATGTCAAAGGTACTCATTACATAAAACATAAAAAAGGTTGTCCTGATCTGTTTCAAATGGTGCAGTTGAAAGAGTTTACTTCAACAAATTTCCAGTTGTATTGATATGCAAATCTGATATGGGTACACACAATGTAAACAGAGCACACAGCTGAATCCACCACAAACCAAGTGGAAGCTTGAGTCACATGGTTGACCTACATTAGCCTGACTGTAGTCTTTGAAGGTGAACAAATATGGCAGAAACACACAAGATGTCCAAGTGGAAGTATAAAAGTAATTATGCTGCTAAACGCCAAAGAAAAGAGAAATGGGGAGTGAGGTAATAGCCGAGAATAAATATTGGGGATCAAGCAGGGTGGTGGAATGCCAGAAAGACAAAGCTCTGAACTCAAACACACACATAGCGTCTGCAAAAATTCGTCTAAACCAGTAAGATTATGTCAATCTAAATTATCTTTGCATTTTTTTACTCAATAAATTTGTGCATGAATAAATACCAGTACAACCAAACTGTCTGACTTCTCGATCACCAACAGCTCTTCCACAGTCGTCACCATCAAAAATCTATCACTAACTCAGCCACACAAGAATGTCTTTAAACATGTTCCAAGTTTTTCCTTTAATCCGACACTTTAAAACATGATCAAATAAGTTTTAGGGTTCGTAAAATGTTCAGTATGTATTCAGAGTCCTGCTGGAGGAGCGTGTGCACAAAATGAAAAATGAAACTGTTCTATACACTCGGATTCATATGAAATATGTGATGGGGACAGACAAAGATAAGTTGACTCTCAACATAGTCAAACAATAACAACAAACAGGACAAAACAGGTTAAAAAGACACACTTTGTGGTGTCAACAGGGAAAGGTTTAGGTTTAGAGAACTTTGAGGAGTCACTGAGGTGTACAAGAGGTTATTTTTGTTGGAGAACATGAGCCAGAAGGATGAGTGAGCAGCCTGAATAGTTATAACATCACATCATTCCTCATTCCAGCTGATTACATGGAGCAAACAGTTCTTTTTGTTGTTTTAAGCTGGACTTTAAAACATGACAGGGGATCTAAAAGACTTTGTTGTTTCATTCAAAATAAAGAAAAAAGAAAACTGAGATATGTTGCTGTGGTCAGTTATGCACATCAATGAGTAATAATGGACAAGCAGAGTTCAGATGGCTCATGCTCGTTCATGCAAACAGGGTTGGGGTGAATGCAGTCATGATCAAAAGCAGAAAACCCCCCTTACGTTTTTCTTTCAGCCTCTTTCTTAACGTTTCATCTGGATGAGAAACTAAACAGGACAAAAATTATGACACAAAAACTGTGTAGAACTTTAGCTTTAGAAAACTATCATGTATTTATACAGATATTAAACTCTGAGCTTGCTCAGGTTCAGTGAGGCTTATAGTCTGCAGCTTTTCCCACCTCTCTCCAGAGAATCCGCACTGCTCATAGCGATGGATTTGAAGCCCGTCTCATCATGTGGTCTCCGCATTTCTCCATCTTTGTCTTCCAGCTGCCTCTTGAGTAAGGATAGCTCCTCCTGTCCAACAGAGGACAACAGTGAGCGCGTACACACATCCTCCCCCACCCCTCACCTCAACAACACAAAGGTTCTTGGATGCCAACATGGCATTAAGAGGCACACAAGCCACATCTGCACAAACAGTTATACCAAGTGTGAGGTGGATAGCATGCACAAATGTCTTGGAAGGTCAAGGCAAGTTTATCAAAGAAATTAAAAATAAAACATGTTTAAAGTAAACAGAAAACAACTGAGTACAAACATCAAAATTTAATATAAACTTAGGACGAGGAAAAAAGCAAAACAAAAGGAAAAATAACTAAAATTAAAACATAACTGTAGTCTGAAAATGCATTTGCTGAATCTATTTTTTTGTTGGTTTGTGGAAGTGCTTGTATTTATTGCACATGACCTTTCACATTTTTTTTTGTATTGTATGACTGTATAAAATTAAAAGGACATATCAGTGCAATAACAAATTACAAAAGCCTAAAAAACATACAAACTTTTTATATATATTTTAATTAAAGAAGCCAAAGTGAAAAGTCAAAAAGCATTATCATATGGCATGCACAACCCTGAGAAAAATCAATCTTCATAGCCTGGAGTTTGTGCTCTTTCTTCCAGTTGTCTTAATGTAACATTTTAATTTTCAGACTAGAAATCTTAGCCATTACACAGAGTCTTATAGATGGAGTTATGGCAGCACGAAGGACTAATACAATTCTGTCCATATTGTTTAAAAATATTGAGACAAATTGAATATACATTAATTATTGCAAATACATTAAAGGTTTTGCATAAAAACTGTTCAGCTGGTTAGGAAAGCAGAGTCCTGTGAAAACTCACCTTTGTGGCTTTCAGTTTCTTTTCGTACTGTAGCTTTTCATTGTCCAGGTCAGTCAGTCTGTACCGCAGCTCGTTAATTTCAAGAATCAAATCCTGCAAAAGCAAAATGCACATCACAAATCTGTCAGAAAACACAAAACTGAGATCATTTTAATTTTATTTTCACAAAAATTTTATTTTAGTGCATGCCAATTAAAAGTTGCACTTCAAAATTCTTTGACAATTTGTACCTTACAAAATAATAAAATAAGCTGATAAAATAAGTAGAACTGATTACGCAGCAAACACAGTCTAGACAAACTCAATAAACTATCCCAGATGTTTGGAGGAGTCCTTTGAGACTAAATGCTCCAAAGCAGCAGCAGCAGCAGCAGCAGTGATATAATGAGAGGAAGCTGTGATTTATGTCCTGTGAGGCGGAACATGGACAGCAGCTTTTTTGTTCCAATGGGGTGGAAGAGCAACAACAACATGACGTATCTGAAAGCTATCTAAGCACTTTGCACAGTCTGCCTGGAAGCACAAATCACCATATCTCACATAAACAAGTGTTTAATCTTGATAAAGCTTTGACTAAAAAGCAGCACACTTAAAGAATCTAAACAAGCTAAGTCTGGTCCTCTGGACAAGGACCAGACTTGTCTTTTTTAGATTTTTCTACCTGGATTATTGAGCATGCATCAGCGTACGCTTAAATAAGGTTCAACAGATAAACAATAATGAAGTATCTGCACTAATATGGCTTCACTCTATGACCGTACGAGTCAATGCAGGCATATCCCCCGTGGGCAGTTCAGCTAATTTTGAGGACAACAGACAACAAAAATAAGCATCTCACATCGCTGTCCCTAAATCTGTCATTGAAGTCCAGTCTCTCTTTCTGCATAGAGTTGAGATTCAACTTGAGGTTGGACACTTCTGACATCAGTTCGAGCTTCTGGGTCTCCAGTGCTGCTCGGCACAGAAGCTCCTACAACAGTAAACAAGCAAAAAAGACAAAGATTAAAACACTGACCTGTAGGATATATACCTTGGGATCAAAGTCACTGAAACCTACAGAAAACCTGTTGATAGCTTCAGCATTCAAGCACAGACTATCACTTAGACTTGAGCAGCTAATGACTGGATTTATACAATTGCTGAAGGTGTTTGTACATTAGAATTAATATCTCGAAGGCTGGTGGGATCATTTATTTTGTTTAAAAGACTGCCACCCAAATCTCTCTTTTTTAATTCAGGCTTTGATGCATTAGTAAAACTTTTCTGTTCTTCCTTATATTTAGATTTTTACAAAAAGGCTAAAAAAAATCTGTGTGAAAACATCTTAAAAACAAAAAAACAAAACACACACACACCTGTTGCAACATCTCCTCAGTTGAGTTGAGTTTGTCCCTGTGCTCATCCAAACACAAGTCCAAATCACGAATTTTCTCTCCTTGAGCCTCCACCTGGTCAGTCAGTACACTCACCTGCCCAAAACCAAAGTGTTTTTGTGAGTTTAGATTATATACAGTACAAAGCAACTGTAATGGGCAGAACAATGGCAACAATATATTTACAGATGTGGGTATGAGCAATGGTGACCCATGGTGGCCAAATGAATCAGAATGAGCTTAGGCTGCAGTGCAAACAACGTGAAAATATTTATTTTTTGCCATAACTGAGGTTTCTGTGAGTTCATAAAGGCACCTGATAGTGATCCCAGTAACTTTTTTCCATTTCTTCTTCTTTTGGCTGCTCCCTTCCTCAGGGGTCGCCACACTGAACTAACTTGCACAAAGACTTGGCGATTGTTTTTACTCCGGATGCCCTTCCTGACACAAACACAGACCACCGAGCTACCACAGCCCCTGTGTGGAGCAGAGAGTTGCCATCTAGGGTGCCCAGGGGATCAGATGGTGGGGGGTTAATGGCCTTGCTCAAGGGCCTAGAGTGGGGCAAATGAGGGTGGAGGCAGTTGTGGGTGCTTCACTTTTTTCCACCCACATTCTGATGTAATCAGCCCAGGTGGGTTAAACCGTCAACCTTCTTATGACAGGCTTGCTTTCTCTAAGCTCTCCAACACCACTCCCCTATAGTGATCCCATTAAGTAAAATAACATAATAACAATAATAATGATAATAATAATTATTATTATTGTATTGTATGTTCCCATACAATGGCGAAATTGTCTCTCTGCATTTAACCCATCCACCACAAGGCAGAGCAGATAATCTTCCTAATCTATCTTTAAATTAATTTTGTATTCCAAGTATGTCTTCAGAAATAACAATTTTTCCAGCCAGCACATGTCACATTCCTGCAACAAGCGATGTGTTAATAAAGCTGAATACTTGCTGTATACGGTAGATGGAATGATTTGCGTGGTTTAAGATTAAAAAATTTAAAAAAATTAAAAAACCTATCAATATTGAGATTCATAATACCGTACATGAAATAAACATAAAATCACAATGTGAGGACAAACAGCTGGTGCTGTCCAGGGCTTAGTTTGTAATTGATGACTCCTCCCCCAGAAAATTTGGAATAAAAGAGAAGCCATTTCCTGCATTTTAACAGGTTGTTAAACATCTGTAAACATTTGATCAAATTGATTAAAAACAGGTCTCTCTAGTAAATGAGTCCTCGAGGCTCAGTGGGACTAAAACATCCTGTATAAATAAAGGTTGAACTGAAATTACTATTTTAGAGAGCAACAACAATTAAAAAGCCTGTGTGTGAATGCAGCTTCATTCTGTCGAGCGTCCTAACCCCCCACCCCCACCCCACCCACTCACACACACACAAACGGTCCGACCTGAACTCTGCTGAATTCAGCCTGCGAGTTGTTCTGTTCCAGTCTCAATCACCACTGCCTTTCAGGTGTTTATCCTCTGTTGTCCAGCTTAGGACAGTCCACCCATATGTTTATTTTAGATAATAAACTGGACAGTCTTTTACACATTTTGATCACAGTTATTTTTGACAAATTAGTGCCATTGTTTTGATACGTGATGTTAATGCACATCAAATATGTCACTCGTTTTTTTTTATTTATTTATTTTTTTTTTACAGTAAGCTTATTATGTCTGAAATGTTATGCACCATGATGCAGGAGTTCAGACACAGAAGTTGTGTGCGTGTCCTGCAGAGCTGTCTGGAGACGCTGTGCATAAAACAACCATTGTGCACAGCTGAAGGTGGATGAAGACGCTCGTCTCAGGACATGCAGTCCGCGTTTCTGCTGGCAGGAGCGTGGTGCGGCCGGTGTTGTGCTAAAAAGTGATTCCGATTTTACCCGATCAGTTTTTGAAAGAGAATCACCTTTTGGCACAACACCTGAACAGAATAGGCAATGTCTCCTCTCATTGTATTTTTAATACATACTCAAAATAAAAAGGCGCAATGGCTTTGGACTTTTAGGGGCGGTGTTGGCGGATCCGATGAAAGAGTTGCCGGATCCAAGCGGTCAAAATGAGAGTTCCCGTATCTTGTTCCGGCAGGATCCGGCTCAAATTAACCACTGGTTCTCATAGTAGTACATACTGAGAATTATTTACTGCTTCTCACAGCTGTTTCCCAGAATTTGGGGGCAACAGTTCAGTGCTGTCATGTAAATTTGAAATGAAAATCTGTTTCACAAATAACTGAGGTACATACATTATACAGAAAAAAACCCCACCTATTGGTAGTTACAAAAGTGTGTCTAATAAACTATTTAAAAAGTGTATATTCATCTTTTGCCTGCCCAAACCCCCTCACTACTTGATATGTGGCTGCTGATGTTCTACACTGTGATTTAGACATTAATATGCTACATCTTGAGCCTTTGGTAATTTGGAAGTCATCAGCTAACGCTGTTGTAAAGGCTGGAAAAGGTAAGGAAAGTGTAAAAGAAAAAAATAAAGCTGTTGTAACATAACTATTATAAAATTAACAGGAAAATGACAGAAGGGTTTTGAAAGAAAAAAAAGACTGTGATCGGCTGAATCGATACATTTACAATTCGCTGTTTGTATTTGTGTTGAAGACAAATGCAGTTTTCAGATCAGGTCAGCAAAAACAATAGCACATGTTTTTATTAAACATGTGTTTGATTAATATCTGAGTATTGCATGTGGTTTTGATGCACATTTAAAAGTTGCTTGAGAAAAACCTTTCACAACACCAGCAGTAGAATGATGCTGAATGCAACTTACAAAGCAGCGGTGATGATGAATGAAGACTAGGCGGAGCTCTGCTGCTGTATTAGAATTCATCGCTAGAGAGAAAGAGGGAAAGAGAACAAAGATGCAGTGTGTAGAAATGTAGAGAGGGAGTAGAAAGTAAGGGTGAAATGGAAGTGAGTGAGAGAGGTAGAGATGAAAGGGATTCAAGGCAAGGAGAATGAGTCAGGAGCGACAATTAAACCAAATGGGCTGGAGCTCTTGCACTCTCCCCACCCTCCACGCTCGTGCCAGCTGCACACAAGTGTACACACAGACGCACACACACACACACACATACTCTCACAGCCTGCCTCAGGGAGCTATGGCGCATGCACGATTTCAGACAGACAGGCAGAAGGAGATCAATCGTGTTCCAGGGCTTGTGTGTGTCAGCGACGTGTCAGCGACATGCTGGTGGCGGCGCACATCATGCTTTTGAAGGTGCAATGTTAGCATGAGTGGAGGGGGCTGTCTGTGTTTGTGCCTGTGTGCACGGCTAGAATGCACATAGAGGGCTCGTGGTGTGCAAGTGTGAGCGAGCCGTCAAAACGGAGGGCAGCCACGGAGCACAGCAGCAGCAGAGAGTGTGTGAGTGTGAGCGAGCATATGTGCAAGGGGTGTAGGGGAGAGGAGAAACAGACGCCGTGGGACTCCTGGGAGAGGGAGCGGGAGTTTGGGAGCAGACCTAACCTCTCCTCCACATCAGGAGAACCAGGACCAAAGGACGAGGCAAGATCTGTAGCTCAGCCTGAAGCATCTGGAGGGGACGGCGTACTGGGAAATTGTTTTTTTCTCTAGAAAGGACTTCTGCTAGTACCCAAACTCAGGATGTGTCTGACTAAGGGGCATTTCCACTCGGACCTGATAGATCCACAGAGGAAAGAAAACTGGACTGGTCCTTTTACAGATACATATTTCTTCTTCTACCTCGACTAGGATGCGAGCTAGAGAGGGTCCAGATAAAAGGAGAGGGTAAAGGAGAAGAAGGACATTGTCTTTGATGCTGAAGAAAGAACAGTGAAAGGAAAAGGGTGGTTGGAAGGAGTTCACTATCCTCTCATGACTTTCCAGTGGATCACTGACTGTTGATTGGCAGGTATTTGGGCTTCTGTATGAATCCCTCCTTGGCAACCATAACAACCAGGGGTTGTCACCAGATCGCTGTCCCACGCACCATGTCGGTGACAACGGGCTTCAGTTATCAGCTCCCTGGAATCACCACAGTAACGTATGTGTTTGTTTACAGCCCTGGCTCAGTGCAGCGGGACCCAAGCCCACCTCATCACACCCCTCCAGCACTGATAGGTCCCCGTAGGCCCAAACGGAAACTCTACAGCGCTGTCCCAGGACGTACCTTTATCGTGGTCAAGCCCTACACCCCGCAGGGGGAGGGAGAGATCCAGCTTAATCGTGGGGAACGGGTCAAAGGTATGTTGTCTGTTGTCATTTTTGATGCTGTTTCATTCTTGACTGGATTTGTTTACCTCACTCAATTCAGCATTGCAATTATCCACGTTTTCCATTTCCGATGCTACCATCATACATTTTGTAGCTTTCATGCTATTGTCCATCATCCATTCTAGTGTTTAGGATCTCCTCGAACCTTAATTACAGTACATTGTGTGGCTTACAAGATAGTTGTTGCAAACAGGTCTCACTTGTAAATGAGTCTCCGAGGCTCAATGTGATTTATCTGTCTCAATAAAGGTTGAATGAATGAATGAACGCATAACTGGAAAATGCAAGTTTTTCTTTCTCATATGTCTCAGTTACAGAACACACCAATGCTTCACTTTTCTGTTGGCCGCAAGGTTGCTATGCAATATCCAAGTCATGTCACAACTGTTTGAGGTTTACATTGTGAATTCTCATTTTATTGACAGTTTAAATGAGCTGTTTTCAGCAGTTTGCATTTGCGTTGCTTTCATGCGTCTGTGTGTGCTTTTGTCTCCATCCATGCTTCACTCCAGACTTTGACTGTAATGACGTAGAAGGTAACTTCAAAATACTCTTTCAACATGAACCACTCCTCAGTGTGTTATCCCTAAACGTACAATGAAGTAGTCATTTCTTGTCATGTTTAAATCCACTTCAGAGTTGTGTGCACTCTCACTACAAACTATTAAGAGTGCTTCCTTGCTGAAACTGATTTCCTCACTTCCCTTTCCTCTTATCACCTCTCTACACCCAGTTCTATGTTGACCCCACACCCTACAATCTGTCACTTCACATGCATCACCAAGGATCAAATCAACATTTACAAAGTACCTAATGGAAACAGTTCCCTCATGTCCTAAGAAAGGCTTGAAAGAAAGTGGCTACACACATGCTGAGACCTCTTCTGTTCCTTTCAGAAATACAGAGGGACAGGAAGTACAGCTTAAGGGTCTATTTGGAATTTCAAATTGGATTTGCAAAATATAAATAATGATTTACTTATCTTCTATGTTTAGCAGGAGACCTCCTATTGTAGGTTTATTGTTGCATTTTGTCTATTTCATCTAAATGAATGCTGTCATTTGCAGAATAATTACATAACCAGATTATAACCAATAAAGCTATGCTATTCAGGCTCTTGTTTTCTTGAAGAAAACCAGATATTACTGCCTTCTGTGAAACAGTGACGCTTCCTGATGTGACCATTATTTCTGTAAGGTAGATGACTCAACAGCAGCCCATTATGCCTCCAACTATTGAATGTTTCAGCTTTCAAGTGTTTTTTTTTTTTTTTGTCAGTGCAACTGAATTCAAACCCTTGCCTCTAACATAAATACCCTGCATTTAGCTGTTCTCTGATGTTGACACATTCAGGAAACAAGCTTACAATATCATGGCTGCCAAAATCATGACCCAGCCAAGTAAACCATCTGGCCTTGTTATGCCACACTGACCATCGTGCTATCTTGCATTCACCATGTCTCTGTAGTTGTAGGATATAAACTGGAAAATGTATTACTCATGTATTTGCACTTTGGTTGGCCTTGTCGCTGTTTTAAGTGCTCTATAAATAAAATGGTATGGTATGTCAACCTGTTGAGTAATTTAAGGCCCTGGTTGTTCAGACGCTATGTAAAAGTCTTGTTTTGATAAACAAACACATGTTAGTTAATTTTATTCTATAAGATCCCAGAGACAGGTAGAGAAAACATGTTTTACGGAATGGATAATGAAGATCTCAATACATTAAGTCTGGTCCACATTTTTTCCAGTCGGTCTCCTCACTATGGAAGATAGAGCAATTTTCTCTAAGAAAAATGTAAAATATGTCAGTGAGGCCTGCAGATGCCTTGAATAAATGTTTACAGAACATTGTTTTGAGAAGATAAGCAGTGCTATTCCCTTGATATTTCATTGGTCATACTGATAGTGCAAGTTGGTTGAGATGTCAGTTAAATATAACACATCTAAAGACATTAGGAGTTCCAGAGGCCCTCAAGTCTAGAGTAGTTTATAATATTTTGCCCCACGCCTAACCCCCTAAGCACAGAGCCATTTAAAAACTCATCTGTGTTTTTCTCGTTGATGTCCTTTCCACTGTTTATCGCCAGCTACACCAGAGGAGCCTCTCTACAATGAGATCAGACCGGGTAAATCTGACCACATGATTCGTCTGTTTGTGGATGTCTCGTATTTGGATTAGGATTGAGCTTTACATAAGTATGTTAATTCAACATGCAGTAATATTTAGTCTTTTTCTCCACACTTTGTTTGATTTAGAAAGTAAATGGAATGTCTGTCACATGCTTTGGTTAAAATACCACAGGTATCCATTAAATTAAGTAACAATTTAGCAAAATAAAATCTGCTGTTTAATACATTTATTGGTCGCAATTTATTGTTTGTAAAAGCAAAGCAAATAAGAAATTAACTACAATGTTTATTTCATTTTGACTGCATGAACAGTTTACCCAGCAAAAATGCTAAAACTGTTTTATTTAAATAAAATACTTTTGTTTATTTAGCCTCTTAAAACTTTTAACAGCAGTTGGACTTCATTTTTTCATAAAATTTAGTCTTTTTCTGTGACATTTCCTGAAGTTTAGGAATCTCTTGGTAATTTGATTGAATCATATTATAAATTATCAGTAAAGTTTTAAATGTAAAACTACAGTTATTTTTTAAATGACAATTAAAGGGATAGTCTGATGGTTTTTGTAGTAATGTTTTGTCAGATAGTGATCAGTAGTTAGTATCAGCTGTGACATCATTCATAAAATACCAAGTTTGGGTAAAGAACAGAAGTCTTTGTCCATGCTAGGCTAAAGGCTAGCCAAACGAGGGCCCATTTTTAAACCATTTTTCAGGTTTATATAAGGTCTTTCTCAAAAATGACATATCGTTGAGGAACATCACCACATTAGCTAAGTATAAACTTGTACACTTTTGCATTATGCATTTATTTAGTTTTTCACTTGTTTTCTCACCCAAAAAACAATTGTATTACTGTACTAGACAAATCTGTTTGCTGAGCATAGATTGTGTTTATGCAGATGACGCTGAGGCTGAGAATGTACATCCAACAAACTGT
The DNA here is from genome assembly GCA_031762315.1 of Hypsolebias antenori. Classification (NCBI taxonomy): domain Eukaryota; kingdom Metazoa; phylum Chordata; class Actinopteri; order Cyprinodontiformes; family Rivulidae; genus Hypsolebias; species Hypsolebias antenori. The sequence continues at coordinate 22,319,904 of JARVGS010000002.1, forward strand.
GTCTACTGGGATAAACACAGTCTATGCTCAGCACACATATATTCACATAGGAACATGAACATTGTTTGGTATTATCCAAAATATAGAAATAAATATTATCCTTCCTAGTTCTTTTTTTTTTTTTTAACTGTTAATACCTTACTGTTAAAAGAGAAAAAATGGTGACATTATGGGCTGGAGTGTTGTTTACTGGAAAAGTATAAAAATGCTTAAAACTCTAATGAAGACCTTTCTGGTTTTTATTTTATTGGTAGTCCTATAGCAATTGTCTACAATAATCCTACAGTAATTGTTAACAAAATGTTGTATACTTTCAGGGAAATGTGTTTGTGTGATATACATATTTTTTGAACAGAACTTTCTTGAAAATCTCAGAGTTCATTAAAGAATAACTTCTTTTTTATATATTCACTAACAGAATAACTTCTTTTTTATATATTCACTAACTGCAACAGATGGCTGTCTGGACTTGGATGGTAAATACAGTAGATCATTGAAGAAACAATCATAGTTCTTTTTTAGGTTGAACCCAGTGTTGGTCCATTTAGAATCCTGTAATGTCACTAAACTAAAACATGTATTATTTGACATATAGGATCAGTTTGTTTTTGCTCACTGCAAGCTATAAATCCTAAATATAAGTTTTTGGACTGAATATTGACCTATTTTGTAAACATAAAGTTCACCCTTGTTTCCAATTGTAATATTTTAATTTTTGACCTTGTTTTAATAAACTAGCTTTCTAACAGTGGGCAATTACCAACTAAAGATACTTTGTATAAGATCTGTGTTGTCTACTTTGGATTCTCCTTTAAAATAGCCAAAATAGATGTTGTTCATGTGCAGTAACTAAAACAGTGATGCAGCTGATAGTGTTAAGCATTTATAGTCTGTCCGTGCATGTATAGTTTTAAGCATTGTAATATTTATTCAGCTAAATGTGCTGTGCTTGGTGGGGAAACAGTTTTCTGGAACTCCTCTGACTTGGGGGAGTGGTGGTGCAGAGGTTAGAGACAGTGGGTCTGTGATCGGAAGATCACCGGTTCAAGCCCCAGCACCGACAACATCAACAAATGTGGGTGGAAAAAGGTGAAACACCCACACCTGCCTTCACCCTCATTCGCCCCACTCTGGACCCCTGAGCAAGGTCCTCAACCCCCACCATATGCTCCCTAAACAGGTCTCTCATGAAAATGAGTTCTTGCTCAATAAGACTACCTGTATAAATAAAGGGTAAATGAAAAAAAAATATATGATGCCGTCTGGATGGAGGGCGAAACATTTCTTTAAAAAAGAAACTGTCCATATGACCTGACTGAGAATTATTGGATTTGGTACCTGGATTATTGAGCATGAACTTTCTTGTTGTGCTTGAGTTGCATTTTAACAAATCCATATTAATTAACCTAAATACCTTTTAGCTGACATCCCATACAGTGAAGATTTGGAGGATTCCATCGATTTAGACAATGAACTTGAAGGTAAAATTATTTTTTCTTCTCCTGTTTTTAAAGGTGGTTGACAGATTTGTAAAAACTTCAAACCCTCTCTTGTTTTGTGCTGTTGAACTGTAGTGGTATCAACTATTACAAATAGGGAAAAAAAAAAACGAGTGAAGGACTGCTGCTAGACAGACACGGGAGAGGACTTGAATGGGTTTCAAGAGTCATCTTTGATTTTTTTTTTTTAACTGACAATTTCACAAATATAGGGTTAAATGAAGGGCGGCTGTGGCTGAGTGGTTAGAGTAGTTGTCTTCCAATGCAAGAGTTGGGGGTTTGATTCCACCAACAGTCACATTGAAGTGTCCCTGGGCAAGACACTGAACCTCTCATTGCCTCTGATGTGTGTCACATCAGTGTATGAATGTGATAAAGCACTGATTAGTTTCTACAGATTCAGATTAGCTTTGTAGAGATCTAGTAGAGTGCTGGATGAATGGGTAAAGTAGAGTGCTGGATGAATGGGTAAATGAAGGCATAGATTGTAATGTAAAGTGCTTTAATGTAAAGTGCTTTGAGTATCTTGATAAGATAGAAATGCACTACGGTATATAAGTGTAGTCCATTTCCATTTAAATGTTCTGGGGAAAAATATAGTAAGTCATAATTTTAAATTCAGAAATTAATGATTTATCCAAGTTTTTTAATCCATTTTTTAAAAATTTGCTCTCAGTCCACATTTTGATTGTTAGTTTGTAGATCAATCAATCAAACAATGTCTCTAGACAGTATTTGTCTAGACGAACAGCCTTGTGTCTACCATTTAGAAGGGTCATTTTCATTTAGGTCTTCAAACAGACCATTAGCCAGAGGTAAAAAAAAAAAAAAGACCTGTTGCTCTTTCAGCACTTGTTGACTGTCACTGGACCACAAAACTTTCATGCACTTAGTGGTATGATCTTAGTTGTATAGTACTGAAGGGTCAAAGAAATTGATGCTTCAAATATTATCTGCCTGTTTGCACATTTGTACATGTGCATTTCTGTATGTGTTATGCAGTAAACCTGTGTTTGCTGATCCTTTCGATAGACTCTATTATAATGTCCCCCAGGTTCAGCCCCCTCACCTTATTGCATCCTCTATTTGTGCCCCTTACTTTACTCACCCAGGTATTTGTTTCTTCTCTTTCCCTTCACTGATGTAATCTCATCCATTTGGACATCTCCTGAACAGCCCCTTAGTGTTGCCATGGTAACAAATAATAACCCGGTCAAGTCATACTTGTACAAATTTTGACAAGACTCATAATTGCAGATACTAAGTCGATGGTGAAGACAAACACAAAGCATATGTAAAACAGATCTGTGTGTCAACATGCTGCTGCCCCTGCTTACCATACAAAAGGCAATAACTGCAAGTTTAGGACATTCTTCACCTGAATATGGTGACACATTTGAGAGCATGCTTCCATAACAGTGCATTACATCTATCATGCACACACACACACACACACACACACACACACACACACACACACACACACACACA
>JARVGS010000002.1:22337554-22349078 GCA_031762315.1 Hypsolebias antenori
TTTTGAATGTCCAGAGGACCAGACTTAGCTTTTTTAGATTTTTCTACCTGGATTATTGAGCATGCATCAGGGTGTGTAATATTGTGTTTGACTTTGTGTATGAAACCGTGCCGGTTTGTTCAGTCTTCTTCAGCTGTGGATGCTGTAAAAGTTCTTGTCCAACTGAGATGTTAATTGGCATAAATAATAAACAGTAAATTAGCTGGAATTGATTGAAAACCATTCATTAAACGCAGAACACTTTATTATTTAATCAATTCACCTGAAAAATGGCATACAGCAATGACATTACACTTGTTTTGGCATATGGGGAGTTTGACCGTTGCCTGAACGTATGATCTCATGAGTGCCAACTACAGCTGTGGCCTGCCACATGACACTATGCCAAGTAGTATTTGTGAATATGAACACAGCACACATATTGTACATTGTCCTGCTCAGATCTGCTCTGTTGGAGTTGAATCATGTTGGTTGCATGACCTTTGAACTTGCGTCTAACTTACAAGAACAAATGTCATACCCATGCTGGCGAGCAACAAAGCAGGATGGCAGGAAGTACTGACTCCTGCCTGGCTGTATTTTTTCTTAGTGGATACATTTGTGCAGTATTAAAGTCAACATACATGGTGTTGTTGTATTTGTACCTAATATAAATAAGCAATAATCAGTGTAGATATTACTATGTGTCTTGTAAAAACAAACAAACAAAACAAAACAAAAAAAAAAACAACCAAAAAAAAACACTTTGAATGGTGTTAATGTGTGTTGGAAAGGTGATGCAAAATTGCTTGCATACTTTTTTCCACTATTTTAAATTTAAGTGTCCAACAGGTGATAGTCTGGAAATTGAATGTTCTTATATCATCAAGGAAGACTTCAGGTTATCAACAGCTTAAGAGTGCTTATTTGTGGGTTTAGAAATACACAGTGGGTAGTAGCATATGTGCTGGCAGCTGTTAGTGTCAGGGAACAAGAATAAATTAGAACTGGGGGAAGTGGAAGTGAATGATCTAAACAAGACTAGCCCTTAAAAATCAATCAGAACAGTCACCTTTTCTTTCTTGCCCATGAGGAACAGGGAGCACTGGGATCGTGTCTACTGCTAGAACCCTTCTACACTATAGACAGTCAGTCTGGTGAAGAGGAGTACCAAGGGAGTGAATGAAAAATCATTAAAAACACAGAGGAGGCTGGGGATAAACGGCTTCTGTAGCAAACAGACAGATGAGGAATAGTTTAGCCACAGAAATTTATGAAGTCGTCTTGTGATACTACAAGTGCTAAACTGAAAAGAGAGAAGAGGTCAGTTCAAGTACCGGTATGTTGTTTTACCTTTTTATTATGGGAAGTCAATAAGAGCCACTAGATTTTCTTTTGCAAGCAGCTGTATGTCCATCCAAGTAAGAAGTTGTGACTTGGTTTAGCTGGGTATGCAATTGAAAATCAACATTTATCAAAATAATAAGCATACACAGCAGATTCCAAGTATTTTGCAGTAGTGTTACTGTTTTGGAGCATCAAAGTAAGCTGGGGTCAAATGTTAAAAACTGCAAAAAGCCCAAAATGTTGCAATATCATATAGCGCTTTGCATTAGCCATCAGATGGATAATAGATTAACGGCAGGCATAGAATTAAAAACAACAGGCCATAAAAACAATAGTGTTCCTGTTTTGTGAGCATTGTTGTAAACCTAATTATCCCAGTGGTTTGAATTTGACTCATCACACGATACTCCATTTGGCTAGTGAACAGGACATAAATGATTCTGAATTTTAGTGAGAGTCAGATGTAGGCCCACGTGGCTTTAAAATGATGTATTTTAGAAAAAAAAAGCCAAAGAATACTGTGAATGAAGGGCTTTTGAACGTTTGTAGTCATGCCTTGTCAGATGAGGTCCAGCTGTCCGTCTCTCACTGAGCCTCAGGTTACATCATCATGACATGTCCCCGTGCCAGAGTGGAATATAGTTGGAGGAAGTAGAGTACATCATTTAGCTGGCTGTCTGGCGGCTGCAACATCGTACGGGCGTATCCTAGCAACCAGTGTGGAAGAAGGGCTCACTCAGGCAAAGCCTCAGTTCCAGCTGGTGATCTCTGAGGAGTCTGTGTGTGTGCGTACGGGTGTGTCTGTTAGCTTGCTGGGATAATAGATGAGTGCTGTAGAAATTAGCGTGCTGGCTCAGCCCTGAAGGGAAGATCAATATCAACTATACATTCATCTCTAATTATCACGGCGGAAGTTAGAAGGGATCTTTCTTTCTTTTTCTCACCCTCTTGCTCTGTTTCACCATCTTCCTTTCATAAATCCCCACACTTACACTCTCAAGTCTGCTTGTCTTTCTATTATTATTATTATTTTATTTTTTTTTTTTTTTTTTACTTTTGAAAGCACAGGCATGTTTATATGGCACATTTTTTCCCCTTTCGATATTTTTCTTCTGTAAAATGTGTAGAGCTGTGAAATAAAAAGATTGTCTTGTTCGTTGTTCCCTTTCCCATTGTGCACTTTCAAAAATTTTAGATATAAACTCAGAAAACACTGACTTCTTTTTTTTTTTTTTTTTTTTGCTTTTGCTTTTGGGTGATCCACCATCACTCTGCTGTCTCTCCATCATGACAGTAAAGACGTAGCAGTTTGTTATGGTAATTTGACCTAAACCAACCTTCTTTCTTTGTTTGACAGTGCTAAGTATAGGTGAAGGAGGTTTCTGGGAAGGCACGGTCAAAGGGAGGACGGGCTGGTTCCCTGCAGACTGCGTGGAAGAAGTTCAGATGAGACAGTTTGACCCAAGACTTGGTAAGACTTCTGGATGTTTATTCATCCACACCTGCACACACACGTGTGCAGTGTGCACTTAAAAAGACACGGTCAGCAACAGAATTGCTCCACTCCTTTCGATGACAGTTGTGTCTCCTCACATACAAACATATTAGATATAACACCACCAAGCTACCATTCAGAGCCAACACATATGAGCCAGTACCTGCTCTTTGTTGGTTGTACTGCCTCAAGTACATGTGCCAATCAACAAGGATGATGCAGCAGTGTGAAACTGGTCTAAAACTGAAAACAGCAATAACAACAAAAACATGTCTCTTCTTCTTTACTTGAGCTTTTTAAGTAAAAATGTATAAAGATTTATATTCAATTCAATTATCTGCTTAATTCAGTATTTTTGTTGCAAAAAACCAAAGCTTTAAGTTTCAGAAATGTAAAAAGAAAATTTAAAGAAGTTTAACATTTTAAATTAATTTTTAATTTAATGTTTTTCTATCCTAAATTGTGTGGCTTCATTACAAAATTCCAATGACGGCTTGTTTTTACGTTAAAATACATGTTTACCAAATAAAATATTTTTGCAAATGCATAACATTTGACATTAAATACCAAAATCAAGCAATCCACTAATGCACTTTCTTCCTGCTTCATTTGTTGACATTTGCCTTCCATGCTGTCCTGTTTCCACCGGGCTTTTAGGGGCACTTCATTAGAACCTAATTAAATTCAGGTACACCGGAAAGATTGGTTAGTTTAATTAAAGTTAAGAACATGTGGACAATTAGGGAACATTTTTACAGGATTCACCAGTACACTAAACAACAACTTGTCAACATTAAAGAAGTTTTTAAATTAAAAAAAAGTTACAGATTTTTTGGTGACTTTAAACTTAAGGGTAAAATGATACTCCATCCGTCCATGCATTCATCTGCTTTTACTCTCTTTTTTCCTGTCCCGGGTTGCAGGGGATCTGGTATCTTATCTCCAGCAGTCATTGCAAGAGGCAGGGTACTATATAGCCAAGTCATGTCAAAAGTCAATGATCCTGCAATATTCTTTAAAAGTAAAATCCTAAAAACTACCAGTAAATATTTTTGCAGTACAATTTTTGTTCTAATAGGTAAAAATTAACTGATCATAACCACAATGTTTAGATTAGGCATACTGTATAACATTTACAGACTACAGACAGGCCTCCCTTGCAAAAGAGATCTGTGATCTTGTTGGAATTTGCCTGGTTAAATAAAAGTTACTAAATAAATTAAAATAAAATAAAATCTTCTTACAACAGAAATGCTTGTATCATTTCTTCCATGGCATTGCTTTCTTTGATTAACATTAAAACTTAATTTAAAAAAAATACTAAGCCAAAGTTTAGTGTGGCTGTAGCTATGAGACATTACAAACATTTTTCAGTCACTAAAAGATTGCATGGAATCTTTGATTAAAATTTTGGTCTGAAAAGCAGAGGACGACATGCATTTTTGTGTTTTTATTTTAGGACATTTTGTGTTTGCTTTTGTTTTTGATGTTTAATCCTTGAAATGAAGACCTCTGATTATCTGGAGAAATGCTCTGATATTTGTAAAGACTAATGTTGCTTTTCACCATCTCTTTAAAAGATAATTTCTGCTGCACTAAGGTTTGATGTTGTCTACATTAAACGTACACAGGAAGAACTTAACTAAGAATAAAAACACTGTAAAAGTAAAAAAGCATTCAGGCACTGATGATGATGATCCCTACCATCTGTGAAATACTCTTTCCTACCATGATAACCAGATAATTCATGCTATGGTAGCAGAAATTATTGTAAACATTGCAACTTTTGTAAACAATTTGGGATAAATCAGATTCATGTGGCCATATTCCAGCTTGGACAGTCGTTTAACTAACAGATGGCACATTTAGTTTGGTGTGGTTTCAAGGGCAACAATGCGTGTGGCACTAAGCTCCACAGAGCATCATAAAGAAACATCATGGAAGCCATCTGGCCATCTCGTGGGATTGTTTAGCACTGAAGCACATACATATACAGTATTTGAAAAAGGACAAGGACTTTTTTTTGTCATAAATATCCTCCTTGTTTCTTATTTGTCAGATAAGCTGGCATCTTTCTGGGGCAGCTGAGTCCTTTTCCTAGTTTGAAACATTGTTGAGGGATTGAGGTTACCTCAAACTAGGTGTAAAGAGATGAGAACAGCTGGAATATTTAAAGACCCAATTTAAATGCATTGTGAGGGGGAAAAAATAGGGAAAGGAAGGAAAGAAAGGGCCAGATAGCCAGGGAGACGAATGGTGTAGTATACTCTAAGAGACAGCAGAGATGGTGAGGCATGTCTTTGAGGAAAAGAGGGAAGAAAGGAGAGAGGAAGGACAGGAGTGGGTTTTGATACTGATGCTCAACTCAGTCATAAATCCAGAAAAATTGAACTCGTATATCTTTTTTTTTTGTTTGTTTTAAAAGTGCTCCAACCATCTTTATCCATCCTCCCAGACACAGTTTTTTCTTGCATTTATGTGAATTATAATTTAAACCAAATTATATATTATTGAATAAAATACATCCTTCTTAAATAAATCTTTTGTAATAATCTAAAGAATTAATTCAAACAAATCTCGTCCTGATATTCATCAGGAGAGATGCAACATTGGTGCATCACAGGATTACACAATAACATTTTCACTGGGACACACACACACACAGAGCTGTTTATCTGGAGGCAGCCATTGAGACGTTACTGACAGTGAGGGCAATGTGTCTCAGCGTAGTGAAGCAGGAAAGACGGCATGCTCCACAATTAGGTAACCCAAATACTATTAAGTGTTCTCTCTCGTTCCCACTGTCTCTCAGTTTCTCTCCACCACTGCACATCACCATGAGCCATGACTCTGAAAGTGGTATCTCTTTATCTGCCCCTGCCTCCGTCTCTTCTCTGCCAGGTTTGAAAGAACAATGATGAAAAATTGTGGGGGAGTGGGAGGGCAGAATAAAAGTAGTTTCATTCAGAGGGACAGAAAATGAAAAAGACAGTGAAAGGAAGCAGGTGGCCATGTGAAAGAGGCAGTTTAAACTATCTCTGATTCTTCTGGCTCTTATCTGTCACCACTCTGCTCCTCTCTCCCTCAGCACAGCCAGAGCTGCCCACAACCAGCAGTTCATCTTCAGCCAATGCTCGGGGACAGAGAAGGAAGGGTGACGGGACACAAGGGCAAATTGTAGCAGCTAAAGACAAAAAAAATGCTACATGCAGCAAAGACAACACGAGCAACTGATAACAAAAAGAAGGGCAAACAACAGAGTATTGATTGATTCCATTAAGGCTGCAATGAATGATGGTAAAGTGCTGATATGTGGCTGTGGGGAGTGATGTGTCTGTATTTTAATGCTGTTTAAAGTTAATAAACAATGACTCGAAGACAAGAACAAGAATATTTAATAGTCATACAAAACTGAAACTATTTTTCTCCCTCTTTGCTCACAGCCTCTGTCACATGTGCACACAGCACACGTGCTGCTGGCCTCTTTCTTGGGGCCAATAGTTGATGTTTACTCGCAGCAACAGAGGGGATAATGATGTGACTATTAACTGCTCTTCCTTGTCTAATGATGCAAACAAATTGTCATGCCAGTCATTTTCTGCAATGGCACTGTTAATCTCTTTTTTTTAACAATCCGTTGGGATGTTTCAGCCCTCCAGTGGGAAAACCATGCCCCTTGTTTGTTTTCTAGTTAAAAAAAAAAACACAGTGATACAAATAACTTGCCCTTCTGCGTCGTTTCTAAAGCCTTTTTTGGAGACTGTCCTGCAGTGGTGAATGTTCTCAAAGAGCTTGCAACCTCTCACAGCATTATTAAATTCATTGTTTTATCTAAAGGAAAAGCAACACTTTTTAAACAATTTTTAATGGGCACTTTGTTAAAAAATGTGCAAACATTTACTTATCTTTAGGCTTGTTAACTCCATTCTCTTGCTCTTCCTTCATAATGGCACGATTGAATGACTCACAGCTGCCTGAATCAGCCCAGTCAGATCCAGCCTGAGCTATTTTTAGCCAGCCCATTAAGAAGTTTTGGAGTGTGTCTGCACTCCCTCAGAATGCTTAAGCATGAATGTTGCAGCAGCAGCCAGCACAGACCGTCTTTTAAAGGGGAGGGTAGCAAAGAGAGATGAGCAGTGAGAGGCAGATGGTGCAGCGGATCGCAGACGGATCACACAAAAGGTCAACTGGCCACAACTGTGTTCCTATTAGAAGATTTTTCCTTTTGTAGCTTTCTTTTTGCCAACACATGTCCAAGATGCAGACTCAGTAGGTATTTCTCATATAGGGGTTTATTTGGACAATAATTCAAAAATAAAAAATAAAATGCTGATAATACTGATACCGAACGCTATTACATGTTTATTGCACAGATAATTAAGCCTTCAGTTTACCATAGTAGTATTTACTTTCATGAACCGGTATTTAGTTTTCGTAGTACAGTATTGTACTTTATTACAAGACTTCTTGGGTATGTTATATTTGGACTGTCTGCAGTGCAACAAATGAGGCACTTTATGGAAATAGTCACATTCAGCAATCTGAAAAGTGGATTTTTTTTTTTTTACCTTATTCTCAACCATGCAATCTAAATTGAGGGAAATGATTTAACAAGTAAAATGATATCTGACTGGCACACACTAGGTGTCTCACCAATTTTTATGTACCTACTTGTCTACATTAAACACTACTGCTTTCTTCAGCTGTTTGTTTTACCGTGACTGACCTTAAACAAGGGCTCACAGAATGTCAGGGATTTTGATCCCAGTTTCACCAGGAAAATCTTTTAAGTCAAAAAGATGGTTGTTTTGCTGTGGTGGACCAACACATGAGCATGAACGTTGAGGCCATTTGGCAGGTGTTCAATAGTGTTATTGAATCCTGCATTTTATACAGAGGAGATGTGGGGGCACAAGATGCAAGACTGAAAATGTTTTCAAAATGGCAGTTTCCTGGGACAGATCCCCCCCATCGCCACCCATTGCTTCACATGTATGGAAGAGAAGTCTGCAGTTTTGGTGAAGGACCTTGTGAACACTGCTGATCTGTGCCAGTCTGTTTTGCATCTTCACATCTGAGTATTAGTGGCTTCAAAACCCCAAAAGAAAATTCAAAATCCACATTTCAGTGAGCTCTGACTACATGAAGAGTGATGTAGAAGACAGGCAGCATGTCAGTCTGGATCTGGAGAAAACAATGACAAGGAGGACAAAAGGGCAATTTCCCATTTTGTGTCCTCTCTAATCTATGAGTCTTTAACTTTTGTCAGAGTTACAGACTTCCAGTTTTTTGCTGGAACAACTTCTACAGAGCACAATTTATCCCCTCTGAAGATGGGAGGCATTAGGTCAGATTTTTTTTTGTTTGTTTGTTATTTCGCTTGATTTTTTTTTTTTTTTTGTTCAGAAAAAAAAAAAGATTAGATTGATGTGTCACATACTGAGCTTAAATTCAGTCTTCAAATCTGAAACATAACTCAGAATGCTGACAGACAATTATATTTTTGATCTGTCCAAGCAGGCAAATTTGCATGATGCAAAGTACTTATTTTTGCACAATTGTGACTGCTGAGTCTTGTGGGATTCTCAACTTTGAGTGTCCTTCTTGTAGCTGGATGTAGACAACATCTCACTTGCATGGTGATATGTTTAACCTCTTGTCTGGCACACAGATTGTGCATGTTCTCAGTTTGTTGAACAGCAAATCGAACATACTCTCCTGGGAGAATCCACTGTACCGGGAGTAGAATTGCAACATCACACACTTTAGGATGTCCCTTTCAGTTGGAAGAAGGAAGATATCAGTGGATTGTGCAGAAGTGCACAGAGTCATTAAAAATGAAGACTTTACAGTATGTGGTGGCTGCACTAGTGCACCTAAAAAGAACGTGCATTTGAAGGGGTTCTTTCTGCTCAGCCCAGCAGTGTCATTACTGAGCTTATTGTGATTTGCTCATCATGTTACAGGCACTTGCTGGGCTGTCTTGTCCTGTTGTTGGCACTGACAGCAGCAGCAATAGAAAATGTAACAATATATATGTGTTATGAGCTCAGTCTCATTTTGGGGACCTTGTGTTCTGCCAGCAGCTTCTCAGCTCCAGAAAGAGGATGTTTTATTGGTACTTGAATCACAAACAGTGAACTAAACATGTTTTGTTGAAAAGACACCAAAATAACCTCTTAATGCCTAGACTAAAATGTGTCTAAATTTGGTCAAAAAGAAAAAAAGACATTGATGAAATATCAAAGTTCATGCTCAATAATCCAGGTAAAAAATCCAACAAAGTTCAGTCAGGTCCTCTGGACGGTTTCTGTTTTGTTGAAACGTTTCGTCTTTCATCCAGAAGACTTCATCAGTCCAAGGAGCCACAACAAACTCACTCCCATAGGTAGTACACTCCCATAGTGTGCTAACCAATTTGATGGTGAGAAGATGGTTTCTTGAGCCCACTCTCCTCCCCGTCGACTCCTCCATGGCTGTCACTGATGAAATGTTAAAATAAACTCAGAATGCCAGAACATTTCATGCCTGATTAAGCTAAACAGACAGTTTTTACACCGAACCATCACACTTTTAATTAGCTAAGAGAACAGTTTCTTGTAACATCTTTTATTTTTATATCACTAACTTTGATACATTATTGCAATGTTTTACATTTATTTGTCTGGCTCACTTACCCCAAAAAAAGTGTGTTTTTCAGAATAGAGCCTTTACAGATGTATTAAAATAAAGTGGGATCAGCTTTGGGCCAGACCAAGAGGTTTACCTCAATTCTGTCAAATTTAAACTTTATAATTCATTATAAATATGATTTTCTTTACCTGCTAAGGGTAGAATTGCCGCTGAATAATAAAAATCTGAACCACTTAAATAGAGAATTTAAACCTTATCTATTTAATGCAAATAATCAAAATTCACAACAGAGGGGCACAGCACCCCAGTGGTCAGTGCCAGGGTCTTGTAACCTTGAGGCTACAGGCATCTGGCATAAAAGCAACAGCCAAATTGTTAATGCTGTCTGCAGAAGAGAGTAGCTGAAAGGAAAAATAATGAAACTTTACAAAAACATTTGTTGGTAAAAAATAATATTTTGCAACATTTTGAATACCAGCATCAAATTAACATTGTAAAACAACTGCTCTGTTTCATTATATTCAGTTAAATGTCTATTTTTTGTGGGGTGTGAACAAGTCATGTTGCATAGATAGTTGTAAAAGTCAGCTGCAGGTGACTGTCAGTCAAAGGGTCTGTACATGTACAGTAGTTTGGTTTTCTGCTCTTTCCCTGGATCTGTAAATCATGGTGTAAATCCTGGTTAAAAAATAAAGCCTCATTGCGTTCAGGCTCCTGGTATCTGAGCCAGCTCTGTCCGTATTTATGTGCTTAGTCTGTTGGTGCTGATTTAATGAACAATCCCTAAAAACATGTTTGTTTGTCGCTCAGTTGAAGGGACTGCAGGGTTTTGTGGGCCTGTAAATACATTCTAATCAAATTTTTGGACATCCATAGACCCTGTTTAAAGCTGTTTTGTTACGAGGAGTGCAGCTGCTAGTTGAACATTTAATGGAATGGTCATGACTTCATTCTGACATGCTCAGTAGTTATTGTATGCTCCTAACTGCCTTCTACACACCAATCAGATGATTCATCTATTGTGAAGCATTAGTGGTTAGTCACACTAGAATTCTCTATTTTATGGAAAGATTTTTCCTCAAATTGTCAGCTAATCCCAGACGTATTTGTTGAGTTAGAATATTAAGGTGCATTAGGAACATGGTAGCATTTTCAGTGTTTTTACAAATTCTTAAAGTTTGTTTTGTGTTTTTGCATCAACAATGTCTCAACCTCACATCATGAGTAGTTGTAGAACTTAATTTTTAAATAAATTAAATACACTGTTGTAATTAAATTGTTTCAGGATTTGAACTGCAACTTTGATGCCATCAACTACAAAATAATCTTTAAACGGAGCTTCATAGTTGCTAACTGAGCTTTAGAGCCCAGACAAGAGCCCCGCCCCAGTGTTTCTCTTTCACAACATTTCTACTGTACAGTAACAGCACTGGCCACATGCAGCTCACAAATGACTGTATGCACGTGTTGCTCTGAGTAAGATGAATCTGCATTTCAGTTCAGGTGAAGGGCAGAGCATCATAAAACAAGAAAACCAGCTAATGGAAACATTTAAAGCACTTACCGGTAGCTTGTGTGGTATAATTATATAAGTCTACTACCACCAGTTGTATGAATATTGCTGCTGCAGTTGATCAAAACACAAACATCTTTTTAACGGCTGGATGGATGGAGTCCTATTGAGAAACTGAGCAAATGCTGAAAACAGCTTTTTATATAAATACATACACTTGATGAAAGAAGGAAACATGATGTCAGTAATTACATTTTCATGCAATTTAGAGAGCTGAGTGCTCTTTGAGCCTCAGGATAAAACAGAAATAAGGAAAGGGCATCCAAGAAATCAGAACCAAATAAAGTTCAGAATCTCCTTCAGAACTGAAGCAACATGACTTGAAAGGAAAATAAAAATGAGAGGACCAAAATAACTGCCTTATTCTATATTAAAACCAATGAATCCTGATGTAATGGTAAATGGAGCTTACTTATATAGCGCGTTCCAGCCCCCTATGAGGGGCCCCAAAGCGCTTCACAGTACCAGCCATCCACCCATTCATACACACATTCATA
>JARVGS010000002.1:22409694-22423398 GCA_031762315.1 Hypsolebias antenori
GTGACTATTTTCTATTGTATATATGTTATTACTGTTGTTCATGTTGTTGTTGTTCCAAATGGAACAAAAGGGAGGAACTGTGGAAATGAAAACATGAGACTCCATTTTGCTATGTATTCATCTTTATGTTTTATTTGCTCTTATTCATTTTGTATTAGACTCGACCCGATGTCTACGTCTGTAGAAAAATCCTATCTGCATGACCTTTGTGCACCAGTTGCCTCAGTATCATGAAAACAGTAACCTGCAAAACAGAAAAACAGCAGATGAAGCGAAACCTCCCTGTTCTGGCTTATCAAGAACTGTTTGTGCTGCAGGGCAAGATGATTTGACCATAACCTGTTTAGTTCACCCAACTAAGCCCTCAAGGCAAATGAGTTATGAGTTTCAGATATTGTTTTTGCCAAGTTTTGAGAAACCAAAGAACTGTTACGTGCGAGAGGGTGTATAAAAATAGGCACTCGTCAATCAGTTTTTCAGAACTCACTGAACCTCTCCTGGTGATGATTGTTCATGTTCTTCTTTTGCAAAAGAAAACTTTAATAAACTTTGCTTTGTATTTTTACTACAGTCTCAGTTCTTAAAGTAACAGAAATTTTTCAACAATTATCAAAAGATTTACATCAGATGTACGATACACATCAGCTCGAGTTTAAGAATGATATCAGTTTTTACCTTTTTATTTTTCTTGTGTTATTGATTCAGGACTCTTCATAAAGTAACACCTTGGACACAACACCAGCCCCAAAGAGTGAACATGACAGGCAGGATTTTAAACTACTGGTTCATGGTTCATCACACATCATCCAGCCATCCATCCATACATTCATTCATTCAACCTTTATTTAGGCAGGTTAATCTCATTGAGCCTCGAGGACTCATTTACAAGAGAAACCTGGCTACAAACTAAGGTTG
Organism: Hypsolebias antenori; assembly: GCA_031762315.1. NCBI lineage: Eukaryota > Metazoa > Chordata > Actinopteri > Cyprinodontiformes > Rivulidae > Hypsolebias > Hypsolebias antenori. The sequence goes on from JARVGS010000002.1 coordinate 22,410,610, forward strand.
ATGACAACAGCAACTGTAGAATTTCCTTGGACAATCAACAAAAGACAATCATAAGAGAGAAATACAGATTTTTTTAAACAAGTTAAAACAAAGACAAAGCTGTCAAAGTTGCAAAACAGACAGATTATACGGCAGATGTAGAAAATCAAAAACAGGAACATGTCACCATTGGTTTTTGCCAGGATTCCAACAGATTCTTAAAGCCATTTAGAGAAGTCAAGGCCGATAGCGGCACAGAATGTCATGATTTCAGCCTCGTCCCTCTCAGCCAGCGCTCTTGGCCATGCCCACTTCTCGAAGAACAGCTGATAAGCTGCAGCAGGAAGCTTTTTCTGCAGCTCTGGGCTGCACAGAGGTGCAGCAGGTGCTAAATCATTTTAAACAATGTATTTTATATAAAAATTCCATGCTGATCGTGCAGTTCATCTCAATCAGCCAGTTGTGTATCATGTCCATGTCTTATTATGAAAAACTGAGTCCTCAATAAACGAACGGCAAAGTAGCGAGGGACTACTGTTCAGTACATGTATTTTTAATTAGGGTGGGTGTCTCCAGTGATGTAGTCTATGTGATACGCAGGCATACAGAGTATACTCACTAGAAAAACTATAACATGTCAGTATCCCCACTTAAATGTGCCCAATAATATATATCATATCATTAGGCACGTGTCATTGATACGTTAAATGGCAGTTAAACACTTCCGTAACAATCTGTCTGTACGCAGCACTTGTTTATTACATTCACTTATCCAGCAAATTATTGTATAATTTATACTTCAGAACTTACTACTTAATACTTGAACATGTTTTACTTGCTTTGTTACAGTTTTATAAATTCTATGTTTTTAATACAAAGCTAACTGTTGTACAAAGTTTGTTGTCCATTTATTCAAATATAAGCATCAGAGAAATTCGGAAATGTTATATGTGCTTAAAAATCAAAATGAATTAACAGTTACATTGTACTAAATGGTGTACTTTGGTTTTGAAGCACAGTATACCCACTACAAAAATGTAGACTACACCACTAATGTACTCTATAGTCTGGGCTACATTTGCATTCACTGTACAGTATTAGACTCTGTTTACCTTTAACTTCTCCAGCCAGGTCCACAAGAGACAAGAGAGGACGTGAGGGTCTGACTCGGTGACCAGCAGCGACCAGCCACAGTCACTACTGTTCAGTTCCTCCTTTTGAAAAGACGAGGTTCATTGTAAATTCAGTTTCATCAAAACCATACAAATTAAGCAGCTGGTAATTGTTTTGTACCTGCAGCAGTGCTGACCTCTGCAGAAAGGTTTCTCCTGGAGGACCTTGTTCTGCCAGAGCTTTGGCAACAAGACGGGCCATCGAGGTTGGTCCAGAATTATGTGGATTTCTGTGCAACTTTATGTGACAGAAGTCAGACATTTAGAACATTGGTGCCAAAGCTTTCTGTGCCATCAGTTTGTTCTGACAGTAACCATGTTTTACCTCCAGGTTGGAGCTATGTTTATCTGAACACTTTGTCGTCTTCATGCAACTGCTGCTTGATCTCATGCCAGACATTGGGATTTTCAGTATATGGTATTTTGTTTTGCTTGTCCGATGAGCTGGTAAAACTGTACTGAAGACCGGACTAACTGGTCTCAGATCAGCTTGTAACAGATCCTGCGCACACCAGTGTTTCTCATGCCCAAGTGCAGCGGTGCAGCTTGAGCTCACTTCCTGGTCCTTTAGAACAAATAGCAACAGAGTGAGGAAACCCTCTGAATCTAATGGAAATGGTGTGAACATGGATGCAAAAAGGGAAATCTCACCTCATTCACTATGATCTTACTGACATCAGATTCACTAAAGCTGCGTTTAACCAGCAACGCCTCCTGCTTCCTCTCCGAGGACCCCAAAGGTTCATCCCAAGAGGACACAGACCCTGAACCTGCCCATGAGCCCTTACAGCCTTCGTTCAGCAAGGGTAAATACTGTTTGGACACAAGAGTCTCCCTCACAGTTCTGGCCAGAGTCCTCAGAGCTGACCTCCTCTCCATCTCAGCGTGGACCTCCGGAGGAGAAGGCAGCCCCAGAGCCAGACAGGAGAGGCGCACACACAGCAGGTACACCACCTAATTAAATGAAAAGGGGAGAAGGTTTATTTGTTTGATCATGAAAACATCACTGCAGTGTACTGACAAAGTCCTGACCTTAGGTGTGTGTCTGAGTTTGCGTGCCTCCTGGCCGTGCAGCAGCAGTGCTTGTCGGTTTAAATAATGCTGGAGGGTGAAAGGAGCTCCGTGCCGCAGGTTAAGATCTGGGTACTGAAGCAGCTGCGTGCCAAGCAGGCGAGCAAAGTCAAACACCTGATTTATCTGCGCCCGCGTTTGGATGGAACGAGGCCGTTTGATGCGCACGTAGTGGACGGCCTCGCTGGGGCTGATGCGCAGGCTGTAGATCAGGTAACAGGCGATCAGGACGCCTTTCGAGCACCGAAAACAAGAGTAAGAGAAGACAGCAGGCATCAAAGAGGAGTGTACGTGAAAGACAACTAAACGTGTTTTTGAGCTTCAGTGTAGACTTTATGTCCCACCCGTCCTTCCCAGGCCTGCGTGGCAGTGCACGGCAACTCGTCCTTCCTTCACTGCAAAGTCCAAAACCTTCACTCCATCGATGATCCCAACAAGAGACGTAACTCCAAAATCTGGCATCGCAAAGTTGTAAAAGTAAACTGCAAACAAATATAATTAGATATTAGAGTGAGTAAGTAGTCATGTGACTGAACGTCATTGAAGGTTGCTGTGAGCGAAACGTAATAAAACAAACTACACAAGCCGTTTAATGATTACTTTCTGCCTTACGAATACAAACGCCAGCTTTCTCAGTGTTTTACAGATGAGAATCAGGTCTAGTTCAAAGGGTTGTCTTTAAATGAAACAAAATGCTCGTGAATCAGCGTGTCGGCATCTCACTGTCATTGTCCATGAAGATCTGCGGGGAGTAAGTGAAACCGCTCTCCGGCTCTAGAGGAGGTCCACAGTGAGCATGCTCCCCCGGGAACTGCATGTTGATGATTGACCTGATCTTTAACCTGGAAAAATAAGTGATTCTTTTTTGTTGTCTTTAACGCCACTATTTGAAGAGTGTCACTGTAATGTAGCTTAATTTATCTGATAAATGCAACTGAAGGCATTTTGATTTTCACACCTTTCCGGTATCGAGTTGCTAAACGCCACGATGTTGGTGCAATCTTTACACAGCCACAAATTACACCGACACACACAAATAAAATGCAGACAGGTGATTACCTTTGAAATTCTTTGATGATGTCATACTTCTTAATGAGTTGATTAGAAGGTCGAGCCATTGCAACTATATCATCAGTCACCCTGGGATAGTCAGAAGGTTTTGATCAGTAAATTACCCGTTTCGAAAAGTTTTTGCTACATCTTAGACAACATCATCTCAGAGACTGTAGTCAGGTATTCCCACCAGGAGGAGAAAAGGCCTCGGATGACTTGTTGGTTTGATTTCCAGCACTCCGGTCCTTCGTAGCGACAGTCCTTTCCTCCGCAGACCAGCAGACAGAGGAGTTTGTGTGGGATCGCTCTGACCAGGTTCTCCCTGGTCTGGGAGTAGGAGGGCCGGGGGACTGGTACATGGGGGTTCAAGCTCGGCATTATCCTGCACAGACAAGGAACCCCTAAAATCAAACTTACATATAATAAACATGTACTGTATCGTGGCTTACCTTTGCTGTTATGTTGGACCGTGAATCTCTGAATCCCATTTAAAGTATTTCCCAGCAATAAAACATCTAGAACATAAAAGTTAAAGCTGTTCAGCCAAACCAGATAAACGTGCTTCTCTTTCTAGACCCACCCAGTGCACGCACTAACAAACTGGAGTGATGACCCAGCTCCACTAAGCCTGATTAGCAGTCCTAAATACATTAGAACAGACATTCATGCATCATAACAAGCCAATTATATAATGCTTATTCCTTCACCTCTGCGCATGACCTAATTACCTACAAGCAGCCATGGCTCTGCACCTAATTTCACTCTGCGATGCTGCACAAATTGAATTGGTAATTTCATCCTTTCGTCATTAAGCTCTGGGTTTAAGAACTCTTAGCATATTTAAATGCACTTTAATAAATTAAAATATTTTAAAAGCCATCACTTCTGCTTTATAAGAATGTCGTAGATCAGAACCAAGAAAAATAAATAAATTATAATTGTGTGCTGTTGTGATTCCCCTCACGTCCAGGAGCAGATCCACACACATCTTTCTCCAACGTGCAGCAACAGGAACGCTTTTTAATTAAGATGGAATTAACTCCAACTCCCACATCTTCAACCAGTTTACACCGATGATCTTTTTTTTTAAAGACAAGAGAGCTCTCTTGTCACTACATTAACTTTTAGAAAAATGTGTTTATCTTAATTACAAGCAATGTAAAGTGTTTTTTGTAATTCTGAGCTAAAATAAAAGATCAGTGTTGATTTACGCAGGAAGTGTTTTCTACTTTAAGATCTCTCTGTGGTACTATATTGAACCTGATCATACACAGCAAGAGACATTTTATCAACCAGTTTATAACTTTTTAAATAACTGTGTTCCTCTTTTCACACTCTCGTTTTTATTGCAGTTATCCCACATTACTTTATGCCAGATTCAAAAGAAAATGCAGAAATTCCAAAATAATCAAATTCCTTTTTTTGTTGTTGTTAAAACATTGTCAGTGATCAAAGTTCATGCTCAATAATACAAGTAAAAAAAAAATCCATCAAATTTCAGTCAGGTCATCTGGATGTTTTCTTTTTTGTTGAGATGTTTTGTCCTTCATCCAAAAGGACTTCCTCAGTCTGAGGAGCCACAACAAACTCGGTCTCAGAAACCGTCTTACTACCGTTGGTCCACTGCGAGTGTGCTGCTTGTGAGACTTAGTTTGTTGTGGCTCCTTGGACTGATTAAGTCCTTTGGATGAAGGACAAAATATCTCGACAAAAAAAGAAACTATCCAGATGACCCAACTGAACTTTGTTGCATCCTTATTCAGTTTATTTTTCCAGTGATACCCAATAAACTAGCATATGCTTCCTGAAACTTTCTTTTTTTTTTTTGGGTTGCAGTTGTTCTCCACATTAAATGCTACACCTATTACCATCATCCAAACAAAGGCCGCATTGGATCCCAGCACTTTAACAATAATCTTTGTGCATATTTTAGAAAAGACTGAACCTGCCAGCCTGGCTCAGCGCATTTACAAATACTGTACTCAGTTAACTCCATAGTTGACATAATTTTTGTTTTCTTCTGTTATCGTTTGAAAATGACTCACGGCCGATACAAAGAGCTTACGAGCCTCCTACAAAGGTTTGGCTGCACCCTTTATCACCAAAACACTTCCTGTTTTAGCTGCGATTCCTGAAATAAGATGGCAGCTGAGTGTTGAAGTGTGTTATGTAATAACATATAAAAAAAAAAAAAAAGATTTTCAGTGACTTCATTTAAAGCACTACTGTATTTAAATTTAATGCATCATAGACAATATATCTGAATACAGCTTTAGCATCTGAAAGACCAAGTTGAAAAAGTAGATTCAAAGAACTTGATGTGTTAAAGTGGTTAATACGCCAACTGCCAGATAGAATAAAGTCCGCTTCAACAAGTGATCCAAAGAAAAAGACAGTTTAGTTTTGCAATGCTGCTGGCCCTGTGTTAACGCTGAACAAACACTTCCTTCCTTCTTTTGGTAAATGCATTTTCAGTAAAAAAAAAAAAACAGATTTTTGTTTTTGTGTGTTTTTTTTTTTTTATTCAAACAAATAACAAGTGAAGGCAACTTCAGAAATATTCAAACTGGAAACAATTCAATGTTCTAATCAAGTTGCAGAAAAGGAATCTCACAGTGGTGTGGTTCTGCTGCAACATCATTTCATGCAGCTGGAAACAAAGAGGCCTATTGCATCATTTTGTCTTGTGAAAGCATAAAGACACAACTGCATCTTCAAGAGAATAATAACCTTTTAAGGTGATAAAGAAAGCAAAGCTGAGGTTTGTACAAAAAGGGACTAGAAGGTCTGTGGTTCTTTTGGAGCCAAATGTCTTCACACTAACAAAATCACAGCAATCCTCCACCTCACGCAGAGTCCTTCACAAAAATAGGACTGAGGACATGGTAGTGAAGACACCAGGGTCACGTCTGCAACAAAGTTGTATCTCCACAGGGGCTATGGAGATTAGCAGCTAATAAGTGTTCTCCAGCTAAGCTCTGGGGTTATATCATAGCCCCCACTCAAGGCTCTAAAAAGACTAAGTCCAACTTTTTTACAAGAACTTGAGTGAATCTCCAAAGTTTTTTTTTTTCTTTTTTTTTTTTTTTATCACGGTTCAACATAAAATGTTAATACAAAAAAGGACAAAAGGAGAAACTGAGACTAAACAAAGAAATAAAGTAGAAGTTTTGATGAGAGAGCGGGGAAAAAACCCATAAATGTTTTATTATAAAGTCTACCAGCGTCATCCTTTTCTGTGAACATTGATGCTGATTCTGCGGTCCTGCCATGTTCAGTCTCACTTTTCAGTTCAGCCAGTCGCTCATTAGTTCTTGGACAACTCCCTGGATAGCCAGTCCAGTCCTTCATACAGCCCAGTGCCCTGGGTGGCGCAGGTTGACTCAATGTGCCACTGTGAAGACAGATATAAATTAGGAGGCAATCCAGCATCACTACGGTTTTGAACCTTACGTTAGACAAACAGTGTTTCTGTTCAAATTACTCACGGTTCTGCTGCGAAGAGCGTGTAAGCCAAGTCTGTCTGTAAGCTCGCTGACTGTCAGGGCGTTTGGAAGGTCCTGTTTGTTTGCAAATACCAGCAAAACTGCATCTCTTAGCTCGTCTTCCTCCAGCTATACAGGCAGAGAAATAATCCGTTACAGATTTTACATTTAAGAACAAAACTCTGCCATCTAACAGAGTGTTTACAGTGACATTTCCAGAGTTCGTTAGCTCTGCTGTGTTAAGATACCAGGTCTGAGGTCACAATGATTTCCTGTGTTGGGCCATTCTGTAATCAATTTGAAAAAGACAACACAGACACTGGTAGACTGGATATCTCAAGAGCAAGGAATACACTTGGAATATTTATTTAATGAGGCAATTCTTTCACTGACTGTATCTCACCCTGCTATGTAATATTTGGGGGTTTACAAGTAAAGAACTGCTGCGCCTTCCAGTTTTTTGTTAGTGGCAAAGCCCATCAAGAAAAAAAAAAACAACAACACATCAACGCTCATCCAGGGTTTCAAAGTTATCTGTAAAAATATTAGCTGCAACAACCCATGAGTCTGATTTCCAACATTAAATATCGGCTGAAGCTCCCTGTCCTCCAAAATGAAAGTTAACACAGTTGATTTGTTTTAAAACAACATTGTGAGTCTCTTAAGTTGATTAAAAGTAAATCTGCTCAACAGCTTTATACTTAATTTGATATAAACCTCTACATTTGTTTCTTGTTTATGTAATTATTGTTTGTTTTTGTATATTTTTTGAATGTATAAATGACTCAACCTGTGAAAGTTAACTGATGCTTTGTATTACTTTTTTTGCCTTGGTTTGTTTGTAAATTGTTGTTCATAATAAAAATAAATAAATAAATTTGTTTTAAAGCAACAACTGAAACATTTTATTATCGCTTTTGACAATTTGTATCATTGATTATTAACACACGGTATGGCACGTTCACAGTGTATCGTTATGAACAGGTATTAGTCTAGAAAGCTTTTATTTTTCTTAATATCAGTCATGGAACTCTTCACATTATTGGCAATTAATCTGCTCTGCTCACAATAAACTGCAGTTATAAAACACTTACCATCTTTGAGAGCTCCTCTGCAGACTCAGCAACTCTTTCTCTGTCATTACTGTCCACTACAAAGATGAGACCCTAAATACAAGGGAAGATAGGCTTATATAAACATTTTTATAATGCATGCAAGAGATTACGTTTGTACTACAATATCCTAGAAATATAATTGCATTTTATTTATTTTTACATAAGTGCTACCAAGTTCAAAGAAGTTTTAAATAAAATAAAAAATAGATGAATTACTTAATCAGAAACGAAAAAACTATGCACAATATTTCATTTAAAGCACATTCACAAAAATTAACCTAAAACTGTAACAGCTTTGTGACTTTTGTCTATTTTCTTTTACTGCTGTCTCACTGCAGCAATTTCATGAATAACTTTGGTTCATTCTGTTTTTCTTCTACTAATCACTACAATCATTTTACAACGCCTATAGCACTCAGGGGACTGCACATACCTGTGTGTTCTGGAAATAATGCCTCCACAGAGGTCTGATCTTGTCCTGACCACCCACGTCCCAAACAGTAAAACTGATGTTTTTATATTCTACAGTCTCTACATTGAAACCTTCACAGATGGAAGAAAAAAAGGGCAGATGTATTAATGACACATTAAAGCACAAATGACACTCTAAAAGAACTAAAATATAATTTACAATGAGACACAACTTTCACATGAATTTCTCACCAATGGTTGGGATAGTGGTCACAATTTCACCAAGCTTCAGTTTGTACAGGATAGTTGTTTTTCCAGCAGCATCTAGACCAACTAATAAAACATCATTTAAGAAAAATTTGAGAAAAGTTGGAAGAAAAGCTAATAAATTATAAATATCTGTAAGTCACAAACGTTTCAACGGACAAGTCATCTTTTTTGAGAAATGCAGTGAAGCATATGACTACATAGTGAGTAAATATGTTGGGATAATTGCATCACTAAGCATAAAAAATCACTGTTAATGTTACTATAAATTATTATCAAACTTTTCGAAACATTATTGCAAACATACATAAGTATATGCAAACAATATTGGGTAAAAGTGTTGAGTCAGTCATTTGTTTATACTTTGCTCCCAGGAATACAGATTTATTATTATTATTATTTTAAACTTATCCTGATCAATGAGGACTTCAGGCACCCTGGACGTTTCATAATGATTTTCTTTAAGGCTTGGTCTGCTTATTTGCTCTTTTATAGAAGAACGTTTAACTTGTTTAACTCTGACCTCTGAATCATTCAGGCATAAAAAATGCACTGCAGATAGTTTTCTTTTTAGGCTTGACACATCTTTTGTCTTCCACTCATCTACTTCCCTTTTTTTTTTAATTCATGCACACTGGCCAATAGGCAAGAACTGGACAAAAATGAGTGGAAAAATCACTCAAAGTGTTATTAAACGCTTTTAAAGTCCATTAAAAAGGTTAAAGTTATATATTTTCTTATCTTAATAAGCCTAAAGAACTACTGATCAAAATCATCCCACACATTAAAGACAGTCTGGCTATTTGAATGGAAAATATTAAGAAAGTCGAGGTGATTTAAAACTTTTGTAAATCACAAAACAATAAGTTAGTCAAAAACAAATTGGGCAAAAATAACACATAAAAATCCTTTTGTATTTTTACAGCTACACAACGTCAGTGAATTTAATTGACTTAATGTCAATACACTTTAAGCATGACTGTCTTAGTTTTGCCTTAATAATGTTTATAAATCTTTAACATCTAATTTAGTCACCTCATGTCAAGTGGCTGACTTTCCAACATTGCTAATATAAACACTTACTTTAGGTACAAGGCCAAATATACTTTTTTTTTTAACGTCATACATCCTAAAAAATTGCCTGAATAAAAAGATTGTCCTTCCATAAAACAAATAATAAACCACCTTGTATGTTTTACATTAGCTCATTTAGCAGTTGTGCTACTTTAGCTTTTCCCAGTGGGCGATGCTAGCTCCTGTTAGCCAAACAAAACTTTCACTCACCCATCAAAATCCTCATTTGTTTTTTCCCAAAAAGTCGGCCAAAAATGGACGAGATGGTGAGCCCCATAGCTGAACGATGATGGTTGACTCTATTATATCTGAAGAGCTATTAACAAGGACGAAGAGAAATATTGAACACCCACTGGTTACAGTATGTTTCAAAGCAGCGCAGAATGCCACGTCCAACGTGGAAGACTCCGCGTCATCAATTTGAACAAACTTTATCCACACAAACGATCTGAACACAGACAACTTTACAATCGTTATTACCGTTCGCGTTTGTTTAGGTTATGTTAGAGCTGCAAGCATATAAGTTAAAGTGATTTTTCTCCTTAAAAGTACATGAAAATATTCAATATAAACGTTAATACGGGTATTTTTTTTAATCAACGAATTAAACTCTACGCCGTCATTACCACTAGATGTCGCTGTGTTACCGACAATGAGGACACAAAAGAAAATGCATTGATTAGTTCAGTGTTTTTCATTCAACCTTTATTTAGGCAGGTTAGTCCCATTGAGTCTCGAGGACTCATTTACAAGAGAGACCTGGCTACAAACTAAGAATGATGACAGCAGTAACAGTAGATTTTCCTTGGACAATCAACAATAAACAATCATAAGAGAGAAATACAGATTTTTTTTTAAAATTTTTTAAACAAGTTAAAACAAAGATGTCAAAGTAGCAAAACAGACAGACCATAAGGCAGATGTAGAAAATCAAAAACAGGAACATGTCTGCATTGGTTTTTGTGAGGATTCCAACAGATTCTTAAAGCCATTTAGAGAAGTCAAGGTTGAGAGCTTCAGATCTTTTTGTAAGATATTCCAGGAAATAGAAGCGGAGTAGGAGAAGGCCCTAAGCTCAGTCCTCACTGACGGAACACTGCAGGTAATCATGTCCTGAGAGCGCACGCTGTAGCTGCACTCACGCAAAGACATGTAGGAGGAGATGTATGAAGGCAGGTACTAACAAAATCAAAATGTGTGTGGGAAAAGTGAAGCATCCACACCTGTCTCCACCTTCATTTGCCCCACTCTGGGCCCTTGAGCAAGGCCCTTAAACCCTTCATCTGCTTCCCCGGCCGCCTTAGATAGTAGCTCTCTGCTCCACACAGAGGGCTGTGGTAGCTCGGTGGTCTGTGGTTGTGTCAGGAAGGATATCCAGCATTAAAAAAAAATAATAATTGTCAAGTCTTTGTGCAACTTATTTCGCTGTAGTGACCCCCTGATGAAGGGAACAGCCGAAAGAAGAAGAAACAATGTATGCGTTTGTTGCTGTTTTGCTATTATTATATTATTGTTATTATTATTAAGCAACGTTCAATAACTTTCACTTTGATTTTTGGTTCATTTCCTGAAGGTTTTGACACGTTATTAAAGAACCTGGGCCGACGCTCACTTCTCACTTTTCTTTTGAAGAGCGAATTGTTCCACTTCCGGTTTTGTTTTGAACTTGACGCATTGTGTTTCCGGGAGCAGCCTCTGCTGTCAGCTGCAGGCAGACCTGTCAGACTGCTCTCAGAAAGACTTCAGGGCTCTCCTGTGTGAACTCAGTGTCAGCTTTAATCACCGCTGTTCGTGTCTGAGAGACGATGTTTAAACAGAAATGTAAGTTTGGGCTCTTGATGAAAGGCTCACCGACAAACAAGGTACAAATCTGAGGATTTTATTTAGATTTTCCAGTTTTGTTGGCAAACTTTACAATAAAACAAGTTATGGAACAATTAAAACCACTGACAAAAACTTGCAACAATTGTCAATGTTAAAAGTGTGCTTCAATTGTTAAAAAAACTAAACAAATCACTGCATAGATTTCCTTTTGAATACTGTATGTCAACACATTTAGACATCAGTTAAAAAAGTAAATAAAAAAAAGTCACTTTACAGAAAATAAGACATTTATTCCAATCAAATGTGTATTCAATATAAACTGTCAGTGGACTGAAAGTGGATCTCCTTTTTCCAAGACAAAACTGACTGAATTCATCTTAATATAACAAATTTGTTTGAAGAGAAACAAACTGTTAAATAGTTTTTGGATTCATTTTATTTTTTTTTGTAAATATACACAGCAATACAACCAATCCACTTTTAAACAGTACTCAAAAGTTAAAGTGATTTTTAAGCCAAATCAAATTATTTAATATTAATATTTTATCACATAATTTACTCTTTTTCTTCTGTTAGTGCCACAATCAGAAAAAAAAAAAAAAAAGATTGCACAAAGTGGACCTGCAACGAAGAAACATTTACTTTTCATGAACATTTATATTTAAAGCTAAAGTACTTTTCCCATAAGTTAATTCCAAGAGTCCTAATATTATTTTAAGCACCTGCTTTTTACACATTTTTATTCAACTTAAAATAACAGAAATTATTTTGCAACATTTGCTTAAATAATGATGGTATGGTCAAAAGTTTCCACAGGCTTAAAGGCAGTGATGATAAAGGAAATTAATGTTTGGTAACATGTATTTCTCCTGTTCTAACTGTTCTAAAGCGTAAATTACTAAATTAAACAAACAGACAGCACGAAACTATGTTGCTGATGCAGTGAACGAAAAAAAAAAAAACGATAAAGAGAAGTGGAGTCAAAGACTCTAGCAAAACACAAAAGCAAGGTAAGTCAGGGTGCAGGGTGTTCTACAGGACCACATGATGGATATTAGAGGACATGCATGTCTGAGTACATAGTTGAAGATTTAAAATAGAAAATGGATAGAAACAGATTTTTATTGTCTGCATTTGGTAAAATTAAAAAAAGTTCAATACAGAAACAACTGGACTTTATTTGTAGCAAGAAGACGTTTCGCTCTTCATTCCGCAGAGCTTTCTCAATTCAAAGAAGCAGGTTTGGGAGTGAGGCTTTTACAGGCTAACACACACACACACACACACACACACACACACACACACACACACACACACACACACACACACACACACACA
>JARVGS010000002.1:22489665-22501407 GCA_031762315.1 Hypsolebias antenori
GCTTATTGTTCTCACAAGGTAGTAACTTAGTCTGAAATGTTTAATATAACAACTCTAGATGAAATATATAGGTGGCAGATTTGGTTCACTATTTGGCAAGAAACTGGTCAGTTTTGTCTCTGCCACCCTTAATTAATGCATAATAAACAATTATTGATGATTTATAGTGTTTATAGAACAATTAATAACATATCTATAAAATATTTATAGCTATAAGAGGAGCCTTATTGTAAAGTGGTATCAATGGTTCAATAATGCATCAAAATACAAAGATCATATGTTCAAACACTAAAAACAATTTTTAAACAGAACTTTGATTTTTTTTTTTCATTAATCATCTCAAAGCAATTCAGACTAATTGTCCTTGTAGGTTTTTTTTTTTTTTTTATCTCAGAAACATCCTGAATATTAACACACTGATTAGACAGATCAAATGACACAGTGTGCTTTATTTATTTATATTAAAAAGAGCAACTTGGTTTGTCAGAAGGACTTTTATTTATCAAATATTATTTTTTTACAATTAATTATGGGCCATTTTAGTCAATAAGGGGGGGAAACAGATGAGCGTTTAGAGGATAACAGCTGTACTTAAATTATTTTAATGTATTTTTGACAGGATGCTGAGGACACTAATGGACTTCTGCTGGAACAGGAAGTGAATTGTGAATTGCATGAAAACTCCTCAGAGCTCTCCTGAAAACCAAACGACTAATGTCGACAGACACTCCGAGGATGGTTTGAGCAATTCCTGATGTAACATGGATGAAATCTTATTGTCACCAGATGGGAGTCTCTGCATTACTTTCTCTCAAGAACAATCACAAATACCCAAAATGCTACAAATTTGAAGCCAAGGCAAGAACTGATTACACACACACAAAAACTGGACTATAACAACTTAAAAAGCCTCATTTTGTAAATAAAGTTTACAAGCTTATAACTGATGTTAAAGACTAGAAAGTCTTGACAGTGCAGATTTAAATTTTGAAATATTTTTCATGAAAATGTTTCTGCATGTTTGTTTGCTTTTATTTCATTTTCATGGGTGTTTCTTTTATTGTCCGCTAGAGGGCAGCATTGTCAAAGGTTCATGATGTGGTCTAGTTCTGCTTGCTGATTCAATCCCACTGAGCAGAACTGGACTTCTCACTAACTTATTGAGGAACTATGACCTGATGAGTACAGATTAAAGGCTATATGTGATCTAATTGTCACTGAGTGTAAATTAAACAGAAATGTAGCTCTGTTCAAATCTTTCATGGATATTTCCATTGAGTTAATATCATATAAAGCTAACTTGTCTAAACATTTACATTTAAACTTCTACATTTAGCGTATAAACTAAAACAAGGTGTTTAACAAACCTGAGGCAGCCACCTAACAGATGTTGTGCATCAGTCTCGTGTTATTTGAGATCTCACGCTCAGACTATTTGTTGTGACTCTCAGCTTCTACATCAAACTTCAGCTCACTGTAAGTAAAACTGACTGGTTATAATAACCCTTATTGTGTTGGCTACTGCTGATCAGCTGTGGCGGTGGTCTTTAATTTGAATGACTCCTAATGTTTATCAGTTGTAGATGTACATCCAATGATTAGTTTCTGAAAGTTTTATTATAATCTGTCCTGTAGTCCGTGAGGTATTTTGCTAACAGACTCAAACACATAAGCAAAAATGTTATTGCTTATCTTCACCTTTTGGCAATAATAAATCAAGGTCATGTAAATGTGTTTCAAACACAGACATACACACCAACAGGCGCTAACAGACATGTACAAGTGAAAAAAAAAATCCCAGAGTGGAGCTACGTTCTCACGGCATGTCTGGATAACAGCTTCCAGCTGTTGGGAGAGCTGCTATGGGAACACAAAGAGAACAAAGAGGAACATGATATTAATTCATAAATGGATGCAGAGCTCTAGAGCAAACCAAAGCTGGATGAGGACCAGTGTCCTCTCAGACACTGTGATAATAAAAACCAGAGAATCTCTCCTGCTGTTGTAAACTTCATCATTGCCACTTTCAGATACACACACATGCCATTTGGTCTAATTTCCACAAATGCTGCTAGTGTGACCACAAGAAAGGAATATTAGCTGTCGAGTGAGGGAACGCAAGCTCAAAAATAGGTTCAGCAGTTGGTTTGAACCTGGTGATCTGCTGAGTCACTTGTTTCATGTTTGGATTATTCGTTCCTTTAACTCCAAAGGAAATCCTTCGACTTCCACTGAGGCCGGGAAGTGATGACATGAGAGCGAGCACGTCTGGAGGAGCGCAAGAGCCTTTTTGATCAGTCTGACACCATGACCTGAATGACTAAGAGTCGCAGCTTAGGAAGTGAGTACAAAGAAGAATAAGACAGACCAAGGCATCATCTTGAGAACATTCATCAATAATTTATTTTCTTACTCTCGACAACCGGCACGGCTTCTCATCTTGAAAAGTCATTAATTTCCAACAACACAGTTCTGCAAAATGTAGTTACTATACAAATTCTTAATAGAAAAAAAAAGAATAAATTAACTGTGGAATTCAGATTTTTTTTAATCAATTCCACTTTTTTTTTTTTTCCTACAATGCATTTAATGTTTAGTTACAGCTGAAGAGAACTGATAAAATCAAGTTACATGCTCTATTGTCTGTTTGAGGAAGTGACTCTTAAAAGACGCTTCCTTTTCCCGCATCTGATGCTGAACCTATAGAATGAAGAAATGTCTAGATCCTACATAGCGATGCAGTAACTGGTTGTTTAGTAGCACCTGGAACTGGTTCTTTTGGATGTTGGAACTAAAAGAAAAAAAGAAAAAAAAAACAATACTGGTCCATATAAAAATGTAGCATTGTTAAAACAATGAATTACCCTCCGTACATACAGGAAATGATTGAAAAAAAAACACCTCTTTTCTCCTGGAGTATTACAAATAAACCTCATGAGTATGGAGCGGGGAAAGTGCTGCGTAGGACCACGGAAGAAAATCACTCTTGTTCACAACGGGCTCAAAGGTTAGAGATTAGAAACAGGTCAGAAAATCTGGAGGCAGAACAACACTTTGGAGCAAAGGGAGAAAGAGTTGGACGTTGTGCTGTCTTTGGGTCGTTTGTCAGAAGGTTTGCAGGGCATGCATGGGATTGTGTCTACAGCTCACGAACTGTGCACAAAAACACTGAAACCTGAATGAAGACGAGAACATCCTATCAGATAGAACCCAGTGATTGCTGGTTCCAGTCTTGCATAAGCGCTTATCAAAATGAACGAAGTCAGGATGAATCAAACGTGCAACCAAACCTTCCACATGTAAAAGCTACTTGATAACCTTTAAGGAAACCACAGCAGTTAATGGAGGACAAGATGACATTTATATTATTCCCTCTTTATCCAGTCCTAATCTGTCAGAAATTTAGAATTTAATTTTTCTAATTACTAGAATAATTACACATTTGTGCAACAATATACACTCAATTGCTTTTAGAAACAGATTTTTAAAAAATGGTTGAGTTAAAAACAACTACTTTTTACAAAACCAGGTGTGCTTTTCAAACCATGTTCTGGATTTTTGATTGGGATGTCTGAAAAAATGATTTTTAGATTTAAAGATTTAGATATCAAGACTTTTCCTCATGTCAACCTGACCATGACCAAAAGAAAAACCCAGTTATAACAACTAAAATGAACACACTACAGGAACACAGTAACTGCAGGTCCAGCCCACGAATACACTAAACGTTGTGCTTTCATACGAAAAGATGCTTGAATGAACTCGATTTGACTTGATGGCAAATGAAGCAAACGTTGTCTCCTGGTTCAAAAATGGCTTTTAGACAGTCATGATTAGGAGTAGGTATGACTGCAGTAGGTTCAGTGGTGAATTACAGTACATATGCAAAGCACCAAGATGTTTGGAACTAATCATTTAGGTGCAACGCCCCAGTTCTGCTCAACAGATGCTGTAAAGGGACAGACTCTCAGCGAGGCAGGAACCAGTCTGGAGCTGTGAGCGGAGGACAGGCCCTTCAGACAAACTGTGACAGTTCATCACTGAGCAGCTTCAACAGGATTCTGCAAGGTGTGCCACCTACACTGTTAGAGATAAAAATAAAACTGAGATCTCTCTCTCGTTGTTTTATCTGTAGACCAATAACTGATAATCATGTGGCCAGACAAACAGGTTTGGACAAAGTTATTTTTCAAGGTTGAAACAATGAAGACACCCAAAATAAAACCTACAAGCCTAATCTCCAAAGATTCTTCCAATGATGTTCTAAAGATCCTTCACTTCAACCATCCCAGTGCAGGGAACCTAAAAAAATGTCCATTTCAATTTCACTCTGTTGATTAAAACCAGCTCATAGTCTTATACTGGGGGTCTTTATTGCTATAGTCCTCATCTGTATGTCAGATACGGTCCCAGAAAGCATCCTGATATTGTCACTGGGATTCACTCACATTTTGCTGACTGATGGCCACGTCTCTGCTGAGGCACCTGCCCAAGAACCGTGACGTGACCAGTTGGCCCAGCAGCTGTGTTGGGAGGTGGATTAAACAGTGTTAAATCTGAAAGCTTCTCTTTTTATAAATATAAGTTAGGAAATTAAGAAAACAGAAACAGTGTGAATGGAGATAATGAAACGCAACACAGTTCATTTAGGCCTGAAACTGACTTCTAACTGGTGGCTCAAATCCAGTGTGTATCCTCTGACTGGGGGGGCGCAGAAGACCGGAGGGATAACAGGATCCAATATGGAACGCGTCCATGTTGGGTTTGTTGAATGTGAAAAGCATTTACGATGTTCTGTGCTCTGTCTTTCCTTGCTCTTGATCCGTTGGCCCATTGCTTGTGTGCTCCAGAAGGTGTGGAAAGAAAGGACTCTGCCGCGCTGCAGGGAAAGGGCTGGGGTGGCACTTCTCAGTCTGTCCTGTGAAACAAGCCCTTATCAAAACCCTGCCAACATGTCCCAGTCCGGCTGAGCAGTGATAGACGGGCCGTAACAAAGAAGTGGAGAGATTTAAGGAGACAGACTCTTGTTTGGTCGAGTCGGGGGCTTTGTGGGACGTTAAGGATGAGGTTATTGGTTGCTGATGGGTTTAATGAACAGAGGCGAGGCCATAGAAGAGGACAAAGGAATGGTTCTAGGCCCTGCAGGAAGGTCTCAGACCAGTGTCCCAGGCTGGGCCTTGTCTTTTCCGTACCACTGCACATCTGCCAGCTCCGAACAAAGAGGGCTGCTGAGAAAACAGCTGTCGCCAAAAGACCTGCAAACGAAGACAAAACGGTGTCACTGATTATCGCAGCATTTAACTTCTAGAACTTTCAAAATAAAATGTCTAAACGCTGCTGAGCCTTTGTGTTGCATCAGAGTGGGCTGTTAAGTATTTCTATTAGTTAATCCTGTGCGGAGTAAACTACAGTGAAGGATCACAGCCAGCTGAGCACATGCAAAGATCAGACACAACAACAGCCACAGAAAGACACACAGAACCTCCACCACCAGAGCAAGAAATAAAAGGGAACCGTTCCCATCATCAGTCCTTCCTACATAAACCTACTCTTTACCAATCACTTCCTGTTCATCTAGCTGTTGTGTATGGACAGATTTATATGTAACTACTTTGATTACTAGGATACTACACGTTTTACCACATGTTCTTCTTCCTAAATGTTGTTACGCTGCTGCTACGTTTTGCCAACATCACTACAGTGTCAATTTAGACCAACAGGAGTCTGAGACCACTGGCGGTACCTCTATGCATCAGAGCTGGGCTGAGGGGGAGATTGACAGATGTCCTCAGAAGAAAAGCTGTCTTCTGTGCCTCTAAAGCAAGAGAGAGGACACACACAGAAGAAAAGAGGGTTAGTAAAAAGACAGAAAGACAAACAGGAGAGAAACGCCAAACAGTGGGTGATGATATTTGTTCCGAAGAAAAAGATCAACGAGTGATTGCGTGAGACAGAAAATGGAAAAGAGATATGAGTAAAACATTAAGAACACAGACTGGAAACATCAAAACAATTTAATCCTAGTTTGGAAAAGAACGACAGACACGGAGGATGAGTTTAGTGATGACCAACGTTAGTGGACACAATCAGAACAGACAATAAAAGCTTATGAGCGCGTTGAGCGAGGTTTGAACCAGTCAGCAAACAAGAAGCCCAGAGGCAAAGATGAAGCCTTGTAGTACCTTCCTCTGTTGCTCTGTGCACGTTTCTTACCCGCTCTTCCAGTTGAGGATGTGCTGTGGGCTGCAGGGGGGTGTGGGTGTGGCTGGGTGCTCGCTGGAGGGGGTCTGACTCCTCTGGCTGTGAGGGGATGCAGCTGAAGGGAGACATGAGTCGGTCAAAGGAAACGAAGGCAAGAAAAGAGGAAAATCATTTCAGTTGTAAATTCTCCCAGGCAGGGTTACAAGTTCTGGTCTCAGAGTGACAAAAACTCTTTGCCTTAGGGTGAAGTGACGAGAAAATCTCAGCTGAGCAAACCTTGTCGGTGCAATTTGCCACGTTTCAGTCTCATGTGATGATTATGAGTTTGGACATGTGACATAAAGTTTTACTCTGTGCACAGAACCTACCCTCATGAAGTGGTTAGTTTATGGAACTTATCCATGCTTTTTCTTTAAGCACATGTTATTACATGACTACAACTAAACTAATTAAGTACACAGGAATAGCTTCTGGCTGTATTTACAATCAGCTGATGTGCTCATATGATACACATTTTAGAGAGAATAATTGGGATTTTACCTGGTGAACCCTTGGTGAGTGTCCCTACTCTACTTCCTCGACCATGTCCCAGAGTTCCTTGCTGTGACCCAGACTCAGAAGATGTGGATCCTGAATTTGAGTGATTCCTTTCCCTCAGACTCCCTGAAGACCTCTGGTACCAACACCGCAGCTCTTCAGACACTGCTGCCCTCCCCCCTCCTCCACCACCACCCTCCCTCCCTAACGATGGAGTCCGTACGATCTGCGATCGTGATGGCGTGAGCCGGCCGCTTCCCTCGCCTCCCTCCTCTCCGCCCCAGGCCTCTTTGTACAGCCCCCCGGCCGTGTAAGAGTTGGAGGTCTTGAACTGAGCCTTGACGCTGTAGTGGCCCTCCTGGTCGCTCTCCAGGCTGCGCACCACCACAGCGTTGGTGCTGCCTTCGACGTACAGAGGGTACTCCTTGATGCGGTACTGGGAGGAGGGCTGGCTCTGGCTGTGGAGGTAGACTCCTTGGTGACCCCCTCCCATCCCACCTCCACTTGAGCCTCCAACAGAGCCGTTTTTAGCTGCCAGGTTTGGCATAGAGCCAGAATTAGAGGAACCCAAGTTACCTGCAGACCTGTAGAAGAAACACACATAAAGACGGTGTAAGACTCACGTTAATGTTCCTGTGTTTGATGCTACTTCTTTCAAATCAATTGAAAATTTACTGCTAACTGGCCCTGCACTCACCTGTGCCTTTGCCTCTGCCGCTGCCGTGCTTTAGAGGGTGAGTCTTCTCCCAGAGTAGAGTAGTTTGGATTACTGCCAGGGGGTCCACTGGAAGGGCAGTATTGTTCTGAGCTACTTTGGCTGGTGCAGGATGAACAGTCATCCAGAGGGTCAGAGCCATTGGAGCCTCGTCCTGGGCCAAGGAAGAAGTCCGGACTACCCAGGGTGTGCGGGTGTGCATCCGAATCAGACGCCAGCAGTTTGCCCTGGGACTCAAGGCTGGAGCTGCGGTTCCTAAAGTGCTGAGAGAGACTGTGCAGACGTGTGGGACTGATGTCAACGGACCTGTAGAAGCAGAGGAGGAAAAGAAAACGTTTCATTTTGATTGACAAACTTCACTTCTCTGTGAGTGAGTAGTTCAGGCTCTTTGGATGATCAGTGAAGGGACTCAGTGGCTGACCTGGTGGAATGTACATAGTGTGGAGTTCTGGTTCTCAGGTCCGGTGTCGACGGCATACTGGACTGAGAGTTCCACTGAGGCAAGTTCTTGTTAGGGCTGCTCTGAAGAGAGTTAGTAACTCCTGCTTCGGCACTGCCCGAACTTGGAAAACGCCTGTGACTAAACAGAATTATACATGTGTAAAAAAAAAAGGTTACTGTCTTTTAGCACACAGGGTTATTATGTTTCAATAGTAATAAAATAAAGACAACTTTTTCATAGCTTTGATGTACGACTCAAGTGGAAATGAACATTTATGGAGAAGTAAAAAAAAAAATGCCCACAAACCTGGAGTGAGATGAGCGTTTCTTTACTTTTTCGTAGGGCTCATCCAGTGATGATTCGCTCCACATTTTGGGTTTGATGGGAGACTTGTCATAGTCAGAGCGCGTGTAGTGCATGTGTCGCAGGCCGTCCAGCGACTGAGGAGGAGGAGGCCGGCTGTGAGACGGCGGCCGTGGAGGGAGACCTTTATGAGGCGATGCTACAGGAGAGAACGTTGGGGTACCTGTAACTTGAGGATCATCTGAAAAGGAGCAATTATTGAACAAAGTCAGAAAAAGTGGTTCATACTGAATAAAATAATTATCAGTAGCTAAGAAAAATATATAAAATAAAATTAACAGATTTACCGTCATCTAGGACAAGTGCATCAGATAATGAGCTGTCTTCAGAACAAATATTGGCTTCTACGAATGAAAAGCATATACAAGAATAGAGATTCAGTTACATAGCTCATGAATATTATTTTTATCTAAAGTGATTAAGGTGCAGCTTAGTGCAACGGTGTCAGTGGTAAAAATTCCAGCTCATATACAATTATCAGATATAAAAATAGCTTTTGTAAACATTGTACCTTCAATGATAAGTGATGCCCTCTGCGTTGGCTTCTTGCCAGAGCGGACACGGTACTCGTTGATGGAGTTCTCAATTTCCTGGAGCTTCTTCAGTGCATTTAGATAAGAAGTCTTTCTTTGTTTCTTCAGCTTCTTGCTGCTCACGTGAGGATCGCTGGCAAGACGCCTGGCTGCCTCTGTGATCTGTGACTGAATGGCAAACTCCCGCTCTAAACGCTCCAACTCCTCTTCCTGGTGAATGCACACAAATATGAGCACAAACCATGAGTAAAACTACAACATCCAGGAGCCACTGGTTCATTTCAGTGTTGTAGCAACAGCGATCAATGACCAATCCAAGAACAACACGTGCTAGTGTGCAGACTCGAACTTATACTAACTCTTCCGTGTCTCCCATTTGGTAAGACACACAAGGAAAGAAAGAGTTGCCAGATAAAACACACAGCGGAAATCATTTATCTGTGCTGTGGCTGTGCGCTTTCTCACAACCAGACGGTCTCTATTTGGAAACTGGGTCCCCACAGATTAAAGCTCCAACATCAATCCATCCTCTCCTACACTACAGCTCCAGATTTGTGGCACAGAGCAGGTCGACCCAAGTAAAACATAAAGGTAGAATACAGAAATATCTCTGTAAATAAAAAAAGCACTAACTCATGAATGTGTTTAAAGACAAAAATGACCTATGACAAACTATTTTCAGCTAGAATGTAATTAGTCCTCACATCTGAGAGCAAACACAAGAATTCAATGGACTCCACAGAGACAAAATGATGATGTATTCCCTTGGGTTGATCTAATATTAGGCTACCTTAGTGCAGAGGAATCTCTTTCACTAACAGGCTGCGCACCGCTGAATGAGCAAATTCTGTTTCTGTGTGCAGTTTAAGGTGCTCAGCATAAATTAAGAAACATCTTTCTGCAAGCAAAGCTGTTTTTGTGATTTTGTGTGTCTGGATTCTTTTCAAAGTGTACAACCTCAGTAATACACACATACACACACATTCATGAGCATGTACAATCCTACTATCACCACTTCCTGTGGTGAAAACGCTGCCAGACTAAATTTAGACGCTGAGATCTGCTGGAAAATCTTGCCGGGGCACAAAAAGGCAGCAAGGCATAAGAAAAAAGTAGAGCTTCTTTTAGGGCAAGATGTCTCAGACTGCAATATTTTAATGTTCTCAGTTTATAACTAAAGTTTATTTGTGTGATCATTAGTTGCCTTAATGATAATATGAATAAGAACTGCCGTTTTTAATGTATTTAGTGTGAATACTACACTTTTATGTTTTCATTTGAATAAGAGGAGATGTGAGGAGAATTAGGAGTGGAGCTTTTACCTCTCCTTTAGGAAGAATCTTTTGCTCATCCAGTTTGAAAGCTGTACCAATCTTCCGCCTCACTGTCGGTGGCTCTTCCCCGGGATCCAGAGGATATTCTTTAGGAAGCTTTCCTGTTAGTTCCTGGAAAATATGAGAGAAGACAGGGCCTTAAAGTTAGAACAGTTATGCTGGGAAGCATTTCAAGTATTTGCGAGTGTTGTGAACGTCATCTCATACCGCCTCTCTAATACAGATGCTCTTGAGTTCCTCTAGTCTCTGCTTCAGAGTTTCCTCCAGAGCTTCTTGCCTGGCCCTCAAAGCTGCCAACATGTCCTTCTTAGCCGTTTGGGAGCTGTCCGACTCCTGAGAGCCTGCAGGGTGTAGACAACACACAACGTATATGAGTCTGGAGCAAACTAGTGAGGCAGATTCATGGGGGGGGGGTTAGAAACTGTGTGTGCACCTGCTCGTCTTACAGGATGTTTACATGAAATGAACGGAACATTTTGATAAGGAAACAGCTTTAGAGCCATGTTTGTTGTGGCATGTGAGTGTTTGGAGAAAAGGGCAGTTCAGGACAAAGTCTGTGACGCACATTTCCAAGGCCCTGAGATGCTGCCAGTCTTGTTTGCAATGTGCTTTGTTGAACACCCCCCACATACACACACATAGACTGTTTCTTTCTGTTACTTTCTCATTGTGGTTCACTGTGTGGTTGAACTTTTAAATAATTCTAAAGTAACCACAGCTGAAAATGTTTAGTCACAAAGAAACCAACAACAGCGCCTTAGTGTTGCAAGATGCGCCACATGGAAGTTCAAAGATTCTGATAATGAACCGTGGGTAGCCGAAAAGGCTACAAACACTTCTGTTTGGAGTGTGTTCTTCGATAGCAGCCACATTTAAGCAACACCTACTTTCCAGGTTTTAAGGGAAAATAAAACAAACAAAACCTTACAATCTCAGCCCAACATTCAAGAAGAATCTCTACTCGTAAAAGTTCCTTAGACGTGTTTATGCTGCGGTTAACAGTGAAAATCAACTGACCATGAAGCACAGAGAAAAGTGAAACAAAAAACAGGATGAAGAAGGATAAGATGAACGCAGTCTGATATAAAACAGGAAATAAATGGAGATTGTTCTGTGCAGCACTTTGGTCAACATTTTTTTATATGATGTTTAAATACACTGATTACCAGTACATTTATCTTAAAATTCAACAGAGTTCTATTCAGTAAAAGCCTAATATAACTAAAACAGCCACTCCGTAGTTATAGTAGACATAGTCCACTATTCATAAATGTTTGTGTCGTCCAAAAGATGCCATTTATATTCATAAAAAAGCACACCCTGTTGTAGAACATAATAAAAACTATTTTGTCCCCATCACACTCTTAATCATAATAACTTACCTTTTTCTTCTAACGACTCTTATTTATCAACAAATAAACAAAATTGTAGAGTGTGGGAAAAAAACAAAAATGTCCATTTGTTAAATGAAAAAGCTGCACAACTACTTTAGCAAGTCATCCTGATGCATGCTCAATAATCCAGGTAGAAAAATCTAAGTACAGTAAAGTCTGGTCCTCTGGATGGATTCTTCTTGTTGAAACGTTTCGTCTTTTATCCAAAAGACTTTGTCATTTT
>JARVGS010000002.1:22501417-22512648 GCA_031762315.1 Hypsolebias antenori
TGACCAAGTCTTTTGGATAAAAGACGAAACGTTTCAACAAGAAGAATCCGTCCAGAGGACCTGACTTTACTTTGTTAGATACTTTAACAAGCAGTCACTTGAAACTATTGTGTTCTCAAATGTTTTCAGGTGTGAAGGACTTTAGGCTCACTCTTCTTTACATCATTGCTTCAGTTTTGCTTTATTAAGGTTCTGCCACATCATTGGATTAAAAAACTGTAAGGTGCCCAGGCCTTGTGGCTGTAAAACGACTCCAAATCATCATATCTCCACTACCGTGCTTGATCGTTTGCATAAATGTTTTACTTTGAAGTACTGGTAAACATGCAGGACACATACTCCTGTCAAGCTTGGCAGATAGCTTAAATCCCACTGAAGCAGTAAAGGTGGCTTTATTTCTCCTCAACATTTTTGTGCATTTTGATCGAGCTTTTGTATAAATAAATAACGACATGGTGTAGAATGTCACATTTTTCTGTTCCCTTCAAGTTTTTATTCATCTAATTTTTTTTAGAACAAGTAAAGATCAGATGATTTTGTTTTGTTTTGACACGTGAGGGTAGGCATTCTTTTACCATGCCCGTGTAACACTGGCACAATAACTGGTCATTTTACTACACTTGTCTTTCTTCTCAGAATTTAAATGTCAGTCTGGGCCCAAAGCAGCATTGCCCTTTCATTTCTAATTTTGGTTCATATACAAATCTTCCCGTCACATTCAGTACTTGTTCAACGCTGATAAGTATTGTCTTAAAGGCTATGGTGAAATCTGTACACCCACAGCTGCCCTTTCATTCCCTCACCCACTCAGTTTAGAGGAGGACGGGGGCCTCTGGAGGATGAATCTGTGCGACATGGAGGGTGGGAGGGGTGTTCTGTATGTGTACATTATGTGTGAGAGAACATTCAACAGAGAATGAGTAGTCTCTTTCCTGCAGCAGCTGTTTCTGTCTGTCCAAAACTCCACAACGCCAAGACACAGACACACTCTCCCATATTATCTTTTTCCTTCAAAGTTGGGTGGACTTTTTGCCTCATGGTTTTAGTTTCTTCCACATACACTCACACTGACCTGAGGAGAGTAGACTTCCACTGCTGCCACTGATAATCTTGCCCTTGCTGCCCATGTTGGCCAGTTTGGATGTCTTCAGAGTTCCAGTTTCTGTGAGGTCTATAGCAATCTCACTCAAACTCCTCGCTGCATGGATCTTTGACTGAGGATTAAAGAAACGAGAGACTGTCAAACCGTTCAAAGCTGACTACGGTAATTGGCTTAAATACTGTATATCCCCCAAAACCAGCTGCATGACTTACTATTTCTGTGAGAAAGACTGACCTTGCTCTGCTTGCGGTCCAGGTAGAACTGATGTTGGCTGATAGCCATGGCCCAGATGGACTTGATGAGTGCAGGACAGGCGTACCAGGTGTGCACAGCAATACCACTGTGGCCAAATGTCCTTCTTGTTACCGACGCCCTACAGTAGGAGCGGACACAAGGCCTCCTTATATACACTGAATACAAAAGGTCTCCTGATGGCACTGAGAAGCACAAATGATGATGATGAAGATGCTTTTCTTTTTAGAGCTACACAAAATGTTCTGAATTGTTTACTCATCCTTTTTAAACGGCCATGTGTAGTGGAGCAGCAGAGCAGTTCCCTCTAATGACAGCTTCCTTTAAAGAAAACACCACTGCTCCCTGTTTCACCCTGTCTGTCTCTTTTTCTCCCATTCCCTCCCTTAGTGTCTGTAGAATAACACTCCAAATATATAGCCATGTTAAATAAACACAAGAGAGGTCACTTCCTCTGCAAAACAGCTATCACTCAGCCATCTAGCCTTTTGCAGTAATCTGTCTTGGGTTTACTTCTTGTGCATATGAATTTACATGTGATTAATAGCACATATTTATAAATGCAAGGACTATAAATCCAAGTTAAATCTTCAATAGCTGCCAGGCTGACAAAACTCATTTTATACCCTTAACCAAAGTAAATAGGAAGTCCTCTTTTCCTGCTCTGCACACAATGACTTTAAAAGTATTCCCTTTAGGCAAAATGTAAATTTACAGTAAAAGCTACTGTAAGTTATTCATACAAAGTAAATGAGCAAAACACTTTCACTAATGTAAGATTGTTATATAAATTCTTGACACATGAGAACTATGAGAAAAATGAAACGATACAACAATTAGTCTAACTAGCAATTTAAAAATGATTTATGTTGAACCAACATCAAATGTTCATTTTGGAGTTATTAGTCTGAGTTTGTGGTGTAAATTTACCTTCTGGGGTCATGAACTTCCACTGAAAACTTCTTCTCTCTGAAGTAGAGGTTCTCCAGCTGACGCCATTGAAACACCTGAAATTTAAGAGAAGCAGACGGTCTTCAGGACGGCTCCAAGGGGGAAAAATGTGCTTCTCATTAAATCCACAAAACCTGATCTTTTTGCTGAATGCTTCAATTTGTTTGACAAGAATATGCAAAGAAAACAGACGACCAGGGAGGAAAAGAAACGCCGATAAAAATGTTTTTGTTATGGACAGAAAGACGAGACCTAATCTGGAGGTCTATGATCAGGTCCAGACACTGCAGTCTTCTCACAATAAATCCCAGGACTGAATGACCTCACGCTGGAGCAAGACAGCATGAGCGGAAGAAGGCTCAACTTTTCTTTCTCTCTCTCTTTCTCTCTCTCTCTTCCGTCTCCTTCACAAACCATCAGCTTCTCTGCAAAATAAAGCCTCAGCCAGCTGGACAAGAAAGTTCTCTTCAAGACGTCCTGCACAGCCGGTGTGTATGTTCAGCCCTCCCCGGTGTAAAGGCAACAGAAAAGTTGGAGGTGGTGGGTGTTCACCATCTGGAGTCATGTGGATGTGTCGTGCAGAGAAAGTGTGTAAAGTTAAGTTTCCTCTTCTTCTGGCGCTTTGCTGGGAGGGTTTTGAAGAGAGAGGGAGTTTATTCCCACCTCGTGACCCCTCCTCCCTCCCTCAGGGATTGCGTGTTGTGCTCCAGGCTGCAGTTGGGAGGTGTGTGTGTGTAACGGGTTGGTGAAATGTATGTGTGTGTGGGTTGGTAAAGTGTGAGTGAAGTTTCTGTTTTTTTTTTCTTTGTTCATCAAACTTTCCTGTTCAGAAACATTCATAAAAGCCAAGTCTTGTTAGTCAGACAGTAGAATGTGGGCTATTTTAATGCACAGCATGCATCTGTAAAGTCAGTGTTTGCATGTTTGTGCATGCACATGCACGAGGGACAAAAGTCAGCTGCCTTATCATAACCGTTGCTGTAGCATAAACGTCCAATGGAGTGTGAAGTGCTAATGTAGCATGGTGCTAAATATAGCAGGCAGGGCAATTTTCTAAGTAACTGTTTGAGCGTGTGTGGGTGCGTTGGTTACTTATGGTCCAAAGCTGTGGAGATAAGATTGGAGATGCAAAACAGGTTTCTGGCAAAAGACCACAAAGGCTGTCCTGGCCATCATCTAGGCAGAGTTGCTGCAAATGTTATTGTCGTCTTTGATGCTCCAAGATAAGCTACATGTGCAAACAGTCTATTAGCTGTCGCATTATTTAGGCAAAATGTTGCCACCCTAAAGTAAAAAAAAAAAAAAAAACATTTTGTTATAATTTGAGACATTTCAAACTTGCATAAGCCTACTGTATTATTTAAAAATTATAACTATTCTAAAAGATTGTAGTTGAATAACTGATTAAAAAAATGCAGTTTTTCTTTTTTTTATGAGAAACTCCTCCTGGGTGGTTGTGTTATTAGAGGTGGTATATAAATGTGTGCACACTATGCCCCCCCCCCCCTTTCCTATTTGTCTGTAAAATACACACAATGGCACAAACCCACACAACCAAAGGAAGTGACTGGTTGTTATTCATCACTGAGCACAGCGCTCATGTGCACAGACCCGTCTATCCCGTATTAACCAAACACACATCTATCACAAATATGGTTAAATCTGATAGAGTGCAAATGCCTGTAGCTGACTCCCTGGAGATTACAAGAAGAATAGAAGGTTTAAATAGCATAGGTCAGTACAACTATGGAGACGCTAGGCTTTTTTTTTTTTTGTTTCTCTTGAATTTGAACCTGGGGCTTCAAGACAATTGTTTCATCTATGGGTGGGGTTCTTGTGTGCAAAAATATGTCCACAAATTGTCTCCAAGCTACAAATAGGTTTACAATATGAGGCAAAATGCATGTGAGATGACAATGATTTTTTTTTTTTTTTTTTGCATCATTTACAGAAAACCTTCTGGCTCTCCAACAGTGCCGACAGTTTAGTTCAAATCAGTTGGTAAGGAAGTCAGTAAATATCCAAACTCTATAATCTATGCCTAAAGGAATTACAAGACACTAATGAGGCATTAGAACAGTGTGGTATTCTCTAGTAAACCCCAGCGTTTGTGCACTGTAGAAGAGTCTGCATGTGGCAAGCAGAGGGGGACTTATTTTAACATCTGAAAATGAATGTGGTTAAAAACAACAGGATCACTTCTAGTAAAAATGCCTACAAATTAAAAAAAAAAAAAAAACAAAAAAAAAACAGCTGCACCCACTCATGATGTACACTTATTATATGAGACCGTGTGAAACCAGATCAAATCATATTTCACTCTTTTCCATTACTTTTTAGCCCTACCCCTACATTTTGCGTGCTCGAGCCAGTGGGAAGGGTTTTCCATTTCTATTTATTCTAAGTGAAGGAGCAGGGTTTACTGGCCCTTAAAATAGGAGTAGGCAAAAAAGATAAAAAAAACACTAACATAAATATGTTCATTCATAAAAATATATTTTCAGTGGCACTAAATACATATATCTAGTTCGATATGTACTGAAGGATCATGTTTAATATGACTGTTGCACTTCACTAACAAGCTAACAAGCCTAAACAATAACTTTTTGTTGAAATCTGTTGCATGCTTGAGAACAAGTACTACGTACCATATTGACATTATTAGAATGGAATTGTCTGCAACAGATGTCATGTCAACTTCTTGAAGAGATGTACCATGTGAAACATTATGAACACTACTCTTTATGACCTCTAGTTAAGGATGAAGGTGAAGCTGGTAGGGGTAATGTCACAAAATGGAATTTGGCCTTAGCATCTTGCACATGACAAAAAAAAAAAAAAAAAAAAAAAAAAAAAAAAACTTTTTTTTTTAATTATAAAAATATTTTATTGATCCATAATTTTTGACAATTGGTGTTCTGACTCAACCTCTCTGAATCAGAGTAGTTAGAATACCAGGGAGGATCACTGAGTCAGTGGTTACTGGTAAGGAACTGGGTGGCTAATGGAATATTCACCAAATCTAGACTTCCTGTTGTTCAAACAGTGATGACACTTCTTACAAAAATCACAAGTGAATCTAGTCCAGTGACGTTCCTCGTTTCCAGAATTCAGCTCTAGAATGGAAACACTCTCCACCCTATTTTCTCTGTCCAGTTGAGAAATTCATCTTCACTGTGTTCACTTGAGCAGGGGTAGAAATAAGAATTTTTTTCTTAACAGAATCTGGTTGTTCACCAAAATTCTGGGTTGTCCTCAACCTTTACAATAAAGAAGGTTTAAAAAAAAAAAAACTCAAGAAAACTGTAATTTACTAAGTATATTGCACAACTGTATATGCAACGTTTACTATATGACAGTTTTCTCAGTCAACCATCTTGAGGACTGCTTGGAATGTCCAAGCTACTGAGGCAAACTTTCAGGAACTACAGGAGTGGAACTTCCTCGTCCTCCTCCTCTTCCTCGTCTTGTCATTAGACTTTGCCCGAGAAGCACTCACAGTGAATTTAAGGCTCAGCCACAACAACTTATTGCTTAAATACAGTGTAGAACTGAATGTTTCAGATTTTTATGATAAACTACACAAATCTGAAAATGACTCTCTCACAGAGAAACAGATCCACATACTTTGTATAATCTGGGACATATAAAAATTCATCTGTTAACATTAATATTGTTTAATTATTAGAACTAAAGCAGCAGACACAGCCTCCTCTCTAATTGTGAGACACTCAGACTGAGTACACGTCAGCAACAGCGGGCTCTCTTTTTCAGACTCGGAGTTTAGTTATGCACGCATGTTGCACGTCTGTACGATGGCGACGCTCCAAACACATTAATGTTTAATACAAAATTAGATTTTAGTTACAAAGTCCCTGGGAGGTTGGGGGCGCAGTGTGAGAGCAGAGGGTGGAGGTAATGCTGTTTCAGTTCTGGTATCTCCTCCGGCTGCAGTGAGTTGGTCATGTGCAAACGCAGGTTTAATACGTCAACATTTAATAAGTTATTACATTACCTTCAGTTAGGATAGTGGGGTGTCCTCCTTGGAAATTAGGACAGGAATCACTGATTAGTGCTCTCACCTGCAGCCTGCCTGAGTTAGGAACACTGTGCACACCCACCGTGCATCAGTGGCTCTGTTTTTTTATTTGTTGAAGGCAGTGTCAGTTTAATCCCTGTTTCGTTATTAGATTGGATGGCTTTTTAAAGACTGCAAGCAAACAGACATTTTTCTCCCTTTCATTCTTACAGATGTTCAAAATGATGGAAATCCATTGCGGCAGTGGAGAGCTTTAATTCTGTCTATTTCATTTGGTTGTCCACCGGACAACCCCAAGGCAAGATCTGGTTGTCTGACACAAACAGAAACCGCTTACGTCGACCCCTCTTGAGTAAGCTGAACTTGTGATTCTGATGAGGTTCATGCAACACTTTTTAGCTAAGCTTAAGTCCACAATTAGACTTGCTCCAGAAAGAGGCCCAGTCTTTCTTTTTTCTCTGCTCGTGATAGTGTGTGTCAACACTGAACTTAAAAAAACGCAGTGACTCAGTCTGATAGTTGCTATGGACGTTGAACACAATAATTCGGTTTTTAGGTTATGTATTGTATGTAAATGACAAAAACACTGTGCTTGTGACCAATCCATATATTGTTTTGAAATGCTCTGGTGGCATAGCATCTGCAACTTGGATCTAACAAGTGAATAACCGCCACAAGATTTAGAGAATTTTAATGAGACAAAGATGGGGGTTTAGTGGTGAGAGTAATTTAGGCTAAAATGCACAAATCAAGATGCATGCACATTAACAAAACATGTTAGTGGCAAACAGGAAAGCCTTTAGCAGTCAGGAAGTGTTCATCAGGATGGTGAGTTCAATGTTCAGTCCGCTTCCAGTGTGTATGTGCATTTATTAGTGTAGTGACTGAGTTTACAAGAGACAGAATAAGCCTTAGCGTGAGTAAGTCTTGGTGGTCTGTAGGTATGCAGGAACGCTGTTAGCACCATTAACACCCTGCAATACAAGACTGACTGAAAACAGATCAAGCTGCCAAAGAATATTGTGAGTCAGAGGTGACACAAGACTGGGAGTCTATTCATCCAGACACACACTGGGAGGAAAGCTTCTTCACAAAGGCAGAAATAAATTTAGGGCAGGATACAACATTCCAGTACTGAAAGTCTTTAGACAGTTGTAATCGTAAAACAGTGTTAGTACTCTTCACCAACAAAACATTCTGACTAACTGAAAGGGAAACTAGACAAGAGGGGACACAAAAACAGATAGAGAAAATCTTAATATACTGTATGACTGCTTTTGAAGCAACACATTATCCATGCACATACTAATCTTGAGAGATAAGTAAACTGAAAAGAACTGAGTAAAAATAGTTGCGTCAGTAAAGAAAATATTTTTAGAAATCATACTTTTACAAAGACTCAGTAGCAATGCACAGACACTGGTAAGTATTTCTTGCAATTGTTTAAAGAGCACCAAACAGGAACTGAAACCTGTGCTGGGAAGTGTTTGTCTTGTTTAGAAGAAAAAAGTAATTGAGCATTAGCTCACCTTCCTGGGTTTTACTTTGTCCTGGTAGTCATACTGAAAGATGCCTTTATAGCTCAGACCCAGCCACCATGGGATCCCCTGTTTGTCCTACAAAACAAAACAAAATCCCTTCAAGTCTGCTTTCAAGTTCAGAGTGAACAAAAATGTATGCATGTGTGAGAGAAAAGCAAAGGCAGAGTAGTAAAACATTACCTTTACAGCATAGTAATGCACTCCATATGTAGGCAGAGACTCTGCAATACTCATGTAACTGTAAGGAGAGGAAAAAACACACATTTAAGAGCCACAAGAAAGAAAAAAGCCTAAGATGAGACAAAAAGAACTGGAGACACAGTCACACTTACTTTACAATAGCCTGCCCTCTAGACTGCCCATTGAGCTTCTTGTAATGCTCTATGACCCTGTCTTCACTGCCAGTAAAACAACAAAACAATGTTATTATGAAGACGGGCTACAGGTGAGCCTGCACAAAGGACAGCTGAAGTCTCTCACCAGTAAGCCAGAGATGGGTGCTCCTTTAAAGCCTGGGTGGGCAAAGCAGGCAGCCTTTTTAAATCAGACCTGGTTGCATCCTCGCTGGAAAATGAAAAGAAAATTATCAACAAGAATTGTCTTCCTCTGCTTGAAGACCTATCAGTTTCTTACACAAAGCCTAACAGCTATCAATAAGTGCTGAAAGAAGAAACATTCGTCTTCAGAATGCTTTGAGGAAAAAAATTTTGGAAAAATGGGAGAAGAACTGCATTCAGAAGAGAAAAACAAAAAAGAATATGTGCTGATGGCCTGAGCACACTCTATTTTAAGGATTGGGTGTGGTCTGTCTTTGAACAGCTGCAGTGGGGGAAAAGAGCAACAGAAAAGCAGACACAAAATCAAAAGACAAATAAAGATGAAGGGAGATGAAAATGAACAGGCATGGTGCTGTTAAAGATTAGTAAAAAGATAAATGAGACTCTGAGCCATACAAAGAGTT
Source organism: Hypsolebias antenori (assembly GCA_031762315.1). Lineage (NCBI taxonomy): Eukaryota > Metazoa > Chordata > Actinopteri > Cyprinodontiformes > Rivulidae > Hypsolebias > Hypsolebias antenori. Next base: position 22,510,264 of record JARVGS010000002.1, read on the forward strand.
AAAGAGACCTGGTCCTGGATTCAGTTTTCAGGCCTTCAGTGGCAGGCAGTAGTTTGTAATGCCTTACTCTAATCCCCCCTAGCCCCTCTCTAGCCTCCACCAAGGCCCCAGAAGATTGGGGAAAGCCCTGGGAACATGACAACCTATGAGCTAAGGCCCTGGAAACAATCCCATCCTCCCTGCTCGTCTGTTCTTGGATGTGTGAAAACAGCTGTGTGTCTGGTTAGGTTAATATCCAGTTGTGTGGCTATTTATCAGGTGTGTACCGGTATGCTTTTGTGCATTACTGCAGTACTGTATACATGACACTGACAAGAAAATACAATGAACACACAAAAATATCTTTATGACTCACTGAATCTATTAGCATTGACCTTATATTACTATATGAAACAGAAGAAAAAACAATTCAGATTTTTTGTTGGAAAAAATCTATTTGCATAAAAACACAGTTTATTATTAGTATTTTAGAAATACTGTATTATGGATAATAATTGAGTATATTTTAATAAGGGCAGCACTGACAGACTGTGAAGTAAATTTAATAGCAGAAATTTAATTGAGAATGATAAATCACTGTATGTCCCCAAAAGAAGGGTCTAAGGCAGACGTGGGCAACATATGACCCGAGGGCCCAAAATGGCTCTTGGGCAATATCCATCCGGCCCCCAATATCCTTAAATGGGGGGGACTTAAAAAAAGTTGATGATCACCTGCAGTTTTTCAACAAAATTATATAAGTCCAAATTTAAGTACTGTAATGCAGTGCTTAATTTGAGCTGGATCCTGCTGGAACAGGATCCGGGAACTCTCTTTGACAGGGTGCGTTCCTGTAACTGTTTGCTAGGATCCGGCTTGGATCCAGTAACTCTCAGGCTTACTACAGTAATAATAAGGTTATGAACAAATATGACTGTACCAATAAAACAAATTGGATAAGTAAACTGAAAATAATTACATTAACACTAATTTTAAACACAACAGCATATGATCTGCCTCTTCAAGTAACACTTCCGCATCAACCCTTAAAAGAATCTCCACCCCTAAAAGAGTGGTGGGGGTGAGTGCCAAGCTAACCAGGAAGTCGTACGCTGGCAGGAGTCCACAGGCAGCCGCTTGACAGAAACAGCGTGTTTACAAATGTAAGTAAACATAGAAGTTTACCATCCCGTTAAAATCCAGTAGTCCCTCATTTATCGTGGGTGTCCCGTACCCAGGCCACCCGTGATAAGTGGAAAACCGCAAACTAGGGATACAGTAGTCCAAGTTCAAGTTCATTTCAAGTTAATTAAACTTTGTCATGACATGTGCCAGGCTGCAATCAGATGCACTCATCACCTGTTACTCACAATCTCCCTACTTAAATAAACAATTTAAATTTAAATACCGGTACTGTAATATTTTAAATAAACAATCCCTGGATTGTTTATTTAAATTACAGTAATTAAATTAAAATTTTAGAGAAGAGAAGTGCGGCAGGACATCAAAGGGTTAACCCTTCACGCAGCTCTGCAGCAAGAAGCAGAAATGTCATTCTTGATCAATTACGCTGTAACAACTGAACATAGAAGTTTTAAAATAATTTAAAATAACTTTTAACACTTTTATATTTTGTGATTATGACGATTTTACGATGTGACATACTTTGAATTGTAAATTGGAAGACAAAAGTCGATTTGTGCAGCTGGACAGTAAAGGGCTATCCCTTCACAAAGCCGATGCAGCACAGAGGAGAAATGCAGGAGGGAGCTTCCCCCTGCACTTGTGGGTGCTAAATCATTTAAAATAATTTATATTAAATCAACAATCCATGGCTCATCCATCATTCAGCCAACTGTGTCATATCTGATCTTACTTTGAAAAACCGAGATAGAGCGAGTCCGCAAAAAACGAACTGCGAAGTAGCGAGGGAGTGTAACCATACCCATCTGTTCAAAACAGACTCATGTTCAGGCTGTTGTTAAATTACCGTATTATATATAGTGTATATCTTTGATCCTTGTAGATTGTTTCTTTTTATGCTTGTATTTTTGCTATTTTTGGGTGTAACTGGGAACTTGACTACACAATTTTAGTTTAGTTTAGTTTATTTGTTCATTTTTTAAACAATACAATACAAAACAATCCCATGAACAATAACGTCTAGAGTATAAAAAATGAAAGGTAGCAGAAAGAAGAAAAAAATCTCATTATATCTGCCCCTTTTTTCAAACAATCTGTTCAAACAATAATAATCTTACAGTAACAGAACAAAATGAATAACTTTCTAATTTTTTCTAACTAATACAATACACTACACTTACAATAAAATACAATACACATTATGCTACTTCATATATATTTTTTAACAATTCAGTTTTGATCATTTTCTTAAACTGACACATT
>JARVGS010000002.1:22518053-22529055 GCA_031762315.1 Hypsolebias antenori
TTGAGCGACATCATGGACCATCAAGGATGGAGAGACCTAAAGAAACTGAGTGCTTTGAGGCTTATGAGGCAATGGGACAAATTGGTGATGGAGGATGGTATATTGTACTGTGTGTCTAAGGATCTAATCACCAGGAAGACGACACCAATACATTGTCCCTTTGTTACTCAGAGAGGATGTTTTGCATCAGTGTCACAATGATGCAGGTCACCAAGGTCAAGACAGAACCTTCTCTCTTGTGAAACTGCAGTTCTGTTGGAGTTTTATGGAGAAGGGTGTAATGGATCATCTTGAGCATTGTGCCAGGTATGTAACAGGCAAAACTTCAGAGCCAGATGACCATGCACCACTTGAGAACATAAAAACTACAGCACCAATGGAATTAGTATGCATAGATTTCTGGACAGAAGGACTCCAAGAACTGCACTATTAATGTTCTTGTTGTGACTGACCACTTTACCAAGCTGGCACATGCCTTCTACTGTCCTGACCAGACAGTCAAACAAGCAGCAATGAAACTGTGGGATAACTATTAGAGAAATTAAACATTGATCATTTAAACTTATTAAACTTATTAAACCTATTAATCTATTATTAAGCTACAATGTTTTGATGAAACATTAACAAGTTTGCTCCAAATCAAGTTTCTGTGTGTGCGTGACAACTATATCTTATCTGGGTATGCACAAGATGTTTGCTGGAAGCACCAAGCACTAGAAATGTTCCAGATAATGTTTAGACATGCAGTTCCTGTTCTGATCAAAAGACTGCCAGGTCTCCACAACTGTATTAGCTGAGAACTGTCAAGAAGTTTGTGTTTCCTGTCAATTGTTACCTGTCATTATACCATTGTCACCTTCTGGATCAACTTTAAGAAGACCCATTTCACATACTTTTACTTTGTAATTTCAAAGACATTTCGATAGGTTCTTTCAAACATTTGTCTGCCACCAAAACAGACTAATGCTCACTCACCCACTTTCTATAAAAAAATAAACTGTCCAGATGACCCGACTGAGAACTATTGGATTTGGTACCTGGATGATTGAGCATGAACTTTGTTGAGCATGAACTTCGTTGCTCACTCACCCAGTTTTATCAGCTGATCCCTGGAGCATCTCTCCAGTAACTCCTCTGATGGAGAAGCAATGTTTATGTTTGTTTTATTTGTTCATTTTTTAATACAATACCAAGCAATCCCATAAATGATAGCATACAAAATATAAAAAAATGAAAGGTAGCAGAAAGAAGAAAAAAAAATCTTATTATATCTGCCCCTTTTTTTCAAACAATCAGTTCAAACAATAATAATCTTACAGTAATAGAACAAAATGAATAACTTTTTAATTTTTCTAACATGAGGTGGAATTTCATTCCACCTTATGTAACACATGAGGTGAAATGACAATAAACAACCTTGAACCTTGAAATTGCATCTACTTTATTCAAATTATTCGTTCCAGCATCAATAGGTTTACAAATTAAGCCCTGCTGTAATGTAGGAAGTAATGTGTAAATGTGTGTGTGTGAGAGAGAGAGAGAAAGAGAGAGAGAGATAAAGAGAGAGAAAGGGGTAATATAATGGTGGAGGACATTAAAGGAATGTCTCCAGTGTCACATTCCATCTCTCCACAGGATGTTGTGCTTATTTACTCCTTTCACAGAAGGAAATGAGGTCAGAGGTGACGGCTGCTGTACTCGCTTATGCATCCAACAACAAAGGAGTGAGAGATGATATACAGTTAGGCCAACAAGAGATACCACTTTAGGTATGTTCCTCAAATGAAATATGTTCATGACTGTAACTTTCCTGAAGCATTGTGTCAATCTAATTTAAATGTAAAAGGTGACACTTGTAATGTCATTTTTAACTGGAGCAGCAAATATCTTCCCAGTTTCTTCTAATTTTCTTATTCTTTATTTTTAAAAATCTGTTCGTCGTGAACTTATTCAAAATAGTTTAGCATACTTTTGTCTATCATTACATGTTTTTGGAAAATGCAAACATAAAACGGGCAGTAAAGGTGGAAATGAGTGAAGCGAGGTGAACTAGGCTGGCAGGAAGTGAGTAGAAAGAGATGAAACAAAGAATGATGCACATCAGTGTTCGAGGAAACACTGGTGCAGATACATCACTATTATAATCTCTGTCTGTCTGTAAATGTAATTCGTTTTTTAATTAATATACAGCACCATTCTAAGGATTTTAGTTGTGATATTGTTTTGAGGTTGTGCTGTTTTGTTTTATTAGTTTTGTTATCCTGTTCTTGTTTTTCCATATTTCCTTGTTCTTTTATTTTTTTAAGATTTCTTGTGCTTAGTTTGTTTAGTTTCCCAGTGTTCATCCTTTTCCCCTCAGTTGTTCCTGCCCTCTCTCACCTGCTCCCCATGTTCATTAATCTCAGCTGTCTTCACTTGTAATCCCTCCTCCCCTAGCCTTTATACTCTTGGATTATTGTCACTCATCAGACTGTCATAATTGTTGTTACCTGCCTGTTTCCTTTTCTGCCTGTTCACCGTGTGCACATTCTCAGTTTTAGTCTCAGTGTTTTGTTGCTGCCCTGTCTACTTTTTATTTTTGTTACTAAAGTCCAGATTTGTTCTCTAGCCCTTGTGTTCCAGACTGCATTATTGGGTCCTTCTGAAACCTATTCATGACATTTTATTTGAATAGTTAGGTTTGTACACACTTCTAGTATTTTAAGTCATCCCTACTGCAGTAAAGGTTTATGCTGGTGACAAATTTAAGAGTAAAACTTTACATTTCTACAACATCTGAGCTCACACATTCAATACTTAGAGAAAACAGTTTGAAGAGTGTTTGTTTAACAATATAAAAAAGACAGAGATAAAAACAAGTTTTGTGCTTACCTGCTAAAATCACCTTTAGCTTCCTGTGAAACACAATAAAAAAATAAGGTAAAAAAAGGTGCATTAAAACCAGACTTATTTAGTGGTGTCTGATCACTAAATCAGATCTCTGTTCTGTTTGCAGATGCTTGCCCTGCTGGAACCAGAGAGGAACACTAAACATGGAGAGTGAAAGCTTTGAAGGCCTGCAGAGCAGATACCTGATACCGTACATCTGCACCTGCGGGCAAACACACCTACGCACACTTATGTACATGCCACTCAGGCCAGTCTATGAGTAACATGACCTTACATAATCAGGGTTAATGGACTGACCTTCTGTGAGAACAGGACAAGAAATAAAGGGTTGACGTTGAGGAGGATTTATGATGTGAATGTTTTATTGTGTTCTGTTTCCAGTCAGTACACAATCAATGTAGTAAAATTATAACATTCTTAAAATTTATTACGTTAGCTTGTGGTACTAGTTCAAAATCCAATCCAAGAATTATTTGGCAGAAAATAATTTTTCTACATGAATAGATGTGGTTTTAAGAATTCAAATCCTCCCAAGGTCACAGCAGATTAACAACAAAAAAAAAAAAGGTGATTGTGTCTATAGCTAGTTTAATCTCAGCCAGTGGTGACAGGATTACATGAGTTTAAGCATCAATAATTAGAATGAAATATGGGTAAAATACTTGAGTTTCAGCAGAACCGTTTCAAGCCTAATCAGCATTTACTGGAATAACTGTGGTATTTTAAATTACAAAGTCATGTTCAGGTGAGAAAAACAGGTAAAAAAAGTCCCAAATACTACATACAGTACACATGTGCAAACAAGGATGATTTATCTTACTTGTACGATGTAGGAGGCCAATTCAAAAACAACCTCGCTGTCTACTTCAATAAGCTCCTGCAAAGAGAACAGAAGCAAACAGAAGCCATGAAAACCACATTCTTTGGCTGGTAAGGAGTAAATAAATAACAGACTTCATTACTCAAGATAAGCAGCAAGTTCTCTTTCCTTTACAAACTTAATTTTTCACTCTTCTCTAATCTCTGTAATCAGTAAAGGGGGCTGGGAGTACGGGGTTAGGAATTAAGGGTCGGCATGAAAGCTCCAGCTGCTGATAAACTGGTAAATTCAAAAATGTGTTTCTATCACTGTCTATCCTGATTTTTTTTTTTTTTTTAATAAAGGCATGATTGAAAAAGCGAGATGAGGCAGACTGGTGTGTGTTTTCTGTGGTTGGCTTGCATAATGAAAATTAGTACAGATGCTTTCAATGTATACACTGGTCAAAATGATAAGGGTCAACAGGCTGTGAGTAGTGGCTGAGGTATGCTTGGAATGCTCCCTTTACAATCCACCTCTCAATTAGTTGGAAGATCAGAAGTCAGGATGAAACACTAGAAGGAGAAAACCCACCCTGAGCTTACCACCCAGCACGACTGGTTACAAACCACCAGTGTGTTTTTTTATCGTTTGTACTTTTATGACACAGCTAAATGATTTGCAATACAACCCTTCAGAATGTACAATCACCTATGGAATTTTTGTACAGGCAAAATATTCACTAAATAACTTTTACTATTCCTTCTTTTGCTCTCCTTTTCTCTCTTTCCTTCGATTCGGTCATTATGGTTTTCTACTGCTGGATGTTAAAGCACAGACTTGATATGTTCTTGAGGCAATTTCATAGACTTATTGGTAGGAGTGAATCAGAAGCTTCCTAGCTGATTATTTAGTAACCGCTACACGACAGATAATGTCTTGCCAACAGACACAATCAACAAAACAGATGTCTACAAGGTCTAAGTTAAAATTAACATGTGTTTCTTATAAATAAATAGAACATGCTCCTAATGTACAAAAGGTATAAAGTACATACATACATACATTACAGTGCAGATAATAAATGTTCTTATGACACTGTAACAGCTCTTGTTCTTCAGGTTGCATGTGCTTTGCTACGAACGCAACAATAACTGCTGTCACTGTTATCAAATGGAGGCTGACAAGAATAAATCTATATGATTGACAGGTGCAATAATTGATTCCACTGAGCGACCAGTGTGTCAATGCACAAAAGCTGTTAAAAACGATTTAATGTAACTTTTTGCCTTTGAACATTTCTCCATGGGCAACTTTCTGTCAGTGTTTATCCTAAAGTACGTTTTCAGCTGCTGTTCACAAAGCATAGCTAAATGTGCCTCAGCATGGCCAGATGGCAGTAAATGTGTCAAATTATTTGCTAACTGCTGGAATATGAAGAAGCGCATAGCGTGATGGGGAACAGCTGATGCAAGCAGCTCAGATTTTCTGCTTCACCAAGTCAACGAGCAGGACAGAAGTCCAAGCTTTCCTTTTGTGTCATCTCTTCATTTAGACCCAAAACTGAGATAATGAAATGACAAGTCTCTAAAACTCAACTTTAAAACACCCTCTGACATCTTGAACCTATTTTAGCCAAGTGATTTACATTTAAGGAAAATTGTGGTTTGAAATAGAAAACATCTGTACAACTCATATAAATATATTCATGCGTTATCAGAAGCCCAATAAGAACAATATAACTGGTTTACCTTGTTTATTATGGACTTGGCATTAAGAAAGAACAATTCAATGGTAGCATTGTCCTTTAGGTAGGATATACTTTCAATGTAGAACCTGAAAACAAAGAAGAGGTTCTTGAATACATAAGCAACTTTAAAGAAATCCAGGAAACAATTAATCTTTAGTTTAATGAATGTATTTTTTTTTTTGTTGTTGCTATGATTGTGTTTCAGGAATAGATGTGCAGCATACAAGTTTATGTGCAAGCTTTGGTAATACTGTATACAGTACTGTATACAGATGTGAAAACCATGCAACAATGAAAAAGACCACAGGGAGGCAGCACAAACCAAAAGCTGCCCCCACACCTGCAGCAGCTTTTCACTTCCCTTTAACACACAATAACCCTCTCACCATGTTGGCTGGCAGCAATCCATTATTAGTCTGTTAGAGTGTGCACATTCCACAATCTGACTCTTTAAAGACCTGCATACACACAGACTTTGAATGTGCACATGATGCACTTCATACTATTGTCTACCTCTAAGCATCATCAGCGGTGATTGCACACACACACACATCCAGTACAAAAACACACACACAGAGAAACATACAGGAGTGAGAAGCACAGTAACCCACTTCTGGCAGAGTGGTGAGCAGAGAACTAACATAATAATGTTGCCTAAATTTAGCTCATGAATATATGGAGTGCCTGAAGGAAGTGAGGACGGTGCACTAGGAGGATGCACATTGTAAGCTCCTTGAGGGGAAACTCATATCAAAAAGATTCTGTATAATACAGATGCTCTTACATGCCCTTCTATACATGATGTCACATCAAATCCCTTATCTGCATTAATTTAACTCCTGCATGAAAGAAATTTTGAGTTTATGACTTTTTCTCTCCTTGCAAGCGTGCATAACATGAGCTACGTGAGCACGTGTGCCCATGCATGCGCGTTAATGAGTAAGTTGATTGGTATGAGTGTGAATAGGTACTGAGAGAGAGGGATTGTAGGGTGATCGATATCGGAGGGCTTAAATAGCGTTAATCATTGAGCTGCAAGAGAGAGCGAAAGGAGCCATGTCAATATTCAGTGTGAACATTTAATTAAAGTCACAGCATAAATGAGACATGCACACATCGCCAGCACAGCAGCAAGCGTGCACAAGGACACCTACTGAATCAGCAGGAGGTGGGCATGTGCCCAACATTAATCAGGAGCACACAGATCACACAAATACCACATGAGCGTGCAGAAACGTGACGTGAATGAACCGGCGTATGGACAAACACACATCCACACATAAACACATAGCAGCCCTGGTAATTGTGCTTATAAACCTACTGTACATGAGACTGATAACAGATTCAGACCTGACATTTAAGCCAATTGTTTTCCAGTTATAGTCCAGGTTGTGCATGTGTTGTAAGTGCATAAAAAATGTAATGGGATGTGTTTGAAAGAGGCTGCACCCATTGTGACATTTGGAGAGATTGAGGTTAGCAACTGGACTGAACTGTGTGGGAGGAATAAAAGAGGGTGATACAACCTTAAAATGATGCCAAGGTTCATAGTCTTACCATTCCAACCCCAAACATCTATTAGTTTATGTAAATACACATGGAGAGACCCTCACACTACACTAGGGCTATTCAACTGGCGGCCCGGGGGCCAAATCAGGCCTATGGCTGAACTCAGCGCGGCCCACCAATGGGTTCATTTTAAATAAAACTTGATTTTAAACCATAAAACAAACTTACTTAATAACATAAACTGCTGGATGTCTGACCCCTGAGCTCTTGGCTGCAGTAATGGTGGGCCCCTGAGCAATTTAGTTGAATACGCCTGTGGTTAAACCCTCACCAACACAATCACACATGGCTGTTGGGAACATAGCGGAGGTAGACTTGTGATACAAACAAGGACTTCAGTCAGAAGCTATCAATAAAATCAGCTCGTTTTGATTGCATCAGTTGCATTATGCAGTGATGTCACTGTTCACAAGAGAGCGCAGCGTGACCGCGCACAGAGAATGGGACTTAGCTGCTTCTGTTGTGACTTAAGCTGTGTTGTAAATTCCACTTACAATATCTAAACAGTAACAAAGTTGAATGGATTTCATGTGTGTCATGCCACTAAGTGTATTTCTAACAAAGACTCAGCTCGTATAGTGTGTGTGGCATCACTGAGATAAATTGCATACAAGATCATAAAACACTGGACACAAACAAAGGCTTGAGTTTCCCTTTCAGGTTTTCTCTAAGGATGCAATCATGTGCATTCATGTTTTGACTAGGGCCAAAAAAAAACAATTCTTTTCTTTAAAAAAGGTCATGGGCTAAACTGCTCATACAGTTAAAGAAAAGAAAACATGCCTACTTTGTACTGTTGTCACATATGTTGTCGAACATACAGTTTTGTGTCTACGCAGTTCAAAGGCTTAAAGAACCCTGTCACACGCTCACAGCCACTGAAAGAACATTTGACTCATAATGTTATGAGTCATGTACAAATATATATGTCTGCACTGTTTACTGGTAAACATAAATAAGCGAACCTTCTATAAATAATTGTGGAAATGCAAATTCTTATTACTGACATTCACAAAATGGCACTTCTTCATGAAAAAGGTTTTCTGCCCTGTTTTTTTTAAGCAGCCTGGCATCCATGAGGCCATTTGCATAGGATTAGCATGCACCGCATACTGATGTGGTTTAAGAAGCTCATGATTGGCTGAGACCCTGTGGCAGAAGTTAAGCACTGAGGTCAAAGCTATTTCATAACTAATCTTATTATCCATTCCTATTACAGCATGAATGTACTGTATGTGCATACACAAACACATACAGACACATCCAATCTCACTTTCATTAACAGAGAGACATTTCAGTATAACTTAAAAATTACTAATAAAAGTAATAAGGAACTGTGATGTTTCCTGTCAAGACTTACCTGACACAAAAGTAAAGGACAATAGGACCAGTCTTCTTAGGGAATTCATGCTCTAACACCCTGCGGTCCAGTTGCAGCCAACTAAAGTGGCCCCTGATGAGACAAAACAATAATTAGAGAGAGATGCCTGAATGTCTAGAAGCAAAATTAATATAATAATAAAACAATCACATGGTAAAATTGTGTACTGTAGTTCAGTGAATCAGTATTTGTGATCTTTCTGGGAAGAACTTGTTCCTGTGTGTTCAGAAACAAACATTAGAGATGGATCATATATTCACTGTTATCAGCAACAAGTCTAAAACTTAGGGGTTTGTGCATCAGAAGAACCCTTGGCAAAGGTAATTTGTCTTTGTAGAAAGGCAGCATTATTGTAGAAAAGTACAATAAGACTTTAGAGCAACTTATGGTGCCTTTAGAACATCTTTTTTTAATAATTCTTTTGTTTTTTAACATGAAAGTACAGTACATTATAAAGACATGGCTGCTGAAGGAGAGGGAATTGATACCGGACTAGTCTGACTGCCGTCTAAAGTTTTACCAAGTATACAATATCTATGGGAAGTTTGAATAAATTTTTAAAAGCCATAGCGATGAGAATTTATCTCCCACATATTATGCTAAGATGTGATTTCAGGAAGAGACACAATAATCTCAGAACATATTATAATTGCTTTTAAAAGAAATGGCAACATTAGGTTTACCAAGCTAATGTTCCTGTTTTCTAGAAGGTGTTGGAAGACCTAATACTGTACATGTGTTTGGATGTATAATAAAAAACACGTGAATAAAGAAAGCTGACAAAAATCACATTATATTGGTATAATTCTGCCTGTGAAAAAAGGAATAATGAGTATAAGAATTTAAAACAGTTCTATGTAGTTGTGATAGTAAGAGGTCCCTTTTCACCTCTTTTTTATTCTTATCTATCTTGTGCTGTTTCCAACTGAGGACAAACTGCAGTGACAGCTTGTCACCCTGGTAACCCTACACAGTCTCCTGAGCAGCAAACTGTCCTTCTTCACTCTCTAGTTGCTGAGTCCCCCCCACCCCCACCACAGCCTTTTTGATGTCTGCTCTCTCCAGGCACATGCAACAAATCAGCTCATCATGGGATTCTTCCTGAGGGAACCAGACTCTGTTTGGCTGGAATGACATTTGCACCAGTGTGTGTCACAGATGACGTAATACCAAAAAGCAAAGGTCAGTCCTGCATGATATCAAAGGATGTATTGGATCCACAAAAACACAAAGACACAAAGAATAATGTTTGCATGTATGCAAATCACTGGCATGTCTGTATGGCTATTGTGCAATGGTGCCCTTGTCTTTCCAGGTCACAAAGCACAACTAATTTGAATGTCACGTTTGCATTTCAAGCACAGCACACAATATTTGTTATTGCAGAACAAACCAGAGTGCATGACTGGTAAATCATAATAAATGTTTTTATACCAAAGTATTCTAACAACATTTGTTACATTTGTATTTCAAAAGACAAATGGAAACAGTAGTTTAATATAAATAGAAAGACTATCCCCAGCACACACACACACACACACTTATTTTTTTACTATTCCTATTTTGTATCAAAAGTTTACAAGACAGTGGTGAGACCAGTAATGTTGTATGGTCTGCTTGAGGATACAGTGGCAATGACAAAAAGACATGAGAAAGAACTGGAAGTGGCAGAAATGAAGATGTTGAGGTTCTCCTTATGAGTGACAAGGATGGATAAGATCAGGAATGAGATCATCAGAGGTACAGCACATGTTGAACAACTGGAAGATAAAAGTATGGAGGCCAGACGGAGATAGTTTGGACATGTCCAGAGGAGGGACAATGGGTATATTGGTAGAAGGATGGTAGAAATGCAGATGCCAGGAAAAAAGACAAAGAGGAGATATGTGGATGCAGTTAGAGAGGACATGAATGTAATTGGAGTGAGGACAGAGGATGCAGAGGACAGAGTGAGGTGGAGGAGGATGACTCGCTGTGGCGATCACTTCAGAGGAAAAAGTTGAAAGAAGAACTTTGAAAAAAATCTGTATCTCTAAAATAAATATTTGTAACCTTGTAAAAAAGATTTTTGTGTAAAATGATTTGTAAGCTTGTAAAAAAGATTTGTAACCTTGATAAAAAAAAACTGTATGTGTAAAAAAAATTTTTGTAACTGTAAAAATGTTTTGTTTGTGTAAAAAAGTTTTTTTTAACCTCATAAAAAGGATTTTATGTGTAAAAAAGATTTGTATGTGTAAAAAAGATTTGGTATGAATAAAAAGATATGTAACCTTGTGAAAAAGATTTGGTACATGTAAAAAAGATTTGTAACTGTAAAAAAAAAGATTTGGTATGAGTAAAAATGATTTGTAACCTTGTAAATAAGATTTGTAAAAATTTATGTATTTATTTATTTATATTCATTCATTTCAATTTATAAAACACAAGAAAATACCTTTACAAAACCATCTCAGAGAAAAAAAAAATTTTTTTAATGAAAGGAAGCAGAAGAAGAAACAATATTATAATATCTGATAACTCTCAATCAGGTCATCTGGACACTCTCAATCAGGTCATCTGGACAGTTTCTTTTTAGTAGAAACGTTTCACCCTCACTCCAGAGGGCTTCATCAGT
>JARVGS010000002.1:22630999-22641242 GCA_031762315.1 Hypsolebias antenori
CCCTCTGGAGTGAGGGTGAAACGTTTCTACTAAAAAGAAACTGTCCAGATGACCTGATTGAGAGTTATCAGATATACTGTTTTTAGTGATTGTTATCAGTGTAAAACAATCAGATCATCTGATTATTTACATTCCATAATCTGAAAGTACAGAGTGAAAAATAAACTGCATGCTGTTCTGACATTATTGAAATAATTATACTCATGATAAAATTGATTCCTTCTCTGGAGCTAAAACAATAATTTTATTTCCCGTCAGACCAGAGATAAAGCTGCGGTACATTTTTATTTTCTGAATATAAGAGAGTAAGTTTTCATTTCTTGTAAAGCATTTAGTTTCTGTCAACGTGGTTATTGTTTCATTTTAGAGTTACATTTAGAACAATTTCATGCTCTAACAAACTTAAAATTCAGTGTTTACAAAGCAAAATCAATAAAGTGAATGGGTTCAACATTTTTCAGTCCTTGTCTTCTTGGTCTGACTCCGCTTCGTTCTCCATCTCAGACTTTGCTTCCTCAGCGAGGAGGTTTTCCTCCAGACCCCTCATTGGGACGAGCTTCCCGTCTTCGTCCACCCCCATGGGCTGAATGATGTTCTCTCTGCAGAAAACAAGACGTCGACTGATAACAGCTTTTCTTTAAATTAGCTCGCAATAATAATTGAGAAGTTTTATATAAACAGGATGAAATGGTCAAGCATCATGAACTAATTTCACTTTATTTAAGACTTTCTTTACAACTGTATTAACCTTAAAAATAAAAAAGCAACAAAAACTCAAACTATGGTTAAAATAATCTAAAATTATGCACTGACCTCTTGATATTTATTTCAAAGTAATATAAATTTCTCCTCCAGTCTCCTAAACCTAAAGTTCTTAGCATTCCATTCTTTTGTTTGTTCTTTGTAACGTAAGATTTTGATCATACAATAAAATTTTGTGGGAAAAAAATGGACCAGGACATTATTGCAGCAATGTTTTTTTTTTTATTTATTTTTAATTCTAGTCCCTGTTAAAGGTACTTGTAAAGTCAAAAAGGCCAGAGTGAAAACTTAAATATTAAGTGTGAAAATTTATCTGCACATTATTTTTTAAACATCAACGGTTAATGTGTCCTTAATTGAAAAATGTGTGACTGGAAGCCAACAATGTGATGGTTTACCTACAGAAAGAGCAACAGTGACTGGAAATGGGTCAGACGGTGAACTTACAGGTCTAACAGAAGTTTTACAAAAGCTGCATGTTTGAATTCAGAGCTCGGTCTTCATGGCACTCCACCTCAGTGTTTTATCCCCAATATTTATTATTTGTTTTCTTACTCGTTCTCTCTCATTTAGCAGCACATTCACTCATATTTCCACTTGAACGTCTTCTGAGATTCAACACTTGACCAGTTCCACCATATTTATTTACCTACATGACCAAAGTAGGTCAAGAGAGTGCTTTGTTTACGCTGGGCGTGCAGCACCTATACATCTGGAAAATTACTGGAGGACACGCTTTCAAGCTGCAACAGTTGATATACCATATTTTTCGGACTATAAGGCACACTTAAAATCTTTGAATTTTCTCAAAAATCCGGTGCACCTTATGTATTAAGTCTGGTTGTGCTTCCTGACCTTGAACCGATTTTATGTGGTTATTATGATTGAGTGGAATAAAGTTTTATCTGACTGTTTTGTTTCGTTTAATGCGTCTTATAATCCGGTGTGCCTTATAGTCCAAAAAATACGGTAGTTCAGGATAACCGTTTTAATTTTTGTTCGTAACTTTGCAATACCTTTAATTCTGACTGCAAACTAATTTAGAGGAACTCTGTTGAAATTACATTTCTGATAAGAGTAATCTGTCTTATAAACATTTTTAAGCATCAATAATTGTTTGATAGTCTTTAGGTAGGACTGTCGCGATAAACAATAAATCAATTACCGTAATTGCATGATAAATAAAAATGATCAACCTCATTTTCATTTATCGGCTTTATCGTTTCTTCGTGTCACGTCAAGGGGCCTCCCTCCCATTTTTATTAAAGAGACACGCTGCTCGCTCCCTCACTATCCAGCCTTCGGTTCAAACAGTCTGATACTGCCGTCTGGTGGTTAAAAAGGTACTACATGCAAAACTAATCAAAATTTCTTCTTAAATTTTACAATAATTACTAATTATTGTCAAATTTCAAATAATATTATTGTTTATCACAATAATTTCTGAGACAATTAATCACTCATTAAAATGTGTTATCCTGACAAGTCTACTTTAAGGTATTAAAATATATGGATAACTTATTTTCTTGAGCCATGATGTTCCTTTCGACCCTCGACAGACATGTTTTGTGATATTTATTTTACTTTTCTATAAGTGTTTGTCTTTTCCCAACCTGGACAGCTTGTTGAAGAGCATGATGAGCCTCTTGGCCTCCTCCTCCTTCTCCTCCTCCGTCATGCCCTCCATGGGGTCCGGCTGCTCAGCCTCCACCCGCCCCGTCACAGGGTTGATGCGATCTTTCACCTGCCGGTACTCCTCTGTGTCTGAATCTGAGTCGCTGGAGTACTGAGCGTCAGCGCTGGAGCTCCTGACCCTCTGACCTCCCAGCAGGCCCCTGGTGGCCAGCAGACCCGCTGCATTACCGTAGCCGGTGTACTTGACAAAACGCCTCACTGGGAAAATAAGAAGTAAAGATGATCCAAGGTGTATGTACACTAGAACTCAGAACTAACTTTTGAATCCGCTTTGATCCACATATTAAACTTTACCATTTTCCTTGCAGAGGACAAAGAGGAGGTCGGCAGCGCAGTGTTTGAGGTCTGTGTCCAGATGAGTCATGAGGCGAACCAGGCGGCTCCTCACCGTGGTGCCGTCCTCCGGCCTTTGTGATACATCTCTCAGAGGAGGAAGGATCTAATCAGGGAGATACTTTCAGATTTTAGCTGATCTTTGATTAAAAATAAATAAAAACTCAGAAACTGAACACAGCTGATTAAAAAAACACTCACAAATAAAGTAAATATTGCTTATTATTTCATAGCATGTGAATGAAAGATCTAAAAATCCAGATGAGACAACAGATGTTCAGAAGATATGAGTGCCACCTGCTGACACAGTTTATACTGCAGTCCCACTGGAGGTTTGATGCTGTTCAAACTCATTAACCATTTTTAGATGTATGTTAATTTGAAACCATTCCGAGGTAACAATACATGTTTCCTGATGTACAGGCGTGTTTCTCTGTGAGCCCTGCAGCTCTCGATCAGCAAATTCAGGATTGGAGTCAGTTTCTCCTTGACTTTTTCTCCCTGAATAGGAACAGAAGCGTGGAAAATTATCATTGAAGCTGCAGACTCTTAGAATAAAAGAGGATTAAAAAAAAAAAAAAAGGAGCAGAACAAGACAGAAACAGACAAAGATTTTCTCCCCCACCCACCGACTCCAGGCGCCTCTCCATGAACGTCAGCATGACATGCACGCAGTCCATGTTGACTCCCAGACTTTCTTTGGAGTCTGGCTGCAGAGGGACGGTCAGCAGCACGTCAAGACACTGAAGAGGCAGCGCTGACAGCAGGTTGACCGTGTGGCTGCAGGAGTGAGACAGGCTGGGTTAGTGGTTGGTGGCAGAATGGTTCCACACTTGAAAGGACCTAAGCAGGGGGTCACTGGTGCCTAAATCTAGCTATCACTGTGCGAGAGGCGGGGTGCACCCTGGACAGGTCTCCAGTCCATCACAGGGTGCTGATCTCATGCTGCTGATTATTTCATGCTGCTGTATTCATTCATGTCCATCTGCTCACTGCAGACTCATGTTCGGGCTGCTGTTGGTATGCCGTATTGCTTTAGTGGTTTAGTGTATATCTTAGATCTTTTAGCATACCGTTTTGCGTTCATATAGTGCAGTTGTGTCAAACTCAAGCATTGCATGAATGGACCCAAGTTTTAAACTTTTTCCAAGTTATGCGCCAATTTCAGTCGATGTGTTAACCCATGTCAGATACCCGACATTTTTTCTTGGTTCTAGGTTCATAAACAGGAGTTAAAATGGTCCCATTTGATGTTTTTTGTGGCCACTCCACATCAAAATCAAATAATACAGAAAAATCCAACATCTTTTCTTTGTAGCATCAAAGTTAGTCAACTGTCATGAGAAACCTGCATTAAATTATTATTTTAAGTGAAATGAGAAGAATAAACACATTTTTCATTTGAATAATAGTGTTGGTGGGCCTTAAATTGTTTTTAAAAAAGGGCCAGATTTGGCCCATGGGCCTTGCATTTGACACATGTGATTTAACGTATATATTAGCATATATTGTATCCTTATATTTTCTTTTTATACTTTATACTTTTACTATTTTGGGGCGTAACTGGGACACTGTACATAATTTCGTTCCAGCTCATGTACCACATGTGATGAGAATGACAGTAAACTTGACTTGAACAGAGACAAACAAACATTCACTCTCTCACTCACACCTAGGGACAATTTAGAGTTACCAATCAGCCTAACATGCATGTTTTTGGTCTGTGGGAGGAAACTGGAGTACAAGGAGAAAATCCACACATGCACGGAGAGAACATGCAAACTCCACCCAGAAAGGCTCCAAGCCGGAATTTGATTTAGCGAACTTCTCACTGAGAGGCAGCAGCTCTACCAACTGAGCCACTGTGCTGCCTTTGTTAATAATAATAATAATAATAATAATAATAATAATAATAATACATTTTATTTGAAGACTCCTTTCATGGCATTCAAGGACACGCACAATAAAATACAATATAAAATGCAGTAAAGACCAAAAAAAAATAAAATAAAAATAACAAATGAAAAATAACAATATAACACACATAACAGAATTTAAATATTTGTAGTGTGATAAGGAGGTGAAAGTGAGTAAACCTGTTTAAAGAGTTTCGATTTGGGATTTGAAAATGGAGATTGAGGGAGAGTTTCTGATGTCCAGGATGAGATAGTTCTACAGGTGGGGTGCTGAGTGACTGAACGCTTGTGAGCCCACAGTGACTGGACGAGCAGGTGGTTGGGTGGAGGAGGAGGATCTGAGGGTGTAGTGTGTGAATGTGGAGAAGTTCTGTGAGATAATGAGGGGTGAGGTTGTTGAGGGCTTTGACGATGAGGAGCAGGATTTTGTAAGAAATGCAATATTTAATGGGGAGCCGTGCTTCAAGACAGGGTGGAAGGGGCTCTGGAAATTATGCAAGTAGTAGAGTTCTGGACCAGTTGGAGTTTATGGATGGATTTTATAGGTGGCCCAAAAAGAAGAATTACGGTAATCTAGACAGGATGTGACCAAAGACTGAACAAAGCTATTAGGCTTGACAGAGATGGGTGATGTTATGGATATGGGGTTTAAAATGATATTGTGTTGTCTAGGATGACAGCCAGACTGTGCCAATGCGAAGTTCTGTCTTGTCTTTGTTTGGTTTGAGGAATTGGTGAACCAGGATCTGACCATCATCATAAAGGCAGTCAAAGAGTGAGGTGGGAGATTGGAGGTAGGGGTGGTGGATAGATAAGAGTTGGGTGTCATCCACGTAACAGTGGAATTGGATATTGTGTTTTCAAAAGATATTGCCAAGTGGAAGAAAATAAATGATAAAATGGAAAGGCTGAGGACAGAAACTTGTGGAACACCAGAACAGAAAGCGGATGGATGAGAGGTACAAGACTTTAGTTGAATAAACTGTGTGTGGTTAGAAAGTTAAGGTATGTGTTTGAAATACCAAAACATGAAAAACTGTCAACACTGTGGTGATGGGTTCAGTGTAAAAAGGAAACACTGAAAAAAACGTGTCAGTGTACATTATTCATCAATTTATTTAGCTAAATATCATCATTAACATAACAAACATATAAATATTCAGATGGTTGTCTTTTCAGCTTCATACCTTGAAATAAATACAAAGTCACATAAATAGGATTAATAAATCTTAAAAACGTTTTTATTTTCAAAAAATGATCAACTTTAAATACGTCTTTGGACTGTTAACATGAAGCTAATTCAGATTTCACCTATTAGAACCAGCTTTGTTCTTTAAATCTTGAAAATAACACTTGTGAATCTGTAAAAGTTAAACTATTTACTTTAGTTCTGCTTTTTTTTTTTTTTTTTTGGCAAGTTTAGTGCATTAAGTCCTGTGTCTGTATGACAAATTTGGCTAGGTTCTGTTAGTAGCACACATTTAATGATTGTGTTTTCCCTCAAATCATTCAAACATATCTGCTGTAAATAGCATTGAGAAAAAAATATTTTTATGAAAAGAGTCAGACATTGTTTTAAGTTTGTATTGTACAGTATTTCTAGAAATAAAAACCATGGACTTTTTGTTACTGGATTTTGGTGGACTTTCTTTTTCTGAAAGCTTCTAGTCAATACTGTATTTGGGTTAAGATGTAGGTTGCACTGTTTAAAAATGTGATGGTATTTCAATAAAAAAAATTAGAAGATGAAATGAATTAATGCATGGTATTGAGCCAAATTTCTTAAATTATAAATTATAATCTTAGCTTTGATAACAGCAATATGATGTCAAAATGCCTCATCATTTGAAAAATAAAACATAAAAACTAACTGGAGACAAGTAGTGATATTATTTTTTCTCTTAATTTTAGTATTGTAAAATAAAATGTTTGACAAACTACTAAATAAGCATGTTGAAAAAAACAATAGTTTTTAATAATAATTTTAAATATTATTTTTTACAATATAAACGGTCACTATATCTGTTTGATGTGGCACTAATACAAACAACTGTTGGCGAAAGTGCAGGTCAGTTGTAGAAAAAACATCAAAGAACATTTAAACAACTTTGTCAGTCCGAAAGGATGTTTTAAATAAAGCAAGCAAATTAACAAAAACGAAAAAGAACAACATAAGTGGACTATCTATTCTGCTATAAAGCTTCTTCGCCATTTCTGCCATTGAAAGTGCTTAATATGAAAAGAATTGTAAATTTACAAAAAACTTTCAGATCTCAATGCATTGTTGAATTACTGACTGTTTTAAAAAATGTCTTGGGCTAAATGGTTTTGTTTAGTTTTTATTTATTAATATTTTATTTTTCAAATTGACTAATAAAAATAAAAAGCGGAATATGGTTGCAATAAATATTTACAGGCTGCCGTTTTGGACAATGTTTCAATAATAAAGAATTAATTATGATAGGAAAAAGTTAGGAACTTTTTTTTTTTCAGGATTTTGTAAAAAATATTTTAAATAATCTGAAAAAATATTATTTAATTTTAAATTTTTAGGTAAACACTTTTTCAGTAACCTTAGTTTGGGAGTCTTCTATGAGCAAGTTTATTTTATAATCCCAATAGTAAATATATTTTGACTAACATTTTCTGAATTTTGTGACCAACAAATTATCACCAACAGTAAAGTCATATGCTATTATCTTAAAGGACTTTTTGAAATTAATTAGACCTATTCTAAAATATACCCAAAAGAGATACCCAGCACAGTGAATTCTAATGTCTAGGTTTGAACCATGAATCACAGGAATGAAGTGAAAAATGGCTAACCAGTATTTACAGAAAAATGTTAGGTCATACTGTAGTAGTTTTACAAAATGTCCTTTCTTTAGATCTGGTGACAGTTGTCTTCTCTATGATGTAATTCCTGCATTAAGTAGTCTGATCAAAATGAGCTTCTGAACATTTTAAAGCTTCTTACAATTCAATTGTGTCACTGCAAACACTCAGGGCATCAATTTGTCTGCACACATCAACAAACTCTGCTTGTACAGCTGTATCCCATTCCAGCTGCTTGCTTTCACTTAGTTGTTTAGCCCCTGCTAATCGACCAGAGCCCCGACTCTTCTGGGAGGCCAGGCTCAGTGTTCGGTATCGCCTGTGATAAGACAAGTGGGTGATTGCTCTTGGCAAGTTGCTTGGTGCAAAGTTTTGCCCCCTGTTAGTCCAAGAATTTGAACGTAACTTTCCCATTTCTTTGGGATAACTGCACAAACCCTGTGTGGAGCCAGTAATGCTCCCCTTCCAGTCCTTTTGTTTTGGTGCTGCATGACTACAAGATGTCAAAATGCCACATGGCTGGGAAGCTCTGGAATTTGACAGAGCTTTTTCTTGATCCACTTTTCCACAAGAGGAAGTTCGGTAAATGTTATCTTCAACTGAGCAGTGTCCTTGATTCAATCTACATTGGTTAAGAGAGCTCAAAGAAACACTTGAGGACCCATGGAACAATCTCTGTGGACCAAATATACTGTCAGAGAATAAAGAGTCACTGAACAGAGCTTGGTCAATACTGCGAGACAAGTCTATAGGAGATGGAGGTCGCAGGTCACCGGTTGAGTCAGTCCCTGCACCTACACTCTCCAGAGATGATTGCTGAGACCCATCTGTGTTTTTAGGTTTGTCCTGGGGTTGTAGCGGCGTAAGCAGAGGAAAAATACTTTGATTTGGGCTTAGCTTCTTGACATTGTTTACTCCATTTATAGGAGGGTTTTCCACTGCAGAAAGAGGAAGCACATCTGACTGTCTCTTAGTGACCCCATCAAAGACCACTTGTTCTCCTTGCTTACTTTGGGTCCAGGACTCATGAGAGGAGAGACCATGAGAATTAGTCCCATCTTGAGAAGTTACATTGAGCTCTCGTAAAGGGGAACTGCAGAAAAGACGAGACCAAGATCCTGGTCTGGGGTTGGCTAAGGTCCTGACTGAGGAGCTGTTTTTACAGAAAACAGGATGTGAGCCAATAATAGACAAACCTAGACACACACCAATCTCACAGAATCTGCACCCTATCTGGTAACCCCACCAGGGCCAGGGCTGGAACCCATAGCCTTCCACGCCCCCAAAACCAAGAACATGTAGTATCCCATAAAGTTGAAGACCTCCACATCCCAGCAAACAGACTGAACTTCCTAGTCCCGCTCCTGCTGCCCTTTCCCAGTCCTCCACTTTGGAAAAGGGACAAAATGAAGGTCGTGTAACTTCAGGTGATCCTCCAGTCTCCCCACTGTCATTCAGCCTGTAAATATGTTTGAAGTTCACTAGTCTTAAGCAGTAGAAGATGAGGTAGGAGCATGACAGAAAGATGGTGAAGCAGACAAACACACCCTGGGGGAATAGAAGGATCACAGTAGGAAGATTGTGGAAAAGCTGAAGGAGGCCAACACACCCTAGAGAGATTAAAAAATGAAATGAACACATGCATAGTAAAATGCAAGGGTTGGGCAAAGCTGAAAATGAGGTAGAAATAGCAAGAGGAAGTGAGAGATGGTTGCGTGAGTTCAAGGAAAGAAGAAGGAAAGCTAGGGAAAACGCTGATATCAAACATGGCAATGGCAGTTCAGAGAGCAGCTGAGTCACCAGTGGAGGGATACGTTCTTGAGAATTGTAAGCATCATAGACCAAATTGAAGGCCTGGATCCCAGCAAATGTCAGGATGAAAAAGTGCAACATTGTGAAATAGGGAAATCCAGGAGGACATCGAATGGGCAAGCCTAGCAAGCAGATTACAGAGATTAGGCCAAACAGACTGAAGACTGCTCCCAGGCCGTAGATGTGGGCTTCCCACGCAAATCCCCATGTGCCAAGTGCAGAGTTCCAGTCTGAATACAGGGGGATGAGGAGGCCAGGGTTGAGTGTCAGAAAGGGCCGAAGGGGCTCACTGGACGTAAGATCATCTGGGTAAGTGGGAGTCCAGGTGTCATCTGATGTTTTGCAGGGTGTGGTGAGCAGGTCCATACTACCCCCTGGCAAAAATGTGCCACTGGTCTTGGAGGCATTCAGGCTGCCTGTCCTGGGCTCATCTGTAAAGCAATCATATCAAGATAGTGTCAGACATTTTCGTATTTATATTGTTTATGCCAGAAAGTAATGAAATACAAAAATAATCAATAGGCAATAAGTAAAAGATTATAGCTTTGTAAACTAAACAAGAATCTAACAAGGTTGAGTCAGGTCAGGTCCTCTGGACGGAGTCTTCTTTGTTGAAAGGTTTTGTCTTTTATCCAAAAGACGTCAGTCAGCGACTGAAGAAGTCTTTTGAATATTTATCTACCTGGACTTTCAAGCATACATCGGGACACTAAACAAGAATGTTCTTTACAGAACATCAGATTTAAAAGCATATTAGCATGACAAATTTTTGCTAACTGTACTAAAACTACAAGGTTCAAGGTTCTTTATTGTCATTTGCATCACGTGGTATAGGAGGTGGAACAAAATTGTACTCATGGTCCCAGTTACAACCCAAAATAGAAAAATAT
>JARVGS010000002.1:22740303-22751019 GCA_031762315.1 Hypsolebias antenori
AACCAATGCAGACATGTTCCTGTTTTTGATTTTCTACATCTGCCTTATAATCTGTCTGTTTTGCTACTTTGACATCTCACAGTAAGAAGGCTGCATGCAGAATTTAACATCCTTGTGCATGCATGGATTTTCTCCCACAAACCAGAAGGATGAACATTGGAATAATTGTTAACTCTGAAATGTGAATGAGTGAGTGAGATTGTGAAAGGTGGTTTGCCTTTATGTAGCCCTGGTATGAACTGGTGACCTGTCCAGTGTGTATCTCATCTCTCGCCCAACAACTGTTAGAGCTAGGCATCGGCTTTCCACATCTCTGCACAAAATAATCAAGTGTTGATCATAAACGGATGGATAGATGGATGGATGATTTATACAATGGTCTGTTTGGATTCTTACAAAGTTACAGCAACCTCCAACAAGAGAGAGAAAGAAAAAAACATGAATTAACTTTGGTCATTTTGGCTCATTGAGAACACATTTTTATGTCATGTAAACTAATTTATTACATCTGAATAGACACATTCGATGTATTTTTACTAGGGTGAAAAATGAGTTATTGTGGATTGAAAAACAGTTTATTATACAACTCCTGTACATGTTCTGTACATGTTTGCTCTTCTTTCATGCCAATTCTGAAGTAGATTCACATGAGCTGAGGCTGCTATATTGCTCAGAAAAACTAAACCCTACAGTTCAAATAGCTGTTAACACAATACACTTTGGACAAAAGAATGAAGGAGAGAAAGAAAGAGTGAGCTCAAACATTTGAGAATAATCTGACAAAAGCTTAAACAATCTAAATACGCAGAATGGTTTTAGAAAAAGAGCTTAGTGAAGGAATTCACAAGCTTCATAATGTAAATAAAGCTTAACTGGAATAATTTGAACCGAAAATGCATTGCTGTTATGATACAGTATGCATACACATGTACAGCAGGCATGTACACCATTTGCTGTTTCATGGCCGACGTTTGAGCATGTGAATCCATTTGTTTCGATTAAGATTCTAATGGTTTGAACTGATTGGAGTGGTAATTACCCATAGTAAAGAGTGTAGAGTCTCCTAACAGAAATATGTTCCCTTTAGCTATCCTGCTTTGTGCTTAGAAAATAATAAAACAGCTGAGGGTTACAACGCACCTCAGCTTGAAAGGATAAAACCCCTATTTAGAAACAGATGCTTCAGGGAAATTAAGAAACCGAGGGAGAGTTCACTGGCTGAGATTGCATCATTGACAGCCCTACAGCATGATGCACAAGCGACTTATTTTAGCAGCGTTTGCCTGCTCCTTTTAATGTACTTAAATATGGCATTATCTTTGTTCCCACCTGCATGAATTTATGCCACGTGCCATTTTTTTTTCTTCTGCCAGGTAATGTCCCAACCTTCTGATCAAGGCGATCACCGAGTCAAACTGGTAATTTTAAAATGTCAAGACTCTTATTCATTAAAAATAGAACATTAATTGTTAACTAATCCCAAATAACAGGACAAACCAATCTCAATTTATCTTAATGATCAAACTGTTGGGAGCATCCCTGCATGATTGTGTTTGAGCATAACTCTAGATTGAAAGCTGTAAGGATTTTCTCTACAACCCACATTACACACCCCATCCCCTCAACCCAGAAATTACAGTCCCAGTAATTACAAAACTCTAATTAAGCCAGGGTTTGCGGAAAACGGGAGAGGCATGATCCCCTGACATTTCTTCAGCAAGAAAAATGATATTCCATATTTAGCTGGGGTTTGGAGAAAATGTGGCATAATAATGGATATGGTGGTTTGAAGAGGCTGAGGACCTCGTGTTAGCATCTGCTAATGAATACCACATTTTATTTTGTGTGACCAGCATAAAACATGATGAAAAATTATCTGTCGGACCAAAGGGCAGGGGAACCATATTAATCAATCTAAATGCAGAGAAATTACATAATTTGATCAAAATGAAAGTGACATTTTGTATATAAAAAAATTAAACTAATTAAATCAGCCTCCAAAATGGCCATCAACAGTCAGACAAAGCTCAGGATATGCAACAAGAAATACTTAAACATTAAAACAGTGCTACATTTAGAAATATTAATATGCTTACAAAATGTAGACATGATGATTCAAGATTTATTATGAATTACTGTATTTAAAACATGTATACTATATGTGGATGAAGTGCATGTTGCAACAATAATGATCTTAAATTCATGCTCAATAATCCAGGTAATAATCCAACAATTTTCAGTCAGGTCATCTGGACAGTTTCTTTATTTGCTGAGACGTTTCGTCTTTATCCGAAGGATTTCTTCAATCTGAGGAGCAATCAACAAAATGTCCGACAACAAACAACACACTCCCATAGTGAGGGGAAAAAAAAAAAAAAAAACTGTTTTTTTTTGTGAAAATAAGGATCTCTGGGGTCTGCCCTTTCCCCCGCCAATTCCCCTGAGGTAGTCTTGCCAAAGTGGTTCAAATCACCAAAGCTCATGTTCAGTAATCCAGGTAATAATCCAACAATGTTCAGTCAGGTCATCTGTACGGTTTCTTTTTTTGTTGAGATGTTTCGTCCTTCATCCGAAGGATTTCGTCAATCTGCGGAGCCACAAACAAACTGAGTCCCACCACAAACGGTACACTCCAATTGTGGAAAACTGGAGCATAGAGCTCCAACATAGAACAAACAGATTTTTTTTTCCATTATGGAGTATGCTGTTTGTGGTTGGACTCAGTTTGTTGGTGGCTCCTCAGATTGAAAAAGTCCTTCGGATGAAGGACGGAACGTCTCAGCAAAAAAAGAAACTGTCCAGAGGACCTGACTGAACATTGTTGGAATATTGATCTTATACAGTATGTGGACACCATGGCAGAACTGAAAGAAAACCATCTTTAAAAGCTTAGAGAGGCTTGGGGTTTACAAGTACAAATCATTACATCTAACACATATTTAAATCACAAGTTGATTTAACTAATTGTTACAGTATTGTTAATCTTAACATAATGTTCTGAGTTACCTTTATTCTTTCTCATGTTTGTGTTTTGTCTAACACAGAGTTTTCCTATCTTTATCTTTGACAGTACAATTGTCATAAGAACTGCTATCAAAAGAATTAAGATGTAGCAGGTCCAGCTTCACTAAGTTTTGATGACACAGAATGGTAGAAGTTGATCGTCTACTAGATGTTTTCTTTCTAGCTGAATTGCATGAGAGATCTGGCAATTCTTTTACACCAGATGCCTTTTCTGATGCAACATTGGCTCGAACTAACAGCCTCGGGACTCAGGACTGCAGCACTGACCACTGAGGTGCCACAAAGCAGTCAATGTGGTTTTTGAAATGCTGTAAAGAAAACAAATGGAATTCAACAGCATCTGTTTGATTTACTTTTGTCTCGCTTCCTCTGTGCTCTCCCGAGGCTCTGCTCAGGTGTCTTTCCAGCTGTGAAACCACATCTCCAGTAGAGAAAGCCCTACTGTGAAGTGGCCTACTGTGGAGGCAGTCAGGAGCCAGCTGTTGTATATTCTCCTGAAAATGGCTGCAAGTAGAAATTAATACAACCACGACAACAAGGCAATACTAAGCAAGTTATGCAAGTTGAATATTAATACACAATTTCCTTAACTTTTAATACATAATTAACCAGAAATTTTATATATATATATATAAAAATAATTAAGCGATCAGAATGACTGGTCAAGTTTACACATAATTTAGTCCAAATGCATATGATGAGTATAAAAATGATTCAGTTCATGAAACTGGCACGCCAAGAACATGCACCAGAAAGCATAAAGGGTGACATCAAAGGTGGAGCAATAGCGTTGTGAAGCAATTACCAGAACAATTGCCTATAAGAGTAATTTGAAGGTCACCCGTTATATGAGATGTCACGTACGCTATGGCCACATTGCAGGTCTGCATGCTCAATCTGAGTTTTTGCTGAGATTCTTTTTTTTTTTTGCAAGATTGTTTAAATTATGATTTAAATGCAACTACCACCAGACTCTAATATGAACTCTCTATGGTCCTGAAGCAAACCAGAATGTGAGAAAACGTGACATCACACGCAGCGCACTGTGTTTACAGATGTAAATATGAATCCTACATACCCTGTATGTTAAAATGTGTTTTAATTGTAAAACTGTTGGGCTATCAGAGATAACTAAATGATATTTTAACAAACATGTTTTGTCTGGTGTTTACAATTGATCTTGATGATTATCTCTTACTCCAGTGCAGGATTGCACTTCTGGAATGGGAGCAACAAACTGAAAGTAGCAGAGCGAAACAATTATTGATTCCATCAAGCTAGTATAATCTGATTTGACACCAATGTTGTTTCATATATTGGCATGTATACTCAGCCATCCAGGACATGACAAATTCAAAAGGTTAAAATTAAAACAAGGCAAATGGACTTTTATTTCGTAGCTTAAAACGAGTTTAGTCTGCATTTTAAAATGCATGACCATGATATTAATAATATACTGAACAAAAATGTTATTGCTACACTTTTACTTTTGCTCCCATTTTGCATGAGCTCACATCAAAGATCTAAAACTTTTTGCTATGTTCACAATAGACCTTTTTTTTCTCAAATAATGCTCACAAATTTGTGTAAATTCAATTCAATTCAGTTTATTTATAGAGCACCAAGTCACAGCAGAAATCATCTCAGAACACTGTACAAAAACATCCACATACTAATAAAAGACTATTAGTAAAAGTTATCTATCTAAGGAAGCCAGCAGATTGTGTTGAGTCTTCACTTTGTCACAGTCTCCCATCCGGAGCAAGCACACTGGAAACAGTGGAAAGGAAAATCTCCTATTTAACAGGAAGAAACTTCCAGCAGAACCAAGCTCAGGATGAGCGGCTACCTGCTTCGACCATCTGGGGGTTGAGAGAACTATAGAAACAAACAAACACAGAATTGTAGGTCCAGGTGTACTTTATATTGGAAGAAAGACAAAAAAAAAAAAAAAAGTGGACAGCAGCAGAGTGAGGAAATGTGGTCAAATTGTCCCCCAGCAGTCTAAGCCTATAGCTCAGGAAGCCCAAGACAACCCTAAATATAGGATTTATCAAAAAGGAAAAACTTAAGCCTAATTTTAAAGTAAACGTCAGCCCCATGGACAGAAACTTGTGGTTGGTTCCACAAATAGGCTCTCACAAGAGAGGAGCCTGATAACTGAAAGCTGTGCCTCCCATTCTACTTTTGGAAACTCCAGGAAGAGCAAGTAAGCCTGCAGTCTCAGAGCAAAGTGCTCTGTTAGTAAAATATGGAACAATAAGATCTGTACTATGAGCTAGGTTGTTGAGAGCTTTGGAGATTAGAAGTACAATGTTGAATTGTATTCTGAAATTGACAGGGAGCCAATGGAGAGAAGCTAAAACTGGAGAGATATGCTCTCTCCTGCTTACTCTCATTTAAACATTAAAGCAGTATTATGGATCAGCTGAAGATTTTAAAAGAAGTTTTGGACACCCAAATAATAAACAACTGCAATAGTCCAGCCTAGATATGATAAATGCATGGACCAGTTTTTCTGCATCATTTATGGACAAGATATTTCTATGCATCCATCCATCCATTATCTTCCGCTTATTCCGAAGTCAGGTCGCCGGGGCAGCAGCTTGAGCAGGGAGGTCCAGACATCTCTTTCCACAGCCACCTCTTCCAGCTCATCCGGGAGGATTCCAAGGCATGCCCAAGCCAACTGAGAGACATAGTCTCTCCAGCGTATCCTGGGTCTTCCCCGGGGTCTCCTCCCAGTTGTTCATGCCCAAAGCACCTCCCTAGGGAGGTGCCTATGGGGCATCCTCACCAGATGCCCGAACCACCTCAACTGGGTCCTCTCAACGTGGAGCAGCAGCAGTTCTACTCCGAGTCTCTCCCGGATAACTGAACGTCTCACCTTATCTCTAAGGGAGAGTCCAGCTACCCTGCAGAGAAAAAAATTCAACCGTCTGTATCCACAATCTCATTCTTTCAGTCAGTACCCAAAGCTCATGACCATAGGTGAGGGCAGGAATGTAGACCAACCGGTAAACAAAGAGCTTTGATATTTCTGTTTAGTGGAACTGATAATAATAATAATAATAATAATCATTGATTGATGTGTGTTAGAAAGAACTTCTTATCTTTTCGTTTGTTGACATAATTCATCCACCTCACAGATGTGGCATATCAAGATGCTGATTAGACAGCATGACTATTGCACAGGGTGCCTTAGGCTGGTCACTGATGTCAGCCTAAGGCATCGCGATGTTACCTAAGGTATCACAACATTGCTGATGTCAACATTTTGAACCAAGTGGCCCACGGTGTCTGTGAAGTACTGGTATGGGAAGGCATATGGGTCAGTGTACCTTTCACTGACCCATATGTTATGGACAACAAACACAAGTTCATTTTATTGATGGCAATTTGAAAGCACAGAAATACTGTGACAAGATCCTGATCCTAAGGTTCACTGTTAAGCCATTCATCCACAACCGTCACCTCATGTTGCTGCATCATAATGAACAGCCCCATGTTGCAAGTATCTGTACATGTATTATTCGTGTGTGTTTGGCGTATACATACATATACACACGGTGTATACTCCGGCGTATTGTTTTTGTACTACTAGTGCTTAGAGTATTTTTAGTTTAACGTTTTTCTTAATTCAGATCTTTGATCTTATTACTGTTTTGCTTATATATTTTATACTTTTGTTGGTTGTTAACTCAGACCCTGTGTACACAATTTCATTCCACCACATGTACCACCTGTGGTGCATATGATAAATAATCTCTGACTCTGACTCTCTGGCTCTGACACAATTTATGGAAGCGAAAAACACCTCAGTTCTTTCATGGCCAGCATACTCACCAGACATGTCACCCAATGACATGTATGGGATGCTCTGGATCAGCGTAGCTATATGACAGCATGTTCCAGTTCCTGACAATATCCATCAACTTTGCACAGCCATTGAAGAGAAGTGGACCAACATTTCACAGGCCACAATCAACAACCTGATCATCTCTATATGAGGATGTGTTGCACAGAGTGAAGCAAATGGGGGTCAGATACTGACTGGTTTTCTGTCCCCCAAGACCACTCCAGTTCAGTACAACTGCACATTTTAGAATGGCCTTTTATTGTGACCAGCCTAAAGCACACCTGTGGAATAGTCATGCTGTCTAATCAGCATCTTGATATGCCACACCTGCGAGGTGGATGGATTATCTTGGCAAAGGAGAAGTGCTCACTAATACAGATTTACACACATTTGTTAATATTTTAGAGGAAAGGGCCTGTTGTGTACATAGAAAAAGTCTTAGATCTTTGAATTCAGCTCATGAAAAATGGGAGCAAAGGCAAGTGTTGCGTTAATGTTTTTGTTCAGTGTGTACATGTATATATTTGGATTGATCCTCAGACGTAAAAATAAAATGAAATGCATTTAGACTGAGGTCTTGAAAAATGCATCCAATTTAGTATCACTTATGAAAAAGACCTGGGTTGGATTTGAAAAAATAAATAAATAATAAAATAAAATAAATTGTTGTCATCAGACTGTCATAAAATAATCATATGTGTCCCAAAACATTAGCTCTTCCGCCTGAACGTGTTAACGTAGTCATAGATGCAGGACACAGCATTATCAGCACTTGCCAAAGTTCGGAAATGTTTGTGTTGTGGATTTGCATGAGGCTGAGTGGTCACATTCATGACATGTGGGACTTCCAGAGTGGTTTGCTTTTAGTAGTTTGCACCTACACATCATGAAGGACGTGCTATGAGTGGTCCCTGAACCAGGAGGCATGACTTGATAATTTGTAGTAGGCCTATGTTAAGCAGTGGTTTTGCAGTACAGTTACCGTAATGACCATTGTCTGTTTGTATGGTGGCAATTAATAAGAAGGCTTGATCCCCTGATGTTATGGAGAGACACACCAACTTTGTCTAGCATCACCTCTGATGATCCTACTACAAGACACCACCCATCCACAACCGGCATGTCTGTGGATTGCCCATCACGTTGAGGTCCTCCAAAGGCCAACCTGGTCCTCCAGTCTATCCCCAGTAAATGCATGAGAAGTCACTTAAACATTAACTCTAACCTGATGTTAATCTGCCTGATCTCAAGAGCCATTTACAAAACATGTGAGCAGACTTGTAACAGTCACATAAACTTTCAACACATGCATTTTTATTTAATATCAGTTTCGCCACCCCATCTGATTGCTTGGTGTTCTTTTTACGTTTCCGTGAGCACATACTGGTGGTTTCAATTCAACCTTTATTTATACAGGTTAGTCTCACTGAGTCACAAAGACAGTTAAAAGAGAGAGTCCTGTCAAACCTTGGCTAGGCAGAATTAACTACTTTTTCCATGTTTTGCTGATTTTCTGTGTGCATGGCTGTTTTTACTGAACTGATGCTCCTTATGTTATATCTTGCTACTATGTCATGTAGTTTACTCGTAGTCAGTAAAATGTTATATATCACAGACCAACTTTAAGGGATACAAAGCATGTTTGTAAGTGATCAGTTTTGTATTTGAACCATTGACTTCAGATGGCTGAAAGAGTTTTGGTTTCCAAAACACAAACTCATAAATACAAATCTGCACAACTACCTCAGTTAATTTACCATAAACAATATGCCAGATGGAGTTTTTGATGAAAACATTGTTTTCATGTGCTCTGCATGTGCTTTATTTTCCAATTTAAGCATCAGCCTGGACACATTTAGCAATGGGAAAAAAAATGGTAAAGCTTCACAAAATAGAATGTGTAGCAATGAAATTTAGATGGGTTTTCTGTGCACATCATGTACAAATTGTGTGCCACTGAGTGTGTTCCTGTGCCTGATAAGATGATTTGTATAGTGATCTGACACCACTGATTAATTTTTCTCTTCCTGGCTGCCAGCTGTAATCAACAGGAGCTAACTGGCAGATGAGAAAACACAGCAAGTGTCCTGCATAGCGACAATGCGCCTCCATCGGCCCACACAGCTTTTGTTTTAACCACTTCAACCACAGAACTGTTGAACTTGAGAGGAATACAACCCACTGCTGCAATGTTCATTTTATTTTTTTTGTTCTGTGTTCTAAAAGTTGTCTTTGTGCCAACAGAAAACACAAATAGGTTCCATGTATGTTGCTTTTGATTAAACAATCAATTTCATTACTTTATCATTTTCGTTAGCAGCTCGGGTATACTGAGCTGTCAATCTTTACTCATTATATACTTATCAGTGCTGTGTTTTCCCCTTTTTCTACTTTCTTCCTTTTTTTGTAGCACATTTCTCGTGTGTCTTAACGTTTTGTTTCCTTTTAAAACGAAGTGTCTCTATCATCCCTGCAGACATTGGTATAAATAACGAGAACCATATGGACTCTTTGTTACGATTGTCTCACCTAATCTATGTCTTTGTATATGTTTTATGTGGGGCCAAGATAAAAAAAAGAAAAGAAAACGTAATTTGTGATTGGATATAATCTATCAAGCTGAGACCATTTGCCGTGGTGAGAAGGGAGGGGAGAAGGAGGAGAAATAGCTCTGCCTTGTCAGGGAAAATGTGCTTTTCTGTTACAATGGCATTCTTGATACACAATCTATCTCACTGGGCCCTGTGGGAAATGTGTTGTCTCTTCTTCAAAATGGCAAGGGACTAAATCAATCATGACTTATTGTTGGAGTTACCTTTACAGTGTCTTTCACGTGCATGTCCTCAGTCTTCCTAAAACACCAGGAAGGACAAGTACACAAAAAAACAGTGACGGATGTTTGACAAGGCATCGGTCATCTGAGTGAAACACATCATTGTCTTCTGAGGATTCTCTTCATTCAGATAGATTTTCTTTGTTCTAAAATCTTACAAGAGCATGACAAGAAAAAAAAAAAACAATATGCCATTCCTGATTTCTGGCATATTTGCAATCTCTTTTTCTAAGCCACTAATTTATTCTTGTTCCCTCTGTTACCTCTCCTCGGCCCAAAACCACTCGCTACTTAACATCTTAATGAAGGAAAAATAATGCATGAGACTGGTGGAGGAAATCCTCTTCATGTCTCATTATACTTTGCTAAAAGAAGCCAAAATGAGTTTTTATTATTATTATTATTATTATGTTGCTCTCATTTTACCAATGTCCTTGTACCTGACAAGACATTTTCACAGGAGCCAATTACAATACTGTACTCCGAAAAAAATGACACAGGACTAAATAGGACTCAACCAGCCAACACAATATAATCAGAACAATTTGATGGATGTAAACTTAAATAAAACATTAACCTACTGGTAACCATGTGCTGTCAACGTGTGGTGTATGAAACTATTATGATTACAGTTGTACATTATCAATCTACTACATATATATCATGAGCCAGGACTTTTTCATGTAAATACCAACACATACAAACAGATGTCTTTCATTTAACCTTGACATGCCTTTCACCCTGTCCGTCATTTCCCCCTCACAGATGCACAGTCGCAAAGTAACACACTTTATGAGTCATACATTGTATAAATTAAATGTAGCTGCAAATTCCTTTTGCTGGAGGCAGTTGGGGTAAAAAAAAAAAGAGTTGAAAGCTTTCATCATGAAGGAAGGTACTACTCATAATGCCAAAACATTGAAAGCTGAGCAGCTGAGAGGTGATGTAACGCTTGTTAGTTAAAGCAATAGTTCAAATCTTTTGAAGTAAGTTACTGTTG
>JARVGS010000002.1:22810091-22820269 GCA_031762315.1 Hypsolebias antenori
AACGTGTTTAAAAAGACGTTACGGCCGCCATGTGCTTTCAGTTTCGGTTTAAGTTCAAAAATCCGGACTTACGTTCGCCATGTGCTTTCAGTTTCGGTTTAAGTTCAAATCGGTATCCGGCCGGGCCATTATAACGGAACTCAAACGTAAAACGAGGGTTACCTGTAATGGTAAAACAAATTGTTATTTCTTTCAACAATAAATGTACCTGGTGATGATAACTTTTGAATCATGTCCCTAATAAATTACAAGAAAATTGCAAAAGACAAAGGAAAGGTCCTGTTATTTATTTATTTATTTATTTATTTATTTATTTATTTGTTAATTTATTTGTACATCTAATCCCCACTGTGGCAGACTTAAGATAAAGACAGAAAGTTGTCAATAACCGAACAGAAAGGAAGACCTTTCATGCATTAAAATGATGTATAATCCAACAGTATCAACATGGTTTCCAACTCCTCAACCCTAATCCTCATCTCTACTCTCTAGCTTTCAGTGGCAGTTTGCATAGGATACTTTCAAGCTGTACATTTGCTCATCTGTCTCCCTCATTCCTTTTCTTTGCCCCTTTTTATCCCATTTCCTTCTGCTTTCTATAGGCTCTTTCCCCTATTTCACCAAGGACGTGGCTAAGTCTCCTCCCACTCAGCTCCATCTCTCTTCCCCAACTCTCAGTCTCTTTCCCTCTGTTTTTTTGTCTTTCTCTCATCTTTCCTAGAGATAACTGCATGCAAGCTCTTTCATCTTTCTCCTTCCTCAAACAAAGACTGCCCAGCAGATTCAGAGAAGCAAAGTCAGCATTTCAGCCCTCTGTGATGTCACAGACCTTCTGACCTAACATCCTTGTCCCACCCTTAAGCACTTTCTCAAATAATAAATTTCACAACACAAGCAAAATAAAAAAAATGCATTAAACAGCTGTTTTTTATTTATTTATTTTCCTGAGAAAGTGAAACACTCAACAAACTGTGTCTTATGTGAGGTAAGAAACTGCAGTGCAATCCATCTCCAGCGGAAATCTCTGGCACGCTGCTGAGCTCACGACTGCGATAGAAAGAAAATAACAGACAACGCAAAGCAACTCTGCAGCTGGAATTGGAAATCTTGACCTTTTGTCTCTATTTGACACTATGGAATGGGAGGTTTTTAATTTTGTCAATTGGTTTTAAAGAGGTAGTGTCTAGACAGCAAGTGTGTGGGGAGGACTAACACAAGAAAGAGTTTGAGTGAAGAAAGAAGGCAAGGACCAGAATGTGTGAGAAACTGAGACAGAAGAAAAGAAAACAAGAAGTGACTACAGTTACAGTGAAGGGAGGGACAAACAGAAATAAAGCAGAGGTGTGGTGTGTGGCGTTAATACACAGGAGCGTTGCAAACCAATGCACTGCTCTGAGGCTGGATGAGCAGCTGAGAGCAGTGCGTCAGCAGTACATTCACGTTCCCACTGAAGGACAAAAGGAGGGGGCAGAACGTGCATCTTAGCTGCCTGCAACACCGACACACATTGAAAAGGAGGGAGGGGGGGGTTGTGGGGGGGGGGGGTGAATGCGAGAGATTGGAGAATAAACAAGAAGACGAGATGAGGATAGGAATGCTGGTCCTGCTGTTTCTGTGACGGTGGGCTGGCTGTTTGATTGCTCGCGTGGCTTTCCGTCTCTCTCTCTCACACGCACACACTCTCTTTCGCACACTCTATCTTTCTCCTGCTCTTGATCTGTCAGTTTTTTTTCCTCTCCTTCTTTCAAGCTCTCTCATTCCCTCTCTCTGTGCTTTACTTCGATTAATGCAGTAGTCCACCAGCCAGCCGCAAGTCTGACAGCCTCACACATGGCTAACTGCCACAACTTACTACCTCAACATTGGAGGAAAAATTAACAAGTAAGAAAGCAGAAGGACCCTGCAGGAGACCATCTAGGGGACAAAGAAAGAGCGGAGAAAGAAATCCTCAACACCTACTTTTTTTACGGATACTGATACGGAACCCACTTCCACTATCATCCTCTTAACGTCATCCTCTCTCTCCTCTCATTGCAGACGAGGACAAGAGTGCTCTCGCCCTCCTCCGTCAGCTTTAGCGAAGCTCCGACAGCGCAGCGTATCCCCATCTCTCCCCCCACTCAGTGCCACCATCTCTCCCACCACCCGCAAACCCCCTTCCCCCCAGGAGGAATAGACGGATTACTGCTAACTGTGCACACGGCAGCATGCAGCTGCTCTGACCAGGGCCAGCCCAACGTTAGGAAGAAGCAAGAGGGGCACAGAGAATGAGAGAAGAGGGCGATGACTGTGCCGGGAGTTCTTTACCCTTTTTTGTCTCTCAGACTCTGTCACAACAGGGCTAATCAGCGACCGACAAGCCCTTGGCAAAGTCACAGCAAGGGAGGTCTCTCACCCAAACAGGCGACTATCCAACGAGCCAACACATGGACGAAAAGCTGACAGAAAAGAGGTTTTTTTTCTTTTACATTTCAGTCACATTATTTTCTCCTTCTCTGTTGCAATTAACTGCGTAACGGATTATTATGATTTATCCCCAATGGAGCTGCATGGAGCTTGGAATCTGCAGCTTGGCAGGGGGCAGTTTATAGGGTAACACAGGACCTAGACACCTTTTAAGACTTCATGGCCTTACCTTTGACTGTAAGTATTTGCAAAGCTGTTCTGACTCTTAAATATCAGGAGCCATTTTGTACCCTTGATTAAAAGAGGGCCATATCACTTTTTTTCCAAGAGGAAAGGACAAGAAACGTTTATATTATGTCATTTAATAGAAATAAGTATAAATAAATGGGATGCACTATTGCTGCTTTTAACTTCTGGAAAACGGAAAAAGAGAGGACTTTGAAACTAATGAGGTAAGTCACTACTACTGATACTCACCCTCTTTCCCACATTGCTATTTTGCGTTTCATCTGCTGCTTCATTTTTAATAATCTCTCTCATTCTGTCTTCTGTCTGTTTCTCCCTTCATTCCTTAACATAAAATGTTGGATGCAGAATCTTCCTGCACTGTCGATGGAACTTGGGAGCCTCAAGTTGCTCCAGCCAGGCTAGGGCGGTGTGTCCTTTGGTGTGTCCCGTCTCCCCCCACCATGCAGAATAATGAGCCCTCTACACCATGAGTCCGTTGGGCCAGGTTAATGTGCAGCCTACCTGGAACACAGCCTTGCTCGCCGTGCTCTCTCTTATGGTGCCTGCTCTCAGTATGTGCCAGTCCACAGGCCCTGAGATGGGCTCAGTTAACACACAAAACTGTCCAGGTATGTGCTCCTGTACTAACCAGCTCAGCAAGGTGGTATGTACACGCAGAGGCCTAATTAGGGTTCCTCCAAACATCCCAGCCAACACGAGATACCTGAACCTAATGGAGAACAGCATAGAGACCATACAAGCAGACACATTCAGACATCTGCATCATCTGGAGGTATTGCAGTTGGGCAGGAATGCTATCAGGCAAATTGAAGTGGGGGCATTCAATGGCTTGACAAGTCTCAATACCTTGGAACTATTTTACAACCGATTAACAGTCATTCCCAGTGGAGCTTTTGAGTATCTGTCAAAGTTAAGAGAATTGTGGCTAAGAAACAATCCTATTGAGAGCATTCCCTCTTATGCTTTTAACCGTGTCCCCTCACTCATGAGACTGGACCTTGGGGAGCTGAGGAAGCTGGAGTACATCTCTGATGGGGCATTTGAAGGTCTTCATAATCTTAAGTATCTAAATTTGGGGATGTGCAGTCTAAGGGAGTTTCCAAATTTGTCACCTTTAGTGGGATTAGAGGAGTTGGAGATATCAGAGAATGTTTTCCCAGAACTGAAGCCTGGGGCCTTCTATGGACTTAAAAATTTACGTAAACTTTGGATTATGAACTCTGCCATCACAAACATAGAAAGGAATGCTTTTGATGACATCACAGCTTTGGTGGAGCTCAATCTAGCTCATAATAATTTGTCATCCCTCCCTCATAACCTCTTCACCCCTCTACATTATCTGGTGGAGCTACATCTGCATCACAACCCTTGGCGCTGCGATTGTGATGTGGTTTGGCTCTCTTGGTGGCTCCGAGAATACATTCCCACAAATTCCACCTGCTGCGGACGCTGCCACACCCCAGTCCACATGAGAGGAAGATACTTGGTGGAAGTTGACCAGACAACATTTCAATGTTCAGCACCAGTCATACATGATGCTCCAAGAGATCTGAACATTTCAGCAGCAAGAGTGGCAGAACTAAAGTGTCGCACAGCTGCCATGAGCTCAGTACGATGGCTTCTCCCCAATGGGACTGTGTTAACCCATGGCTCAGCTCATCCAAGGATATCTGTCCTTAATGATGGAACACTCAACTTCTCCAATGTTTTACCATCAGACACTGGAGTCTACACATGCATGGTAAGCAACATGGCAGGAAATTCCAACGCCTCTGCTTACCTTAATGTCAGCAATGCTGAACTGAACACGTCTAATCTGTCCTACTTCACAACAGTAACAGTGGAAGTGTTAGAGCCTAAGGTGGAGGAGACCCCTAAACCTAAGCCCACTGTCCCTGCCTCACCCTCAGTCTTTCAACCTGTCTTTATCTCCACACCAACTGTGGTTTTTCAAAATACTCAGACTCCAAGGCAGGTGTCAGTTCCCACTGACAGACTCCCTAGCGGGCCAGCTGCCAGTCTGGATGAGGTGATGAAAACCACAAAAATCATAATTGGCTGTTTTGTTGCTGTTACCTTGCTGGCAGCTGCCATGTTGATAGCATTCTACAAACTGCGTAAGAGGCATCAACAGAGGAGTACAGTGGCAGCAGCCAGGACCATAGAGATCATACAAATGGAAGAACAAGTTCCTCCTGTTCCACCTCCCACATCTGGATCTAGTGGCTCTGATGACACATGCTTGGTACTGCCAACATTACTGGAACACAACAGCAACACATTTAAGCCTGGCTATGTGTCATCTTCATCCTCATCTCGACAAGGGAGCTATGGAGCCCACTGGACTCTGAACAATTCTCTTCACCGCTCAGTAAGGCAACATCACAGCCACATCAGCACCATTGCTGATCCTTACATCATTAAAACGATTCACAGCAAGGAGAAGGTTCAGGAGACACAGATCTGAGCAACACTTCTGGTGGATCTATATTAGACTTTGCCC
Source organism: Hypsolebias antenori (assembly GCA_031762315.1). Classification (NCBI taxonomy): domain Eukaryota; kingdom Metazoa; phylum Chordata; class Actinopteri; order Cyprinodontiformes; family Rivulidae; genus Hypsolebias; species Hypsolebias antenori. Next base: position 22,815,250 of record JARVGS010000002.1, read on the forward strand.
AATCTTATCTTCACTTATCTGCTCACAATTCCATGCAATAGAATGCACAATGAGCAAAACTGGAACTTTATTTTGTACAAATATGTGCAAAACATTTTGTTTCCTTCTTGTACATGCCTATACATAAGTACATAAATATGAAAAAAATCTAAATACAGTATATATAAATGAACCTAAAGTCAGACAATGGTACAACAAGCAGATTATATTAGAAAAGAAAGTACTTTGAAACTATTTTCTAATAACTGGTGACATATTTAAAGAAAAAATGTTGTTTTTGATTGAAAATTGAAGGTAGTACTGTCTAATGTAAGAAAAGATTAGGTTTGTTTTTGATCAATATTTAGAACATTGTTTAAAAAAATCTTTGTAAAGGCATCAGTTTCTAAATACAGTCAAAATGTGCACACCAGTTTTAACTTTGCCAAATATTATATGCAATGAAGTGGTGTTTTCAGATAAATAAACCTTAAAAAAGACACATGAGAAAAGGCAAGATAGACACACATTTGTCCAATAGCAACAAAATGGCACAGATAGATTGTGCTGTTCAGTAGCTATCAGCCAAATGCTTTTAGTACTGTAGTGAATATCTGCAGCTAAGGTTTAACCCTTTGTTGGCTGAAGCAAAGTTGTGTTTCTTTGACAGTGCCAGTGCTTCTTTGTAATGTGTCTAAGTGTGTTTATTTAGTGTTCACAAAATTCCCCACTGGTTCAGCTGAGAAAAAGTGAATAGCTATCTAAAATGAGTTGTTGCAATTTGATTTTTTGTTTGTTTGTTTGTTTTGCTTTTTTTTTTTTCTTTTTTGGTTTTGACATGCTTCTTAATGGCTTGTGTAGTGTTTAGGGCTAATTTAGTAATGCGTTACTGCAGTTGCCTGACTTGTCTCTGCAAGGGCTCATTCTGATGCTTATGTTTCGAAACAACAGACATGTGTTGCAGCATTACAAGGCTTTGCTGACCATTCTGGAGGGAAAACACACAGAGGTTGGAAGAGAAACAAATGAATGTCTGGTACTGGCACTGTTCCATGGGTACTGAAACATTGCTTTGTGTTTTTCTTTTTTTTTTCCTTTTAATTATTAGCAACATTATGTTTATGGAGAGACAATGAGGCTATGAAAAAATTATCATTAATAATAAAATTTTGGTTTGTATTTCTCTAAACAGAAAGACTTTCCTCTGCTGTGTTTTCTTTTTTCAGTATACAGTATTTATGTGTGTGTAATTTGTTTAGTCTTAAAAACTGAAGGCGGTAATGTAAATGATTTTCCGCACAAACCTCTGTCCTACAGTCCTATGCATTTACTTAGTGTCTGCATGAATGGGTCTTCAAGTAATTGGTGTACAATGCTGCGTTATACCTCACAGTGGGGCTCTATGCAGGTCAGATAGGCTGCTGGTGTTTAATGCCTCAGCTTAGTTCTTAACATTGATTTCTCAGTGGCTGTAAAGAGGGAAAATACATGTATCACACAGTTCTACACAGCTTGTGGCTTTCTTTTCATTGCAAATATATCTACAAATTCTAGTTATTTTCTGAATCTGACATTATTCAACACCCCAAAAATTAATAAACAAAGCATATGTTGTGTTGCTATTGAGGGTGAGTGGGGTTGGAGGGGGAGCTAATTTAAATCTGTGCCATGTGATTTGAGCAAAGCAAGTACAGGAAATTCAATTGTTTTCTTTTTTTTTTTTTTTCAGATGTCGATAAATTTCTGAGCAATGATTTTAGTTTCAATTACAAGACCAGCTACCATGAATAAGTGTGACTGGTCTCTGTGATGACTGAAAGACCTTCTTTATGGCTTTACATTAATGTTAATTATTCAGCCATTCAACAGTTTCCAATGTATATGACTGATTTTGACACATGCTTTTAAACCCTTCACTCTTGTCAGTCATTTACAGTAAATGTCCAAGTTTTTTCTGAATAATTTGATAAAAAGAGGAAATTTAAGTAAGTGATAATAACAGACCATAGCAATTTAGCAAGACAAAGTCTTCATTTAACACCTTCAGCCTTGACATGTTGTTAAACACAACAATCATGTGACAGAAGACACTCATTGGCTTTATCTTGCACTGTGATGTGTCTTCTGCCATATTCATTCAACCTTTGTTTATACAGGCTAGCCTCATAGATTAACATGTCTATATAACAGTACACAAGCTGTCATTAACTGCTTAATGTGATTAAAAAAATAAAAGTTATGTAAAAGTTTTTGAAGTGGAGATTTGTAAAAAACAAAAAAAAAAGGTAGAAAAATTATGACTACACCTGCTTTCAGTAGCCATTTGAACAACTTTACTTTAGGAGAAACATATATTTAATTGGACTAAACTGACAATATAACACAGCCAGTCTGAGTGGAGCAAAGACAATGTGGATTTCTGCCATCTTAAAACAACACTGTTCACAAAAAAATTTATGATTTCATGGATTGTTTTTATTTTTATTTTTACAAATGTTGTCATTTTTGCATTTCATGACACAAAGATTTTATAGTAACTGCAACTGGAAATAGCAACAGCAGCTAAGTGTAACACCTATGGTGCAAACTGGAAAACTTTTAGGAGGAAAATCACTTTTTTTTTCTGCTGGAATAACCATGCCATGTAAAATGGACAGTGATGTAAAAGTTTATAAATAAAACATTACCATATATCACAATTTATATTTTTTAGTTTGAGCTTTTGTAACATGGCAGCAAATCCTGTTTTTTTTTTTTTGTTGTTGTTTTTTTTACTTCACTCAGTCTAACTATTAACTTGTTCATTTGCTCAGAAATTATTTAGTTTTACAAAATTATGTGGTATATAGAGCTGTCTGCAACAGTTAAGATATTGACAGTTCAATACCGGTTCAGAAAATACGACCTATCATTTTATTTGTAAAATGTTGATTAATGCAACGACTCTTTGCAAGTAAGAAGTGCTGTTCTTGTCTGCAGTTCTCCTGGCAGTGCATGGCCACAAGTAGGCCTCCACAAGCAGACAATCTCAAGTTTCCTCATTGCTATCAAGGATTGTGGGAAGTGAAGATTCAGTCAACAGCCAAATGCAGTGGCTGCTCTTTGCTTTGGCAAAATAACACATTCTTGGTTGTTACAGTATGTGTGGGCTGGAAAAAGAGCAGACTCTTATTATGTTCTGAGCACAGCATGGCACTGGCTGTGCTGGGGATTCATAAGAGGCTACTAGCTGTTTTAGAAGCCTTTAATGTGCTTAATATTCCGACACATGCAAACACTGACTACTATTTCTTTTCTTCTAGTGTTTATCCTCCTCTTCCTGAGTGTTAATATTAAAAGAGGAAGGAAGCCTCAGATTAGCATAATACTGTCAACCAGTTGATTCAATGCGCTGCACTGTAGTCGAGTATGAGAAGCTGAGAGGAGTACAATGGTTAATGTGTTCACTCATGAAAAAATTGACCCAGACAGTTCTTCCTTGACAACGTCGGCAGGGTTAAAATGAATCTTTTCTCTTGGGTGGCTGCTGTCTTATCTCCAGCTGAGTCACTCTAAGCTTTGAATGTAGCTAAATGAAGCCTTGTTGCACAAGAACAATCAGTACACTTGTTTTATTATTTTTGCCATCTGCCTTCGTCACTCGCTAATAAGCTTAACACTTTTTATTCTTTTTTTTTTAATCTTGATATCTCTGTTTTATTTGTAACCCCCCAAAAATGTTGAATTACCCTAATATATGCAGAACAACAGAGCAATACGGCATGGATATGGTTCTATGACTGAGAATAAAAATCAGGCAAATGGACATATATTGCCTTCTCTATCCAATCAGGCTACTCAAAGCACTTTATATGTGCCAGCATTTACCCTTCCACATGAGACTAATCAGTGCTTTAGTCCACATTCATACACAGATGGGACACACATTAGAAGCAATGAGAGGTTCAGTGGCTTTTGGGCACTTTGACATGTGACTCTGTACTGGTGGAATAAAAAAAAAACTCTCTTGTTGGAAGATGACCAGTCTAACCACTAAGACACAGCTGCTTTGGGGAACAAGTTCCTAAGCCTCTGGACATGTATCTGTTATTGATGTCTCTATAGCTATTAGACGAGTTGATGGTAAACCACAAAAACGTTGTCACAGTTTGCCTATTGACTGATGCTTTTTGTGTCTGCAAGAAAATTGAAAGAAATAATTCATGGGACCTTAAAACTTTTTTAAGAGGTCAGTGTTTAGAGTCATTTCACCAATGTCTACATGGTCAAACATGCAATCTGAAATGCATTTTTGGCATCTTTGGCATTTTTAAATTACTTCTGTTTGTCATTTTTATTAAATTTTTCATAGGAATAAAACAAGAAAAAACAGCCTCATTCAATGAAGATTAAACTATTGCTTTGGGCATTTTATAATGAAAATTATGATATATAACCTTTATCCTGCTGGCAATGCATAGCATGCTACTACCATCACAATTAATTTAAGCAGGCAGTCTTGAGTCTACTGTGCTGTAATGTACAGTATGTGTCTGTGTCATTGTAATATAGGCCACCGTGCAGCTCTCGGTCTGACACAGACCTGCAGGTGACAGACCTGCAGGTGTGTGTGTGTGTCGTGTGTGTGGGGGTGGTGCAAGAAATATTTTTTTGGACTGATCCCCACCGTTTAATTTTTTTAACCTCTTCAACTCAGCTGTAGAGGTAAAGACAATTGTGTTCATAAACAAAAATAAGATGACTGGATACAGTAATATTAATAACAACAAATACAATGATAATGATAATAATAATAATAATAATATTAATATACTACAAATAATAATAATAATAATAATCATTATTATTGTTGTTGTTGTTGTTGTTGCTAAAGTAATGTACAGTTACATAACTAGTATTAATAACAATAATAATAAGAACATAAATATCAATTATTATTATAACTATTACACACACACACATATATCCATCCATCCATCCATTTTCTTTACCCGTTTCTTCCATTTTAGGGTCACGGGGGTCGCTGGTGCCCATGTCCAGC
>JARVGS010000002.1:22899956-22911044 GCA_031762315.1 Hypsolebias antenori
TAAAAAGAAACTGTCCAGATGACCTGATTGAGAGTTATCAGATTTGACACCTGGATTACTGAGTATGAACTTTCTAATAGCCAGTAGTTTATTGTATTTTTATTTTTTGTTGGTCTCAATCATAATCCCATTTCTCATTTACAGGAAAGTTTCGGCCTCGCTAAAACTACCAACGAGATCAGAAAAATAACCAGCCGAAAAGGTAACTAATGACAGAGCTGAAATACTGAGTCACCAGTGACATGATATTGTTAGCTAGTGAAAACATGTAATATGTAACAGCAATTACTAAAAATTTTTGACGAGCCCCAGACATAAGGTTGTATAAATACGCTGACAAATGACTCATATCTTCAACATCAGGCGAGCACATGGCTGTGGTCACCAGTTACGATGATGGACACAGTGAATGTAGTTTTTGCGCAAAAGCTGTATTTTTCCATGAAGATGAAATGATAAAGTAAGGAAAAGTTCATTTTGGGGTACGGCGTACTGACAGGTACAGAGATGAGGAGGCCCGTATGGGGAAGTCATACAAGAGAGAAAAATCTTTGACTGATAAAATGGAGTTTGTTCTTGAGCGTGTGTGTCCATGTCAGAGTATCTCGTGCCTAAACGCTGACTGATAAAAACATACAAAGTGCCTGGGTTTAATTACCTAATTTGTTGAGGTATTATTAGGAGTCTGCAAAAGCAGGTTCACTGGAAGTACAAACGCTCGCTGCCAGTTTTGATTCATGTGAAACTGCGGCAGCGCACTACAAAGCTTTTCAAAGTCAATTCAAACCTCAGAGGAGTTGAGAGAAATTTACTTTTTTAATAATTTCTTCTTTCCTTGGGAATACAACCTTTTACAAGTATATTAGGACAGGATTTTATGGGCTTTTTGAAATGTGTTACCTTAATGTATAAATAATTTACAAACAAATCACAAACCAGTTTTTTTTTTTTTTAATGGAGAACGCATAAACGTAACAGGAATAAAGGTATTAAAAGGGGATAATGATTTATTGTTATTTTACTAATTTCTTGGCAGCACGGTGGTTCAGTTGGTAGATGCCACCTCTCTTGATACATGATCAAATCCTGGCAGAGACCTTTCTAGGTGGAGTTTGCATGTTCTCTCCGTGCATGCGTGGGTTGTCCCCGGGTGCTCCGGTTTCCTCACACAGACCAAAAACATGCACGTTAGTCTGATTGGTAATTCTAAATTGTCTCTAGGTGTGAGTGAGACAGTGAATGGTTGTTTGTCTCGTTTGTTTCTATGTGTCCCTGCGATGGACTGGAGACCTGTCCAGAGTGTCCCCCGCCTCTCACACAGTGTTTGCTGGATATGGGTACCAGTGACCCCAATGACCCAAAAAGGAAGAAGCGGGTAACGATAATGGATGGATGGATTTTAATTTCTTTGTTCCTTAGTTTTTATTCAAATTTATTGCGCCACCACTCCCCCTTTTAACTTTTAAACTTTTAAACATATAATCTATATCCTGTTGCTCTTCAAGTAAATAAGAAATCAGGACCAGCTTATTTTTTTGTTTTGAATCACTTGCATCGTTAACTTAAAGGAGCGGCTATAAATTGCTCACTTGATATGAAGGTAATTGAAAGATTTACCCTCAGTTTAACTAAATGCTGCATCCTAATTCCTGCGAAGACACACACTCGCACACATGCCCTCACACATGCGCGTGCACAGCAAGAAAAACAGAATGACCATTACAGGAAATGATGTGCGACTCTGCAAAGTGTTACAGTGAGGTCACTTCTGATGAATGACTGCTCCCTGGAGCATAATCAACCTCTAATTTATCAAACTCATACTCACATGCTAACTAGCCTCTAGCCACCAGCTCATTGCACTTCTTACAGTCCAACACTAACATTAACAGCAGCTTATAACACCATACTGTATGAAAATGTCTTACTTGTGTTCATGAGGTATTGGGGAGATCCAGGCCTGGCAGAGGATCCCACTCACTGTCACTGACCTCCGCCCTCTGTAGCTTTGACCTGTCCCTACAATGCATTCCCTTACATAGTCTGAAAAAATACAGAAATTACAATAAAAACAAAACAGGTGATTTGAAAAGTAAGGCAATATTGAAAGGTATACATGTGATGAGTTTATATGCTGATCACAGTTTTTACACAAAACCAGTTCAGCTAATGAATAAAACAGAGAAGGGGCTGAAATGTTCAGCTTAACAAGGAGGTGACATTGCCAAAAGTCAAATCTGTTTTTCTAATCAGACGTATCTGGATTCAGTGTCTGCCTGTTTGCTCGTGTAGCCAGTTTGACTGAAGTTGGACATGGATTTCCAGTGTTCACACAAACCCCATTTAATTCTAAAACGTGAACCATGACATGCTGTGGCACAAAAAAATCACCACCATCCTTTGCCCTTTCTCGTTATCCTTTGAGATAGTGTTGTGAACATCGAGTCACCTCTTGAAAACTGCAAACAAATCAGTCAGGGTGCTCTAAACACCCAGAAAACATAGGATAGCAACGATTTACCTTTTTTTTGATAGAGTGCATAATTAGCATTTTGATGACTTTCAGCTCCTTGAGAGCTTTTGTCAAATGAAAGCCAGTGGCACTTCATGTTTGTGTGATCGTAGAGGAACGCTCTAGAACAGGAAGCAAAAGACAAGGAATGACTTGATTAGTGATCCTTCTTATCTTGAAGCAAAACACAGTGAGTGTCCAATTAAAACATGCAAACATAACGTCTGCTGCTAATCTATTCTAATTACAAATAAATAATAGCCATTTGGTGCAGGATAAATTCACTGAATGTAAATAAAGCAGCAAAATTTTCACATTAATCCCAGTTGATGGATTTTGACAACTGATCTCCATTCTGGGTAAAACATTTTGCATGTTGGGAAAAAAAAAAAGTAAACAAACCTGCAGATGAATGGCAGTCTTTTACCACGGCTGCAGGTTTTGGCACATTTGGTTAAGCTGAGTTTCCGGCTTTTGGTCATGTGGGATGGATCAGGAGCCACTGCAAGCAGCTGGATGCCATCAGACTTCTGGTAGTCCTGGAGCGCATTTCTCCTGCTCTCTGATACATAATTACATCACATGGTCATGTTATTTCAGCAATGCAACTGAACATTTTGATGCACAAGTGAATCGTAGTAAAAAAAAAAGTGAGCAGCAGTCGGCAGTAGTTAATAGTTCTCATCTTCTGAAGTGGGGTTATGTTATGAAGAGGTAGTATCTTACCTGATTCAGATGGAGTTTTGAATGATCTTAGTTTAGAGAAACAGAGTAAAATTCTGACTAGGTTGATGAGCTAATGGCTAGTTTGAACAGGGTGAGTGGATTGCTGCCATCTTAAACAAATTTGATCTAAAAAAAATAGTACAACTTTTGATATTTTTCATGTTTTTTTTTTTTTTTGTGGTTTTAATTTTGTGTTGCAATTTGTTTTCCCTGCTTTGAGTTGTATTAATTCCTGTTTTTCAACCGATGTATTAGTTCTTAAATTGTTGTTTTTTCAGTAACTTCTTCTGTGGACACTTACATTTTTGTGTTTATTCTATGGCCACAGTTCGTCTATGCTCCCTTTACATATCGCACACCTGTCAGCTATCTACAATCATCCCAGCTCAGGAACAAACCAACACAGTGCTTGTACCCCTGCTTCTCAAGTTTAATTATTAGGTCTTCATGCATAATAACTCTTATGGTCAGTCCAGTTTATTAATACAATAATAATTATTATTATTGTTATTATTTATTTTAACATTTTGGAAATGACCATCTGTTGTCTGCACACTTGGATCCAAATCAACAAAATTCTGATCATTATTTGCCACAATTTTGTGTTTTAAATTTAATCCTTTTCACACCTTCAATTTGAAAATGAATTTCTCTATAAACAGATATCTCTTCGAATAATAAGATGATAGTCCTGCAGGAAGTTCCTCAGGTTTCATAGGAAGTGCTACAGCTAGCTGCCCCCACCACCACTGCAACTGCAGCTCTCAGAAAAGGTTCACATTGAGGCGGTTTAAGGCAGCAGTGATACTTTGGTCTTGGCTCCACTGGGACTATTTCACTCATCAATCTGGTCAAAAGTGAAATCTTTCTCCAAACTGGTGTGGATCAATGAGCTTTCTACCACAGGTAAGATGTTTGTTGTTTATAACTTTATACAGAACACAATATGTGAAGATTTCAACTTAGTGTTGTTGTTGCTGCTGCTGCTGTGGTTTGGGAGGCAATATGACCTCGCTATGCAGATGTTGTGCACGCTGAGTGACGTTGAACTTTCCCCATGTGGTCAGCATCACTCTGATAACCAGATAAAGTTTGAAACAACACTTTCCCCAACCTTTTCCTATTTCCGTTCCATCTAACAGTCTGTGTTGGTTTTAGTTTACTTACTGACTGACAATTATTTCCAGTCAGCGTCAACACCTAGCCTAAAAAATCTCAAAGATCTTGCAGGTGATGAAGAAGCTCTTTGAAGGGCAGCTTCATCCATAGACGTGCAGTGTTCAGAAAACTGCTTTCACTCAGCTTTTGCATGCTTTCTGGTGATATGAGGAACATGATCACTGGCTTTTATGTCAGAGCTGAGTAGTTTTACGAGAAAAACTCGATATGTCAGAACCACTAGATGACTGGAATCAACAACTACACTACAGCCTTTAAAGTTGCCAGATGTTTTTATCACATATCATTTCAGTCACATATCATCTTACAGGCAACACTAGCCTGTTAGACGCGGGGGAGTGTTATCCTCAATCCCTCTGAGGTAGCATGAATGAAGCCACTTTAAACTCTTGATTGACGCGCTGTCCTGCACGCAGCGCAAACCAACCTGCGCCATGACGCACGCTCACCGCGGCTAATAACGTTCAGCACTTCATGACAGAGAAAACTTACCGGAATAAGAAACGACGAAGAGTCCGACAACGAGCCCGTAGAGCCACATGGCCTGGTCCCAGAACAGCAGCTGGAGCAACGGAGTGAAACGCTGCGCGTCTGGCACCAAGCAGGAGATGTTGCCTCCACCTCTGCACTAATGATGCGTCTCCCCTCTAAGTACTTCGTCGCCTCCCTCCCCTCCCTCCATCCCTCCTCCCCACCCTCCTCTCCGCCTCTGCGTGCGCGTGTGTGAATCGCATCCCCTTTCAGCTCATCTTTTTTTTCTCTCTCTCTCTCTCTCTCTTCTATTTTTCCTCCCTAATCCAAGACCACACATTTGGATTACAGAGACAGTGTAAAAACAGAGTAGTCGGGGGAACAAAAGTTTTCCTTTTTTTTTTTTTTTTTTTTTTATACTGTATTATGATTAGTGCTCATTAGGGAAATAAATAACTTGTTACATATATAGGGATAATCCAGTGGGGCTCTAGATTGATGAACAGTAAATATCTTATTTATTTATTAACTGACAGCTGGTTCAAGTGGGACCAAGACCAAAGTGGTTGTCATGACAACTTCAGTCACAAATCTTGTATAGTAGTTTATGTGAACATTATTTTATAAATATCTAGACTACCATCAGATTTTCTTTAGATACTATAACCCTATTACAGTATTATGGTGACCCTACAGAAAGTGTCCCCGACTGCATTGGAGCTGCTTAATGCTGCATGCATCTGCTGATGCAAATAAATCATTCATTTTCATACACATTAATATGTAAAAGTAAAGACAATGTAAATGTTTTAAGACAATGTTCAAATAAAGCACAGTTAAGTTGTTGACGATGCTTAAAAAACAACAGTACCCACTTTGGTCCTGTCCTCACTCGGACCAGTCATTAGTGCATAAACCATTTCTTCAAACTGAAATCATTCAAAGAACTATCTACAACAGGTAAGATGTTATTGTTCGTTACCTTTCCACAGAACCCCATTTTAAAACATCTCACCTATCTATTGGTGGTCAAACACTGCAGCGCTTGACTCAAAAAAGAAGATTGTCTGAAGCTTGCAACCCCATCTATTGCAAACCTAAGCAAACAAACAATTTAAATACAAGACTGTGTTTTTAATCTGAATAATGGGTTTCACCGTCAACCTTCCCAGAAAAAAAAAAAAAAAAGGATGACAGTTCCAAAACTTAAGTGATTACAGAGGACTGAAAAGATCAAAATATAAAAGGTGCTATACATTTACATGATGATCACTACAAATCCTATGTGGGACATGTAGAGGGTGTTTGTGTAAAACATATTCACATTCAGTGTGTGCACATTCACAGTCACCGAGCAGCCTTCCCCTCATTCACCCCCCTTGTGTCAATCTGTCTGTTTCTCCCAAGTTAACTAATCAACACAGTGTTCTAAATAAAACAGATATTGGCAGCAACGTGTCAGCAATGGGAAACTCAAGAGGGTAAAGGTGCGGGACGGTTGTTTATGGTGCTTTACGTCTTTCTTCTGTCTCAGATAAGATGAACTCATTGGCAATGGGGTGGGGGGGGTGGGGTGGGGGTGGGGGTGCAATTCTTGAGCACCTTTTCTATTTCCAGTGATGATAGCATGAGCTAGCATGAAACTTATCTACCCTTGCAGTTCGTCATGCTTCTCTGATGGATCATACTGCAGTCCAGTAACAGCATCTTATTGATTCCATATTAGGTTTGTTATCAAAGCAATGTGAGGATTTCTTATAGTGTTTCAAAATCACACCATGTGGGCATAACCATACAGATTTAGATGAATAAATATGTAGGAGGAGATAGACTTGTTCCTGTCTTTTGTCTGGCCTGGTGAGTAATGGTCTCATGCATTCTTATGAGGACTGCAGAGTTCCTTATAATAATAAAGAATCAGCAGTGAGTCAGACACTTTCACTGAAGCAAAGCATAGGCCTTAGTTTTTCTCTCTTGACTTTTGCTTCCTCTTTGCAGTCACACTGACTTCAAAACACATGCACTCAAACCTTCATCAATGTTGTTCTTTATACCTACATGCACATACACGTCAACCAACATGTTTGCTTCATGTATAACAAGCAGCAGACGAGATGATGACCTTCATCCGTTTGAGGTTGCAACAAACGCAACAGCAACATCTCATCACTGACGCCAGCAAGAATCCAGCGTGCATTTTGTTTCTTCTTTTTTTTTTTTTTTATTTCTTGTAATATTTCTACTAAGAGAAGAAAATCAGAGGAAACCAGTAGTCTACTCTTGCTCATATGAGTGCCGCCACTTTTTCAAGCTCCTAACATCTGTGGCTGGTTATTGCCCCCCCAAAAAAGTTCCTATCTGGTAATGAAGGGAGGAAGTTCATTGGGAGATGGAGATGATTTGGAGAGTGAAGAAGCTGTTGCCCAGGGAAATCAGATGCAGAGCAGACAGACACAATGAATTTTCTGTATGAGAAGGAAGTGCAAAACGGAGCGGTGCAGAAGCGGATGGTGTATTTGCATGCATACTTGTGGAATGTGTGAAGAAATAGTAGATTTCCTGTAGATTTGTTTGGGACCTTTGTTTGCATTAGTGTCACTGAATACTTTTCAGCACAAGTGGGTGTATGCAAAATGTCCACGCATGTACATTTTTCATCTGAGGCAAAGCAGTTAAACTTATTTTTATCTTAAGCTTTTCTTCCAGACATCACAGACTTTATGAATCTTTGATTATGACAATAAGAAGTTTATTAAGGCAGAAAAATAGTCCAAAGAGTGTGAAAGTTTGAAACAAGGAGATCTGAAATGGAAAAGGCTTCAGGCTGCATGTGCATGTGCAAAGCAGAGGTGACTTAGGTACTCACATCTACTTGGGAGGATGTTTAAAACTTTGTGTTGATGTGTGTGTGTGTGGGGGGTGAATGATAAAATGGTGAGGAAGACCCTGTAAACACAGATACTGTGTCAAGTGAGCCTCCTTTAAACAAACACACACTTTCTGTTATCAGTGCATGCGGCTGCAGCCACGGCTTCTAATGGAGGTCTGTTGACATTCACAGACAACACTAACAAGCTAAATGCCCACACAGTTTGCTTGTAAAAACAAATAAAATAAATAAATAAAAAAGCGGGTGAAAAGTGCAATAGTACGCTGTTTTTAACTGCAGTTCAAATAGCAGAAATAGGGATTTTGCCATTATCATACATATTAGTTTTAAAGAGTTAAAGTGAGCTGAGTTAGTATCAATCGATTTTTTTCTTGTTGGATCATTTTCTTTCAAATGGCTTTTCTGATTCTTACAGACAGCCTGAAATGTTATTGATCACTGAAACAAGAAGCTGAAGTCATACTGATGACTCATTTTATGGTTCTGACTCATCATTTCTCTTGTTGTGTCTGAAGAAGGACCTTTAAATGTAACGTTTTTGGTCATTTTATTTTATTTTGTTCATCAAAGGAGGCTTATGTGCGTAAAATGAATAATTAAAATCCCCAAGCCTTCTTATCAGCTACCTTTCAAACACCCAGACTTGATTAATCGACTTCCTATTAAGTCTCAATACACTAAATATTAATATTATTATTACTGAGTAAAACACAGTTCACAGAAATCTACCGGTACTCAACGTCTGCCTTTTGTCTGCCCCTCCTCTTGTGTTTATGGGTGTTGATGTGAACATTTCAGACTGAACCCTTGAACAATTCATGAACAAAAAGGCCTGGTGAGTTTGTATATCCACACAAAGCACAACTGTTTAAAAGACACATCCTTTACAATGGTACACATGAAGTGTGTCTGAAAAATACATGCCTTCTGTTATGTTGGCCCTTTGACTGCAAGTGACACTCTCACCAAAGTGCACTCTAAAATAAACTGGAAAATACACATACGTTGGTTGTGTTTACGTGTTTACGTGCACAGTCTCTCTTGCACTGAAAGGACAATTGTGTGCAACTGTCTGGCATTTAACAGTTTATTGAATGCATAGCCTGTCTGAAAACAAAGGACCCACCTGCAGTCCTCACTATCTCCAAAACAGAAGTTGCATTTAGCAATTAACAATGTCAGCTTGCACAGAGAACACAACCTTATAAATCACTAGTCGACAAATTTTGTCACATGCAAAATTCCATTCGTTCTTTTTTTTTTATACTTGTTTTTCCTTTACAAGTTGTGCAGCTGGTGCTTATCTCCAGCCATCACTGCGAGAGGCAGGGCACATTCTGAACAGGTTTGGAGTTCATCACAGGGCCACATGGGGACAAGATAAACAACCATTCACACCTAGGGCCAATTTGGAGTTATGAATTAAGCTGTTGTGCATGTTTTCAATCTGTGGGAGGGAACCAGAGTTCTAGAGGAAATCCATGCGTAGATGGGGCAAGCATGCAAACTACACAGAAAAGCCGGGTGGCGAACCTTCTGTTGTCTTGCTGTGATGCAACATCTCTAATAACTGTGCTGCCATGCCGCCCACTGAAAGTCCTGGCTCTGAAAGTTCTCATCTTTATTAATACAAGAAAATATTTACTGCATGGCAGTATCATAAAACAAGACAGCAAACATAAAAACCAAAGGAAAATATAAGAACAAGCTTAAAATGAAGCTCAAACTCTGGTTCTTTTTTTAGTTTTGTTTTCTTGCACATCTGCTAACAGTCAGCTTGTCTTGTTTGCTCCTCGCTACTAATTTGCCTCTGCATGATTCACACACAACCGGAGATGCACAGGGGAGGAAAGGTGGTGGGTAAAAATCAAAGAGCCAGGGAGGGAAAATTGTACATTTCATCCCACATGTGTCTGTGTCAGGTCTCATACATGCAATTAACATGTTGATGGTGAACATGGCAAAGAGCAGACGGGATTTTAAACAGCCTTCAGAGCCCACCTGAGTGATTTGCCAGACACTGGCGGTGGGAAGCTGAAGCATGAACACACACATTCAAACACTCACACACAAGCATGCTGTGTAGGGTTTTCTGGCTCCAGCTGCTAAAGACGTACTGCTCCACCCTGCTGAACAAAGGGTCTGCACTGCATTGTTCCCAAGGGGTTTACATTACCCAGGTGAACTTTTTTCCCTTCATATACCTTTTTTCTATCTTTTCTGATGTTTGTTTTCATAGAAGAAGAATACAATCCAAATCAAATAAATCTGTCTTCAGTTCACAATCCATTCACAAAGCAGCACTTACTCTGAGGTTAGATGTTCAAGCAATTTTGTGGAGTACTGTATTTATAATTCTGCTTTTAATCACTTTATGTATCACTAGATAATCTAATTGATAAGAACATTGATCTGACAAGTAAATCAGTTTAATGCAGTAGTGTTCATTCCTTGCATCTTTTTGAGATTGGTTATGATCCCTCTGACTCTACAATGTGTTTGAACCAAAAGTCATGTGGTGTGATGATTTTGAAACAATGTAGATGACATTTGGATTTCTAACTAAGGTACTAAATTAGGTTTAATAATCATCTGTAAATTCTTGAAACTCTGATCAATGACCATTTTCAAGTAAGTAACAAATTTAATCTTATACAAACATGTTGTAACTAAAAATATAAAAATAGCCTATTGTTCATCATTTCTGAACATATTTAGCTTTCCTAATCAGTAACTTGTGCAACATTTGAACGACTGTTTTCACCAGGAATTATGCATATTTGAAAATAAGTTTGTATTACAATAAATAGAAAAGATAAATTTATAATTTTGTAACAAATACATTGAAATTTTTAAGAGCCACTACTGGTTACCCACCCAGTTTTGGTTTACTAGACACTAAGCAAGTAATGGGTCCAATGTTTCTAAGCCCATTCTCAAAGCGCCCACTTGTTAACAATAATTCAAGTTCAAGTTGCGTTTATTTGTCATATGCAGATTAACACAAGGTTAACAGTACAATGAAATGTTCAGGATGAGAAGAACTGATTTGATTCACTGCAAACAAAGAAAAAACAATCAAGAAAATACTAAAGCATGCAATAAGGGTACAAAATAAAGTGTCAAAAAATGAAAAAGTAATTATAATATTTACAACGTACTAAAGAGAGAGCGTAAACAACAACATGGTAGAATATAATAGTGCAGCAGGCTTAATTTGTATGAATAAGTATTTCAAGGTAGTAATATAAGCTTAAATGCACACGATATATATATATATATATATATATATATATATATATGTGTAGAG
>JARVGS010000002.1:22975858-22992754 GCA_031762315.1 Hypsolebias antenori
GAAGCACAGAGACTACCAAAGATTGCCTTCAACTGGAAACCACAAGGAAACAGAAAGAAAGGCAGACCCAAACTGACATGGAGACAATCCTTTGAGAAAGACCTGAAGATACAAGGCTTTGACCCAAGCATGGTGGACGTGATCGCCATGGATAGAGATTGATGGAAACAGCTTGCCGCTCAATGCGCTCTCAAGCGCGGGAGGATCTAAGTGTAAGTAAGTAGATTGGGGGTCATATTTTTTGTAGTCAATAACTTGTCCTTTAAAAGCTCACTCCTACAGTTGAACAGCTCATGTTGGCACATTTACTCATCATAATATTGTTAAAAAGTACCTGATAAAATCATGTATACAGCACAAAGTCATGACTGGAGGTTCAGTTCTCTGCCATGTGAGCATCCAAAGTGTCTTTGTGTGAAACAAGGTTTGCCTCACAGCCCTCAATATGCTTATTAGTGTATGATTAAGATGATATATATATATATTTTTTTTTTATATACACGTTTTTTTTTAAACACTGTATTAGTGTGTGAATGAAAAACACCTTGTAAAGTACTTTGAAAAACATAGATGTGTTTCAAAAAATGTTAAGTGTGGACCATTGAAATGAGGTATAGTTTAGCAAATTAGCTAATGTTTTTCGTATTTTCTGCTATTATAAATTCATATATGTTTATTGCCAGTTTTGTGGGGGTTAATGCACATTTTCTTGCTAAATAACTAAATAAAAATGTATCTTGACAAAATTGGCAAATATTATTACTTATTAATATCTACGTTATTTTATTTAGATTTTCATTTCTTGCTCTGTAGACACTTGTCCCCATGCTACTATAAGTCTAGTTAGAATTCCCCATCTGCTTCTCCCTTCGTCTCTCTGTCATCGCTCATAAACATTCATATGAGCACGAAGATAGAAACACATGCTGACACCTCTTGTCTGCCTAATTTGATCAGTGCAGAGCGGAGATGGGAGGTTGGGCAACATCTGCTCTGGAGACTGGCATATCTCTGATCGTATCATTGCCTCGGCTCATTACTGTGTGCGCACACACACACACAAAGACAGATGCACATGCATGCGCATGAAATCATCACAGTGTCACATCTTTTGCTCGACACTATAACACTGTGACAACAGGCATGGTATTAATGAAATATGGTTAAACACCTGAGGCTCAAACACTCAGATAAATATATGCAAAGATAGCACAAGAAGCACTTAGCACACACCTCCTGATGAATGGAACTGAGTAACTGAACCACTTACTTGACACTGGGGATCTTGACTTTTATAGCCATAGGTAGTAGAAGATGCATTTACTATCGTTACAACAGCTTGAAATGTCCCTTAATGACTGAATATGTGAATGCCAAAGAAAATGAACTGTGGCATGAGGTTCATCAAGCCAAATGTGTCAGACAATATTAAATTAAAATGTGTTTCTATTAACATGACTAATCCAGTAAGCCAGCCCTTGTTAAAATAACAATAATTCATGTACTATGTAAAGATGTTCGCTTTCATACTAGAATTTGAAACCTCTTGTCCTTTTCTGTCTTGTATTACAAGATCATTATTTTCAGAATTAGAGAGGCCTTGGAGTGTGGTGTTCTGGTTTTCCTCCAAAAGAGAAAACCAGAGAAAACTCTAGAGTCTGTGCTACATTGTGTGGATGCTGAAGTACTAGGTGAGGTTAAGTTTTAAGTTGGACTTTGCTTTAGGTTGTGGCTCATTTTGTGATTAGGATTCTGATGCTCTTATATAACAGCCAGTGCCTTTTGGAGATTGTGTATTACACTTTTAACAACTGTATCATTTTGAACAGCCTGAATGTAATTCAGTTCAATTCAGTTTATTTATATAGCTCCAAGTCGCAACAGAAGTTGTCTCAGGGCACTGAACACAAACATTCACTTCTTCTTCTTCTTCTTTCGGCTTTTCCCTTTTCAGGGGTCGCCACAGCGAGTCATCCTCCTCCCACTTTGATGAACTTGCATTATGGTTTTGGCAAAAGTGTTTTACATCGGATGCCATTCCTGACACAACCCTCACCATTTACCCGGGCTTGGGACCGGCACAACAGATACACTGGCTTGTGCTCCCTGGTGACTGAACACAAACATTCACATACATTAAAAAAGACAGTTAATAGTTATCTATCTAAGGAAGCCAGCAGATTGCGCTGAATCTTCACATCGTCATAGTCCCCCATGTGTTGTTCTGTTTCTGCACACTGCATGCAACTTGATACTGATTGAGGGTCATTGTATGCAGCTCATATACCACAGTAATATCTTGTGGGGCCACATTTAGCTTACAGCACGATATGTCATGGCCTCAGTTCATTAAGTGTATTAATATTTAAATCATAGGGAGTGGTGGCGCAGAGGTTAGAGAAGATGGGCATGTGATCAGAAGATCTCCAGTTCAACTCCCGGTACCATCAACATTAAAACATGGGTGGGATAGGTGAAGCACCCACACCTGCCTCCACCCTCATTTGCCCCACTCTGGGCCCTTGAGCAAGGCACTTAAACCCCACCATCTGCTCCTCTGGGCACCCTAGATAGCATCTCTCTGCTCCACACAGAGGGCTGTGGTAGTTTGGTGGTCTGTGGTTGCGTCAGGAAGGACATCCAGCGTAAAAAAATAATAATAAAAACTGCCAAGTCGTCATGCAACTTAGTTCGCTGTGGCAACCCCTGACAAAGGGAGCAGCCGAAAGAAGAAAAACATTAATTAATTAGTTAAATGTATGCATTTTCAGATCATTAAACATAAAACATATCAAAGATGTATTTTTCTGTTGATGGGAGCATCAGGTCAGAGCCTAACGTCTTCAGCACAACCCAGAAGATCCTCAATAACCTTAAGGTCTGGACATATCAACATCTATTCAATGAGTGTAAAAGGATGCCTCGTGTTTTTGTATCAATCTTTAACGGTTTAATGCCAATGAAGGCATTTCATCTTGCAGTATGATCCTGGCATCAGAGAAGCTGAAATCTAATGAGAGAACAAAGTGGTCATTCAGTGTTCAGTTCAGCAGGAGATTTATTTATTTATTTATTTATTTATTTATTTATTTATTTATTTATTTATTTATTTATTTTTGTGATATAGAATTTTGTGGAACCTAAACTCACCTACTGGTAAATGGGCCAATCACAGTGCTCCTTGGACTTTTAGGATAGGCACTAGGCTCTGCACATGTAAGACTATATGTTTGTATGTATAAGACCAAGACTACAGGTATATGTTGTATGTAACAGGTCTCTCTTGTAAATGTGTCTTTGAGGCTCAATGGGAACTAACCTGTATAAATAAAGGACTAATAATAAAAATGTAAGACTGGACTGAGAATTTTGTTTGGTAACAATCAAATCCAGAAGTTATTATAACAATTATTGTACAAACATGCTTTGATGAAAAGCCATTGTGACTACATCAATACTGTCTGAGGTTTGAAGTGTGTTTACTTATTTCCCTTGGTGTGGAATTAAATTAAAATCTCTTAATGTATGCAAACAGATGTCATCTAAAATAAACCTAATTAAAATGGGATTTTAAAAAAATCCACAAGAAATCCACATTTCTATCAATTTCATATTTTTACTTCAAAGTGAAAATAGGTTTCAACTAGAAAAACTGTAATCCAACTAAGCACGTACTTAACACTATCACTCATTTCATTTCACTCAAGGAAAGTGTACAAATCAAACTAGATTAAAAAAAAAATCCTAGTTAGGTTTTGCAAAATCCAACTTTGACAAGGTTAGATAAGCAGTTTTGAAATGCCACATTTTCAACAAAAACATCTAGACACCAGTTAAGATGCAAACATCTGCCTTATAGAACAATGGGCCACCTGAGTCCTGCAGAGTTTTACTGGTGCCAGTGGAAGTATCCTTCTAAGTAATGCTGCACACTGGCTCATTAGTCACTGGATAGAGTCCTTCACCACAGGACATGAGATGAATTGGAGAAATACACACATACACTGCACACCTGCACACACACATACATTGGAGACTGTTCAAGCTGCAAAAAAATATGCAGTAGAAATAAGAGTTTCTGCCAAATACCATTTTTATCAGAAGAGAAGTGACAGGTGTCTAGATGAGCATCCAACATATTTTGAACCTGTCATAACTGTAGAACATTGATCAAATCTTCATTGTGATCAATCACACAAGATGAGATATATCTTGGATCTGCTACAATAATTACAAAACGCCCTGTCAGATTCCCCGTAATACAAAGTATTATGTTGTTGGTACAAGGAAGAAAAACACATGGTGGTGGGAACAGCTGGCACAATGAGGCCTCATATGACATTCAACCATCTATTCATACAGATTAAAGCTTCTTATGTGATCACTTTTGCTTCAACAAAAATGTGTAAAACCTGATAGCAAGAATGATTTGTTTGTTTTGCATTCCTGGAAATTGAAAATATGCATCATCTCTATGTTATGCGTATGTAAAATGCCCACGGTGCAAAATAAGGTTTATGTACGTTGGGTCTTGACTTTTTGGGGCAATAGAAAGATTTAAGCATGAGCTAAAAATGTACTTAAAATGACGGCTCTTTTACTGCATCAGGATACGGTTCTGCTCTTGTTTAATCTTCAATATCACTTTTTCAGCAGCTGTTATTGCTGTACTACTTTGTTATACTTCCTCAGTTTTAGATACAAATGAATGCTGGCCAGCTGATAACTTTTGTCAAGCAACAAGCCAACTAGGCCGTACTACAGTTGGACTAGGCTTGAACTCTGGCATCTTCACCTTCATATACAGGAAGAATAAACATCTGGTATTTTTGCTGGTGTATAAATCTAAAGGAGTAATAATAAAAATAAAAAAAGTTAAATTGTGTGATCTGGACCAGTTTGTTTAAGTGAGAAACATTTCATCCCCCATCCAGAGGACTTCGTCAGTTTACAGCCTGCCAACCAGATCTGTCCCATAGGTAGCCTTCACTGCTGTGTTTCAAGCAGAGTAATTTTTTAAACATAATTAAAAACTTCTCAGTGACTATAACTGGAGGGATAAACAAAACGTAAATCAAATATTTGTTGAGTTTCACATCACAGTTTTATTAGATAACCTAATTGTTATGTGATAAAAAGAAAAAAATATATCAGCATTGGAAGATGACCGATCAGAAAGACATAATTTCTTACTTATCAAAATTCCCTTGACAAAATAAAAGCTCTGTCCACGGTCTGTAATGATTACAAGTAAGATGTAGGTACTAATTTGTATTTAACATAAAAGAAACATACACTATTCAGTACATGTTGCAGTCAGTTTTAATGATAATGTAAAAGTGTGAATGTTCTCTATGAACTCAGGTCACAATTAACATTGTAATTCCTTTAGATATGGCATAATTTCTCAATACTGCAGCACAACGTAGTCATTATTAATGCATGTTACTTTCTGCCACACACTTACTTATGTAGACGTGAGTTAAACATCTATTTTCACACACTTGTAACGAGGTAAACTATAGACTGAAGAAGGTCATCCATCGTCAACACTTGAAAATCAGAAAGAGAAACAAAGTACGCAGGAAATAAAGTTTGAAAACAATTGACGACTGAGTGGAAATGGCTTGAGCGCCTTAGGCTACATCCAATTATATTGACCTTTCAAGTCCTCCCAGACCTCATTTCAAAGGCATGGAACAATAAAGGAAGTCCCAGCTATAGTGAACTTTTTCTTCTTGTTTCGTTGCAGATCAAGTTTACAGCTAAAAGAGCAGCTTAAAGATTGCTGACTAAAAATGGTCTTGAAACACAACAAAGTAGTACAGGGACAATTTACTTCAGTGTCCCTGCTGGAATTTGCTGCTGTTTATTATCTCTGGGCAACCTGCCAGTCAAAGAAAGACAGCAGCCAAACAAATCCCTGTGAGAATATTAGCTTAAAGAATTCTCTTTAATTTTTTTGTTCTCGTATTCTAGGAAACAGCATTCCTCTTTGTTATTTGCCTCTCTGTCCATCAATCCATACATTCATCATGCCCTGATCATCTGCCCTTCTTGCCTAACTTTTGTTGGACCATTCATCTTCTCTTTTAAATGGGACAGAGAATCCAATATCAATGTGCCTTTAGGGTTACCTGTAAGAGAAGATGAAGCTGAATGGCTGTAAACAGAAATGTGATCAATGTCTACGGGTTAGACAACATGAAACAAGCTGATGCCTCAACCATCAACTCGCCTTTTAAGCCCTTTATATCTAATATAAAATGCCAATATGGCCTATAAGTGTTATGCTTTTCTATCATTTAAATAATATGACAGAGTCAGTTTCCATTCTATTGCTTACTTGTGTTACCAGTCCTTGGAAAAATGATAAAAATACCAGAGCTTTTACTTAATATACACAAGGGAGAATCTTGGCAGTAGATGTGTTTATGACATTCATAAATACTCCTGTTCCATTACTAAGACAATAATGGTGGGACCTTATAAAGGCAAAGTAAGGAACACTGTGAACTTGGAAACGTGTTAAAATATTGCAAACTCTTAATTGAGATGTGCAAAGTTGACCTATTTCTGAGGAAAAGAAGAAGGAAAAAAACTCCCCAGGGTCACAGCTTTCATAATATTATTCCCTACAGAGGAAAATTCATTGTAATAGGAAGAATCATAGTCCTTCTTTTCTGCTTTATTTTAAAACATGTACTTCACTAACTTTTCAGTTGATATGCATCTATAATTTTATCGATTTATGGTTGCTAAATAGTACACAACAACACATATTATGGGCTCTACAGACAGTAAAAGGAACTTTTTAATTGCAACAAAAGCAAAAATTTTTGTTTAAGTAAACTGAACATACATTTTTTTACGAACAGGCCTAAAAATTATATACTTTGTATTTTGTGTGACTGACCAACACTATTATTTTGAAAATATTTAAACAAACCTTTTTAGGTTAGGTTGCTTAGGATACACAAAATTGGCAGATATTAAACTAAAAATTGTGATAGTACCTAAGGCTCATTTCCAAGATCACACGAAATGCTGCAATAATGAAGGAAGTAAAACATAATGTTAATATCAAGATTTAACCCAAACAACGATCACTCGATCATTTCTTGACTTAAGATCAGTGGTTAATTTGAGCTGGGTCCTGCCGGAACAAGATCCAGGAACTCTCTCATTTAAACCTGCCGCATTCCGGCAACTGTTTCCTCAGATCCAGCAAGTTACATCCCTGCCCCTAAAAGTTCAAAGTCATCACGCATTTTTATGTTGCGATCGTGTTGTTTTTTTATTCATTAAAAATACAACGAGAGGAGAGACGTTGCCCAGTCGGTGGAGTGGATGATCCAGCTGCACTATATGCGCCAGCTTGTGCACACGCTCCTGCCAAGCACAGACGCAGACCGCATGTCTCGAGGGGATGAGCGTCTTCATCCACCTTCAGCTGTGCGTCCTGCAGAAGCTAACCACTCATTGTATTTGCTGGAATTTTTGACATGGGTGGGGTGTCAGCTTCACTCAGCTGGAGAAGCTAGATGTGTCACCTTCACCCAGCTCCCTGCAGACAGTGCACGTTTTACACACAGGAGCATCTCTAGACAGCTCTACAGGACGCGCACACAAGTGATGTGTCGGAACTTCTGCATATATTAACTCGGTGCATAACATTTCAGAGATAATAAATAAAAAAGCTTACAGTAAAAAAAAATGTTTTTTTAAAGTGTTCCGGCATCAGTTGGTTAACAAATTAAGCCCATCGTAAGATGATATAGTTTTCTGGCCTTTAAGTCAGTAGGCAATGTAAATGACTTCAAAGAATGTTAGGCCTTACATTAAAATCTGTAATTTCTGTGTTACAGATTTACTGTGACTGTTCTTATAGACTTCAAACAACCAATTTCATGTTCAGAACAAATTCACTCTATAATTTGGGTTTAGCCTTACATCAGTATGAGCTATGGTAAAGTCAAAAGCTCGTATGTGTTTGCACTGGTTTCGTTGGAGCTCTTTGTAAGAATGTTGTGCTGTTTACTTGATCCGCTCGTCTCAGTGTCACATGTGAGATATTTCCTCCAAAGTAGTTCTAATGATGGTATGGTATGAACATTGTCATGTTTAACAAATAATTTCTTTCTGTTTCTATCGCCTCAGCATCATCTCCAACCCTGAAAACCAGAGCCAGTTTAGTGTCTCGTTCATTTCATCCAAGAGAAAACAATTAAAATCTGAGCTTCAACATGAAAGTATGGTCATTGCAGCAGTGAAAACACATATGTAGGCTCTTTATTTCTCATATATTACTGTTGTTATATCAGCAGTTATGTGTGTATGGGCTAGTGAGTGTATTTATGCACCACATGGTATGTTTATCCCAAGACTGTTTTGAAAACCATTTACAATTCTGTTTATTTATCTTTTTTTTTTATATATAGAACCATCTTTGATCATACGTTAGTTTGTAGAAGCTCAGTCAAATCCCAATGGAAAAACTTTAAACAAGCACAATTAAATGCCACAGTGGTCACCATGCCACATTGCACTTCTTTGCATAAACAAGAGGAACAGATGGAAAACTCTTATCCATCATAGTTCTTGTGAAAGCATCGACTCTGCACAGCATCAGCATCTACGTAAACTTGCAAGCTGACAGTTGGTTTCCCTCAGTGCGGCAAGTCTTACCTCCAAGGCAGCAGACCTTTTTCGCAGCAGCTGTTCAATGTTCCTGGCTGCTCTGGCCACTAGCTTATCTGCATCATTTTGCTCCACGGTGTAGAGGTGCTGGTTCCTCAGAAACATCTGGATAATTGGAAAGCAAACAATCACACATGGAAATGATACTGTCTCTTTTATTATGCATTACTAAACCAAAAAGCTAATAAAATAAAATAAAAAATGTACTGCTATGAGTAGAGTGAAAACTGACAGCATTGTCTAATCATTAAGTAAGGCATGGTAAAGTTTGCGGCTGTAAACTTAAAGTTTTAGGAAGTTTATACCTGAGAGAGATGCTTCCCAGCTGTGGCTGTGTCTGCCAGGGTGACAAGCTCTTTCTGCATCTGATCAACCCATTCTTTAACCCTGTGGGACAACAAGATGCACACGATCAATCTTGGGACTGAAATGTTTGCAGTTAAGAACCGACATCTTGGGTATTTCAAAGCATAATTAAACTGTCAATCACACAGTCACACGTCCATCCTCTAACATGAACATCCAGGCAGATGCACGAAAACAACCAGAAGCAAACACAACCCCTTCTTCAGGTTAAGTGGAATGTCATCCAATCTAACTCAAACGGCCAGGAACAAACACAACAGCATTTAATAAAACATGTGTCACTAGTCGCCTACTGATGCAGTTTCCATGAGAGAGATCAAAAATAAAATCAACTCATCAGATAAGCATCAGTCAACATGAAGGGGGGAGTGATTTGATGGGACAGGCAAGACGAGAGGTGGGAAGAATCCCCGATCAGCACGTCTTCCTTTATATCAAAAACAGCTTCAGTATCAACTTCCTGCTGCCATGTCATACAAATAGAGCACCCAAAGAATACAAAAAACAAAACTGATTTGAAAACTTAGGTCAAAAAGGTTTTCTAAACTGACTTGAGTCTGGATTACATACATGGTGGAGTCATAGTTTTGTTGTTTTCGGTCATTTTGCCAAAACTACAACACTCTTCCCTTTCTGGTAAGATGTAATCGACAAGAGGATAATGGCAGTAGCTTTACAAATATATCAAACAATTGTACTGTAATAACAACATATTTATGTACATCTTCATGCAGGGGTGCCCAATACGGTCATTGTGATCTACCAGTAGATTGCAAAGGTAGTATCAGGAGATCACATGGCAAAATAGACATAAGACCTTTTTTAAAAAAATGTCCTTTAATATTATTTTTAAATAGATGTCAGCCTATCAATCTATCTTCACTATGTAAATCTTCACTTGACTGACATACAGGTTAGCCAATCTGAGTCCGACCTTTTCTGACACATAGGTCACCACGCATGCGCAAACAATGGCGCCCATGACTGACACACAGGGCAGCCAATCAAAGGCTGGATGTTTTTCGGATGCACGGGTCACCATGCATGCGAACTCAAATGCGCTAAAAACAAATGAGTTGACTCGTAACAGCCTCCAGTTTATATTTAAACTCAAGAAAAAATAAGTGTAAAATGAGTTGGGGTGCTGGACCAAGTAAGCAAGAAATCTACCATTTCCATACGGAATGGGGGGAGGGCTTTTTTTTTTTTTTTTTCAGAATTTGAAGTGCGTTTCACCGGGGTGGCATTTTCGGACTATAAATACTACGTCACTGACATACTTCTGAAAAGCGAGCTGAGAAAGAAAACGATGAAGGAACTAAAATCCCAGTTACCTGGACAGTAATTTTTCCTACCGCTGACCACAGCAGTGAAGCATCAGTCTGGATGAGTCACTTTAATAACTGCTAAGCACAAGAAGTCTTTTCAAGACAGCGAGCTGCTTAAAGAGTTATTCGTTGAAGCAGCTGACTTGTTGTTCAGAGACTTTAAAAACAAACCAGAAATACTATCTTCCATCAAAGCTCTCCAGGTATCAAGAAATACAGTTACAGTTAAAAGCAGCTGCTGTCGGGGCTGAATTTTCACTTTCGTTCTCCAGTTCTCAGGCTATGCTGGGTTTTGTTTATTATTTTGTACGCAGACAGTAAAAATAAATTGTCACTTTTTTTTTTTAAACAAACTTTTGGGTTTTGTCATTTATGATGCGTCCACAGTGAGCTGGGACTTATACTTTCATTCAAGCTTTATTTATCCACGTTAGTCTCACTGAGCCACGAGGACTCATTTATAAGACAGACCTGTTCTAAACAAAAAAGATATAAAGCACAGTTAACAATAAACTACAGTAAAATGTAATTTGAATAAAAGCAGTTTTATAAAACAATAAATCAAGGCGCCATATAAAATACGGTAAAAATACAACAGTAAAAACAAGAACGAAAAACAAGAATAAAACATGAATGGAAAACATTAAAAGCATATTTAATATGTTTATGAATAAGTATATGTTGTGTATTTTTATAATAGGCAGATCACTTGGACCTGGTCATTTTAAAAGTAGCTTGCATGCTGAAAAAGTGTGGGCACCTCTGTCCTAATGCATTAGTTCACAAATTTTTTGTCTATACATGCACATAAGGAGTTCATTATGCAGAAACACATCAAACTATTAACTGGTTAAAGAAGTTTGAAGAATAAGACTCATTTGGCTTTAAATACAAATGTTCTCAAATGTATGCAGCCTCAATAACAATGTTGTAGCCACAAGTCTTCCCAACAGCAAAGAAATATTTACGCTCCAGAGTGTGCACACTAAAAAACAAAGATTTTGAGATGGTTACTGATTCTGATGTTCTTGAAAACTGTCGTTGCTGCAGAGTAATGACAAATGTATAGACAGGAAAGTGCACAAAGTATTTAGTGTGACACATAAAAACTGCTAAGAGAGACGGGAACATGAAAGAACAAATAGGATCTAAAGTTAAAAAAAGTAAAGATAGATGCACGAGAAACACAAAATACATAGTGGATGGGAAAAGTTCATAGAGAGGAGAAATATGAGACCTTTTGCAAGAGAGCAAACACCTGAGGGAATAACATGTTGTGAAAAAGCTTAGCAGATGCAAAGTTAAGAGTCAGAATATGTGTGTTGATGTTTGCTGTTCCAGTCTTCACTCTCAACACAAGAGTTTAAACTCTGGACTATTTTCAGAAAAGGTAATGTCATTGTGGAGGAAAAATATGCACAACAGCTGGAGTGGGTGTGATGGTCATATTTCTGTTGACAAGCAGTTGCAAGATTAGTTATTTTGCAACTCAAATCCATTTGCATTGTGTAAAAAAATGTACCATACATATACTGGACTGCAGTTCAGATGCTGTGGTTCCTTTTTTAGGCCCATGCAGACGGCTATGAAGTTCAGAGGTTTGTGTTTAACGTAATAGATAAAAACCTATTTAACACCAATTCATGGTGGATGTGAGAAATGCGGGTGCCCATGTGGACAAACATTTTTCACAGTTTACAGAATTAAAGCTACAGGTTACAGATTAAACCCAGATGAGAGGAAGTTATAGACTCAGAGGAAGGACTTCCATGTGCCCCATATTTTCACTGCAGTTGCTGCAGTTGTGTGCTCCATACTGAGAAGACATTCAGTCAAAGAGTAAATATCTGCACCAAGGCCCACAGAGATGTTCATTTAACACTACAAGTGTATTTCTCTCCTTCTTTGCTGCAAGCCAGCTGGTAAATTACTCCTACAGCAGAGAGGCCCCTTGCCTTACCCTCTCTTTTGCCTTTTTTTTATAGCTCTCTCCTGTAAATGAGTTTTATTTTAGCAATATGTTGTTAGTCACTTTCTGCCTTGCTCTCTGCTGTGGGGTTATTTAATTGTATGCATATCCACATCTTTTTGTTCATGGTCATGTTTGTTTCATGTCTTTCTTATATTACTGTAAGCCATTCAATAAGACTTATAAAATGCTGTCAAGCCCAAGCCTCCATTGAAAGTCTCCCTTTTTGTTGTCTCTAAAACTTGCAACTGCACATGCTTTTAGAGAATCTTAGACCTCTAAGCTTAAAAAAACCTCAAGTACTGACAAACCACTTTAGAATGAAAGTAACATATATTTTTAATATACAGTATGTTGTCATCATAGGCATTGCATCAATTTAATGTGAAAGGGACATGCTCCCCTCACATAAAAAAAACGAACAAAATCATTTTGACCCCTCCACATTTACCATAAAATATTAGTTCACCCAGCGCTGTTTCTATTTCTTTGTGAACAAATCCATTCCACTTGATGAGTAGAAGAATACTGTACTGTACTCAAACCATTAAAAATCCACTCCAGGTTTTCCTTTTTACCTACAGCAACTCTCCACACCGTGTGCAGTGTTTCCCTGAGGTCACTTGACTTGGCAGGGCGTTCATCTCTTTGTTTTTTTGTTGTTGTTTGTTGTTGTTTTTTGTTTGTTTATGTTGACGAGGTGGGGGAAGAAGGGAGAAACACCTTTGTGTTGCATGCTACTTTAGCGCTACATTAGTTCTGGCAATTGTTGACATGGGGGGGGGGGGGGGGCGTTGGGATGCATGAGAGAAGCAGAGCACTACATTTGTAACATCTTAGCTTGCACGTCTGAATCGTGCACCACTAGCTTAGCGCTACGTTAGTGCCTGCAGTTGTCGATTGGGGTACGGATTAGGATGTGTGAGAGAAGCTTAGCGTGCTCTATTCACACAGGGTCCAGCTACTTCTTGTTGTGCCGTGCCCTCTAAAATAGTTATTGACTCAAGTGTTTACTTTTGTTGGTAAACGTAGATGTTTAACAACCGGTTAAAATACACCAGAATGCAGGAAATGGTATCTACTTTATTCAGATTGTCCTAGGGAAGGGACCCCCCACCACCACCACCAGTATGTCCTCCAAATGCTTCCGATGCCAGTGGCTGCCATGCATGCCCAAGATCTTGCTTCTGTTTGAATACTTACAGTTGGGGGTGACTCTCAGCCACTACCAAATTTTAGCCCAACAACAGTAAAAATTATTGAGTTAGTCGTTTTTGTTTACTACGGTCAGTTGAGTGTGGTAGACATTTTGAATTTAGTTGACTCCCAAACATATTTCATTATAAACATTTCCCCAATGATTACTTTATCACAGTTTCAATGAAATTCAACCACCAGTTTATGAAATACAGTACTCTGATAAACAACACACACACACACACACATATACACACAAACACACACACACACTGACTCACTTTTCATGGCATGACCTTTCAAGGGGATAAATTGTGAGTGTGTGTTGTGTGTGTACATGCATTCTTGTAGGAAATTGACACAGAAAAAAAAACTGTTTTTTCTCAGTGTAAATCTAGATAACATCAACTTTCAAGTGCTAACATAAAAGGATGAAGTACTGAATGTGTGCATATGTTCTTCTGCACGTCTAACATGCATGACAGATTAATAGTTTTTGTGCATACTTAAAAATATAATGTATTTTGTCCGATTTCTCATTTTATGTGTGCTGTTTCTCAGGCAGCGTGATGTTGCACTTGGTAGAGCAGTCTCTTCTCAGCAAGAAGGTTGCCAAATCAAATCCTGGCTGGGAGGCCTTTCTGAGTGGAGTTTGCATGTTCTCTCCGTGCATGCATGGGTTTTCTCCAGGTACTCTGGTTTCCTCCCACAGACTAAAAACATATATGTTAGCCTGATTGGTAACTCTAAATTGTCCCTAAGTGTGAATGAGAGAGTGAATGGTCATTTTTCTCATTTGTCTCTATGTGTCCATGTGAGGGACTTGCCACCTGTCCAGTGTGTCCCCCGCCTCTTGCACAATGTAGATATGGGCACCAGTGACCTCCGTGACTCGTAAAGGAAGAAGTGGGTGAAGATAATGGATGGATGTTATTATTTTACCTAAGTAACAGAGAACCAGATAGTAAAGTGCTTACTACATACAAAAATTAAAGAAAATCCATTTATATAATTCAACACTTGCTCTTGTCAAGGGCGGATACTTTCTCCTCCTCTACCTCTCCGCTTTGCTTTGCTCTGTCCTGTCTGTGAAACTGCTTAGAGCCTCTCTTCTACAAATCTTCTGAATCAAAATGTACGGATTTGGTCAGTTGGTCCCTCACCGCAATTGATGACATTTCTTTGAAGAGAAGACTGGCTTTAGGTGAGCTGATTTGCCCTACTGACATGCACACAGCTGGATATCTCATCAACTTCGAAGACTTGATGATGTGTCTAGCTCTGCTGACATTCTTGGATTTTAAGGATGCATATATAATTTGATTTATGATAACTGGTTTGCTGCTTTTTGGATTTGGTTGGTTCCTGGTTTTTTTTACAATCAAGGAATCTAAAAAAGCTAAGTCTAGTCCTCTGGACATTCAAAAAACAATCAAGGAAGTTGTCGACAGCAAATTTGGATCTGGTCAGGCTGCCTGCCTTATACGATGGCTTGGATTGTGCCTCAGGCACACAGACTCAAAGGCTTTTGGCATGATGGATCAAATCTCAGGGATTACTCTCAGCCACATTCCATTGGTGCGGCCATTTAATTTAGACATTTTGGAACGGAGTGGACCGACACAGACTGAAAGTAGATGTCATTAAAGTTCTTCATGACTCCAAAACAATCATGTTTATCTGAATTTGGCTCCCTGACTGGTATTGACAGGCCATCTTATCTTAATTTGCCTGGAAGTTTTGTAAACCTGATGCTCTGCCCCTCCCTCTATAGAATAAGCACTCTGTCATCATTTCAGGACTCTTTGGATTCACGCTTGGCCATCCTCGACACACCTCGAGTGTGTACAGAGCTCTCCTGAAGGAACTA
The DNA here is from genome assembly GCA_031762315.1 of Hypsolebias antenori. Lineage (NCBI taxonomy): Eukaryota > Metazoa > Chordata > Actinopteri > Cyprinodontiformes > Rivulidae > Hypsolebias > Hypsolebias antenori. The sequence continues at coordinate 22,991,289 of JARVGS010000002.1, forward strand.
TTTGAACTGAGCAATTTTATCCGAACTCTGCAGCGCCTCTGTGTGTTGTCTCTGGACTGGACGTGCTCACTGCCCTAACAGTACTACTAACAAGATGTGATTAAAAGCATAAAAATAAAAAAAAAAAAACATGAAAACACATAAACAATGAGAAACAATGAAAAAGTAAAGCAAATCACACTGTGTTAAACGTTAGTGAAAACAGGTATTTTATTAGGAGGGATTTAAAAGCAGGGATTGAAGTGGACTGTCTAATGTTGAGGGGCAGATTGTTCCAAAGTTTAGGGCCAATGACTGAAAAAGCCCGATCTCCTCTGAGTTTCACCCTGGTTTTTGGTACAACCAGAAGCAGATGATCAGATGATCTCAGCACCCAAGAAAGAACACATGGTTGACATAGATCAGAGAGGTATGGGGGTGCAAGGCCATTTATGCACTTAAAGTTCAACAGGAGATTTTTAAAATCAATACTGACACGTACAGGGAGCCAGTGAAGGGAGAACAAAACTGGTGAAATGTGCTGAAACCTACGAGCCGAGCTGCAGCATTTTGGACAAGCTGGAGACATGAAAGGGACTTGATTTACATGACAAAGGCGCTGGATGTACAGGCCAAAAGCTAGTCATTGCTAGGCAATAAAAAGTTAAAATTAATAACTACATTTGTCAACTGAGTAAGTGCTAAAACATATAGTGTTATAAAGTTGGATTAGTAACAACTTCAGTGTCATGGCACAGAACAGAACTGTACACCAAAGTAAAGAACAGAATGAAACAGCAACTATCTGATACATTTTACCATAAAATATAGAATACTGATATTACTTTCGTTTTTATTGACAATATATGTTTGAATAGAGCTAAAGCAGACATTTGTGTAGATGTGTTTTACATTTCCTTCCATCCATCCATCCATCCATCCATCCATCCATCCATCCATCCATTCCATCTTTTACCTACTTCATCCTTTTCAGGTCATGGGGGTCACTGGTGCTCATGTCCCGCTATCACTGAATGGATGTTAAATACAACTTTCACAAAGTGTTGTACATCTGATACATCTAGACATTTGGTGTACATCTAGAACTGATTGGATTTTAGTCATTTCCATTCAATTTAGTTGCCACAAAAAAGTGGCATTATCAAACATAAAAATAGCTATAACTCGGTTAGTTTTACAGATATAGAGCTAAAAATGTATGTGGTAGCAAAAAAGAGTATCATTCATGATACATAGTTCAAGCATTAACTGGTTTGCTGTTGTCTGTTAGCAAAATAGTTCATGAACCACTGGGCAAATATTAATGAAACTTTCAGAAAGTGATTATTAGATTTACAACTAAACTTTTAAAGTCAACCAAATTTAAAATGGCCATCACATACAAGTGAACTTATTAATCAGAAAAATGACTGTAACTCTCATATATATATATATATATATATATATATATATATATATATATATAT
>JARVGS010000002.1:23034201-23050156 GCA_031762315.1 Hypsolebias antenori
TAAAGTATGTAATAAATTGTAACATGTCTAAATATTAATTACTATTTTGACATATGATGGACTGACAGAGACAAACACATGAAGGACTTTTAACACACACACACACACACACACACACACACGATGGCCTACACATACTGTACATGATGGACTCTGACACACAATGGACTCTGACATGCACACACACATACACCCACATACACTCATGGCAGACTATGACACACACGATGGACTCTGACACAAACACATTATAGACTCTGACACACACACAACCTAAACGTGGGTAATGTTTGTATTTATTCTTGACTTGCACGTTTTGCTATCTGCTCAAGTTTTAGCATTTTTGCACCTCACTAAGTTTTTATGTCGCTGCTATAAAAAAATAGAAAAACTTTGTGCTGCTAGCCGTATATCAGAACATGTTCCTACCTCAAGTACATGTCTCTAGTCTTGTCTCTTAATGACTTGTTTAGATTAAAATGTTTAGATTACCAGTCTGTTAGATGTCTTTTGGCATTTATTATACGTTTGTTTGTATTTATTGTACGGCTGCATATCTGTACTGCATGTTGTATTGTTTTTGCACTTTATGTTGTGTTGCACCGTGATCATGGGAAAGGCAGTTTCATTTTAAAATGTACTTGTATGTAGCTGAAAAGACAATAAAACCTCTCTGACTCTGACTTTCTGACTCTGACATTACGTGATATTTTATTCAAACAAATTTTAAATACTTACAGAATAGCTGTCTGGGTAGTATCCTCCCATTCTGTCTTCTGTTGAAGGACTAAGTGATTTAGGATCAGACAAAGACTTCTGCCCAGCTTTTAGTATCCGAGGGCCAGAAGAAAATCTGGTTGGATCAGCAGTTAACATTCTCTGCCCCCCATACGACTTCTCAGGGGATAAGGGAGAAATTGAAGTGTAGAGTACTTTAGATTTAGATGGGACATCCGCTGTCAGTTGTGTGCTGTATCCCACCTCAATGGGTGAATGCCTTCTTTCTGAATCTGTCTGACAACTCAGACTACCACCTCTCTGAGAGTTTTCTGGAGCTGATATATGCTTAATGATTTCTACTTTTGTGTCCATTTGTACATTTGGTCGTTTAATAGTCCCAGAATGGTCAGTCTGAACAGATATTTCTGCCACTGTCTGAATGGCAATGCTAGACACCTTGGAGCCATGTTTCCCCTCACTGCTATGCTTTCGAGAGCGTCGTCGAACTTTGGTGGGTGCATCCCACTCATCTTGGTCTTCATCATCAGACTGAGCTGAGCTCTCAATGTTTTTCTTAATCTTCTTTTTTCTTCCCATATGCTGTTTCTCCGCTGAGTCTTCATCATCTGTTTGTACTCCACTATCAAGTATTTTTTTTCCAATATCCTTATCAGCTTGAAACTTTATTAAGTTAAGATGTTCATGACTTTCTTCTGTATGCACCTCTGTTGATGGAGGAGTAGATTCATCTTTGACAGGCCAATATTGACCACTGTCCCCTACTCCTGCATATTTAGCTTCTAAAAGATTTCTTGTTGATCCAGTGCTGCCATAGTGCTCATCTAGCTGGCGCTGAAGTTGAAGTTGAAGTTGCTGGATTTGCTGCAATTGCTCTTTCTGCTGAGCGTATGTTTCTTGTTGGGCAACCATGTGGGCATGATGCTCTTCTTCTTGTTGAAGGAGAAGTTGCTGTTTTAGAGCTTGAAGTTCTTCAAGCTCCCTTTGAACCATAAACTGCTCCTGTTCTCTGTAACGCTGGATTTCCTGTCTTTCCCATTCCAGCTCCTCAGCAAGACATAGCTGCTTAAGTTTTTCTAGCTCTAAAAATTCCCTCTCCATCTGATATTGGACCATCTTAGTGTTGTCTAAGCCAGGAAATATTGGTGAAGAAGCTAAGACATCTAACGAAGCAGCAATTGCTTCCAGTGTGGTATCTGAGTACATCTCTGGATAGCCAGATATGATGTCAGCCAGTGTCGGAGGGAGAAGTTCCTTAGACAGCTCAGCCTCAAAAGGAACTAACTGACCTGGGTCTGTAATCGAAATAAAGCCATACTGGGGTAGTAAGGACTGGTCTTGGGCTTTCGATGTAGGTGTCAAGGTGGTACTAAAAATGGAACCTGGTTGAGTTGTAATTGCATATGTAGATGGAACTGGTGCAGCAACAGAGGAATAAACTATTCCATCTGACGTTCTTAGAGCGCTGTTCACACCAAACCCAGCTGCAGGGACCTGGGAATATGGAGCAGTGATGGTGGAGTAGACTCTGGCTGCTTTGCTAGTGTAGTCAATGGCTCCACCTGTCATAATAGGTCCAAATATAAAGAGTTTTACATTTCAAGTTTATTTATGTAAACTGTTCAGTTTATTGTACTATACATGCAAATTTGAGGTTATTTTGGCTAGCAAGATGCAAAACCAAAATACTGAGGGATAACATGTAGGCACACGCATGCATCTGTATAAAAGAAAAAGAAAAGAAAACATGCAGTTGTTATTGCTTAAGAAATTCAGGCTTAACACACAGCAAAAACTAATTGAGAAAATAAAAAGATGCATATATAATCTTAAATCTCAAACAGCCACATTCAGTCAGCATCAAATAAATGTCCAATGCTTTAAAGGGAAAAGTAAAGTGTTAAACAAAAGTTAAATCTCTGGCAAATTAAACCTCTTTAAGCACATGTACTATTGAGTCATAAAATACTGAACACAAACAAAATATCCACATACTCACCGGCTGAAATTTTAGTTGCAGTTAGGTCTATAGCACCATCTGAAGATCCAGTGAAGTAGTCAGAGTCACTTTTGACATCATACAGAGACAGCCCTGCCTCTGTCAAATTGTTGTCAGACACTGATGCTTTTATACCATTAGTTCCTTTTATACTGCACAGTCCAGCATTATTGTATTGATAGTGATCATCCCTGTATCCAAAACGATTATCAGGCTGGATAGTGATGGGTGGTTGGGTTCTACAGCTTCCTGTAAATGGTAGCTTGTAAATTACATCACAGCAGATGCTTCTCCGACCAGCAGTAAGGTCCATTGGAATTCCATCATCTTCCACAATTGAGGTCACCACTCCTGGGCTTGTACCAGACAAAGCAACCATAGCCCTTACAGGCCTGTAGTTTGACAAATCCATAGCTTCTGTAGCCTCACGAGAAATAAGTGCACCCCCATTGCTGATAATTGTTGGTGCTGAGGTCATTGGCTGTTTTTCTTCAGCGACCAGTCCATCATAGGAAAGATTAATGGGTAGATCTGGAGCTGTAGATGTTACAGTATTAAGCACAGGCTGAGTCTTTACAGGTCTGTAAACAATTTGTGCTAATGGTTCAAATGGTTTGTATGTGGTGAGAGGCACAGGCAGTGATGCAACAGGGCCTTGTAAATCAAGGGGTTTTTCTGCTGGAGTGTTGCTATATGAAGCAATAGTGGCTGTGCATGTCACAATCGTGATGCTGTCTGTGACAACAGACAAAGTTGTTGTAGGGGTAATTTCTGCACTAAGGTTAACTATTTCAGGTTGCACTGTAGTGCTTTGATGCCCACTAGAGTCATTTGAATAAGAGTGACGACATGACACAGGTGGAGTAAGGTCCATACCTTGCTTTGTCATCTTTATGCCAGACTTGATAGTACGCAAATCAATAACATCACCAGGATAGATTATTTTACCATTTTCTTTAGGTAAAGGTTGGACTTTTGCAATGTCTGGTTGTATAGTGACAGCTACACTTTGTGGATGGACCTGAGGAAGTCTTTCGTGGACAACAGAAACAGTTGTCCTTTGAACTTCAGTGGTGACTACCTGAGTAACTAGGCTAGACAGACTTTCAGGAGACTGGCCAGAGGTGGAAATTGAAGAATACATGTGACTCATACTAGAAACCACCTTTTCTGTTCCTCTAACTTCTTGACTTTCTATTGACTCTTGCTGAATTTTAGTGATAGTCACTGGTGCTATAGATACACCCTGTGTATTATCCTTTGCAGATGGCATTGAGGTTCTCCTTGTGTATTCCTCAGTGGTTAATATCTCAACTGGATAGTCATATTCGGATGAATAAGATGCGATCTGAGGTTGTTGTTCTGCTGATGGGATATATTTACTCTCATAGGAGACTTGAGCTGCATAGTCATTTGTGGGGACATCTTTTTCGGCTGGCATTTTTAGTATTTGTGCAAATGATAATGGTTGTGTTATAGTTATTGATTCTTTTCTGGAAGCAGCACAGGCCTCAGTTGTAACCTCTTGCAGAGGGATTTCATAATCTGCAGGATAGGCAAATAAATCACTTTTGGAGTACGGTTGATGTTCTGTAGATGATGATGTCCTTCTTCTACATTTGGCATCATCACTTGCAATAACTGAGATTCCTGTTGTTGTCTGGTGATGTAACTCTGATGGAAATATTGGATGTCTTCCTTCATTTGAATCCATTGTTATAAATTCAGTAGGTGTTTCATGTTCAAGCTGCAAAGATTTGATTTCCAGAGATGGCAGGGATGGAGCTGACATCACAGAGGATGCATTTATCCAATATTCCTGGGGAAAACAAGTAACATTTGGGTGTTTTGCCATTTGCTGATCTTCCATTACATGAAGTGGTGGTGTTGTTTCAGTAGTTGCATGAGTTGCCATTTCAGCTACTCTTGGTATAGGCAATACCTGAGACAGCTGAGGTGTTGGTGTAATTTCATCTATTATCGTAGGAGGATGAGGAACTGGAGAAACCACAGCTACCTCTGGTACTCTAACACCAGTCTCAACTGTAAAGAGTTCTGTAAAGTAGTCAGCTTTTGTAGAGAAAGTCACTCCTTCAGGCACACAAATTGCCTGTTGTGTAGAAATGTCCTCTTTTACTATGGGCATAACTTTTGTGTCTTGGCCAATTTGTGTTGCCACTTTGTGATCAGTCAAAGGTTGAAGATTTGATTCTGAAGAGTTCTTTAGAACTGTGTCTGTGACTAAGACATGAGTAGGTTTATTCTGTTCTTCCTGTACAATTTCTATTTGTGATGGATCTTCTTGTTGAAGAACAGCTGAGTGTACTGAAGTTGGTCTACCTTGGACAACAACCACATCTAACAGTAGTTCAGGCTGCTGTGGTACAACTACAATTTCTGTCAAAAGCTCTTTCTGCACTGGTGAAATAGGTTTTAATGCTTGAGGAAACACTTCTGGTAAAATAGTTGTAGGAACTGATTCAGCTTCTGGGACTATGCTTGGCTGTTCAGGAACAAATGGCATAGATTGTTCATTTGTTATGGTTTGGACTATATGAGGCTGTATATAAGCTTTTTGTTCCAAGGGCATTTTGATGACTTGTGACACTGTTTCAGGTGGTGGCTGAAACATTGATTGCTGTTGCTCTTTATGTAGTTTCTTGAATGGAGTAGCTATAGAGTGAGCTTGGATGGGAGTGCCTTGATCTGATGAGACTGTGATGACATCAGCCACAGGGAGTGGTGGTTTGACAGCAAATAGAAAAGAGTCTCTCCTGGGTTGTATATTTGTAGCCACTCCCTCAGAGGTTGTCACATACTCAACAGCTAAAGTTGAAGCCACAGTAATTGGAGGCAGATGCTTTACAGTTGGAACAGAGGCTCTTCTAACTGTAGCCTGCACTGAGAAAGCATCAGCTGGTGTTTTCTGCTCAGCTTGTGTTGTCTGTGCCTTTGACACTTTTGAAGATGGGATTGATCCTTGCCTAATAGGTGCCTGAACTGTTACTGTCTCTGTTGGAGATCCAGGTTCAGAAGGAAGAGTAATTACTACATAAGTCTGTAAGCATTTGCTATGTCTAGGGGACAAAGGTGACTTAGGAGAAGTTGCTCCAAATTTAGAATCCACAGGACGTGTCAGGCTAAGTGACAGAGCTTTTGGAGGCTCCTTCATCCTGGGCAGTGTTGCTGCTTTTGGTGCTACAGGAGGAGGGGGTGGTTTGACATGTTCTCCTGGCTTGTGGCTGAAAACCAGTCCAGCTGGAATTGATATGGGCTTAGGTGGTATAGGTGGTGGAGGCTTGAAGGCCTGGTAAAGACCAGGCATTACAGAAACTGGTGCAACTGTTACTGTAGCATTTGTGACTGGAATGGAAACTGAGGACTTAGCATGAACTGCTGGTTTATGTAAAATAGAATGAGGTAATGAAGAAGAATCTGCACTAGGTATACAATGTGCAATATTTGCTGCCTCTGGAAGTTTAGGTGAAAAAGATGGACCTGAAACTACTTGCACTGTTGACACTTTAGGTGGCAGTGAGGTTATACTTGTTTTTTGTATATCCAAAATTGAATGTGCAGTATTATATGCATAATCAACTTTTGAGCCTGGGCTATCTACACTATGTGTAGTTTGTCTAGATCCAAGTGGAGATATGTTTTCCACACTTGGCACAATGATGACTACATGTCCTTGCCTGGCTTGGGTCACGACTTGAGGTACAGATGCACTATCTGATTGATTTATTTCCATTCTTGGCTGTATATCCACAACTACAGATTGCATTGGCTGGGAGGCCGTTTTGTTTTTGATAATTGATTTAGTTGACACATCATCATTCTTTGCAACAGGCATCTCTTTGGGAATCTCTGGCAATGACACAGAAGTAGATCGAGGAGGAGGGGGTGGTGGGACCTTCTTTTTTGTTACAGTAGTTGATGTTGAAGCTAATGGAGGCCCCTGCTCTGTCTGAGCCTGTGCTGAGACTATCACTGGTTTCATTAATGGAACTGCTGTCTGTACAGGAACTGAGTGTATTACTTTAGCATGGGGTTGAGCAGGGGTAGTTATTAGAGCTGAAATTGGCTTGGGGGTTTGTGCAGCAATTGGTGCCGTTGTTGAAACCAGGTCAGGCATCTGGATTATAACTGGCTCAGGAGATGATGCCAGACTGACAGAGAATGAAACATTTGCGGTTGAAACTGGGGTTGTGACCATGACAGGTGTAGTTGTAACTTGGGTAATACGCTGAGATGAGACAGCAACAGGAGCTGGACTTGGTGCTGAGACTTGTAAAACACCTGTAACTTTATTGGGGACCTGAGAAGGAGATGAAACTAAGTCTGGCATTTGGACCTCAACACATATAGCAGATGACATTTCCACTAGGGGTAGAATTGGGGCTTCAGCTGTAGAAGGCTTCAGTTTAATATCCTCAGTTGTCTGAGACTTGGATGGATCAGATACCAAATCTGGTATAGTAACTATAACAGTTGTGGAAACTGGACAAGGGATTAAAGTTTCACCCAACTGTAATGCTGCAGCTGGGTCAGACAACTGCATTGAAGATTCTGAAGGCAACTGGTCTTTAAATGACATTGGAGGTGTTGGTGTGGACAGTGGAGTTGAATCTGATGAAAGAGGTGTTTGAGGCTGAAATGAGGATGAAGATGTTGCATTAGAAGCCAAACTGGAATCTGGTGTTGCTGGTGAAGTTGGGACTGAAACTGGTGATACTGTAGAAGGTGTTGTGGTTAGTTCTGGGGCTGATATTGGAGTTGGAATTGGTTTTGGCTCAGGAATTTCACAAACCACACAAATAGGCTCCATTTCAGTGGTTTCAGATAATGGTGGACTTAGGGGTGGATCATCTTTAGCATCAGAGTCATCACTAGGGGTAATGTCAGAAGAAACGCCTATAGCATACTCATCTGCAAGACTGTCATCTTCTTCCTCACCAGATGAACACTGTGTAATCTTGAGGTCTGGTATAGGGAACAATGCCTTTCTTAGTGCAGGATCCTGAGGAACCATAGGTCTAACAAAACTTATAGAGCCACTTGGAATAGCTGGAACAACAGTTGCCACAGTACGCTTAGGGGGTTCAGTGGGGCGTGGAGGTGCTGGACGTTTCTTTTTCTTTACTGGGAATTCACTTAATGTGTCCATGCCGGGGGGAGGTGTGTCACTTAGTCCAGCAATCTGTGCCTCTTCTGAAGACATGGTCACCACATAAGTTTCAGCCTCTGATGAAGGCATGTGCACCAAAGCCCCTGTTGAGGAATATTCCAGTGCTGTTTGGGCCTGTTGGAATTCCTGCTCTATCATCATTAATTCCCTCTTTTTTTGCATCATCTCCTCGTAAACTTCCTCTGGGGACCTAAGTTTTTTGATTAATTGAGAGTCACTATCAATTTGTTCATCTTCTTGAAATTTGCTTTGTTTGATTTCTGGCTCTTCAACTAAAGACTCATAAAGGTAATCTTCTATTGCCATTCCTCCATAAAGTGGTTCAATATCTGGGGGACTCTCTCCTGGAATAGATTTTGTTTTCTGAATAATTTCTTCATATGCTTCCTCAGCACTCTTTAGAGATTTTGGTATAATAGTCTCCTTTTCTTTAAACTGATCAGCTGGAGTGTATGGTATGACTGTAGTTGAAGGCTTACGTCCTCTCTGTACAGCTACCCTAATCTCTGGATCTGATTCTACACTGGCAGAGTACTCTGAGCCAGATGTTCTATGACTTTCATCAATTACAGTTACTTGTTTTAGGTCTTCTGTGGAGGACACATTTTCAGAGGAAGATGTTAGTTCACTATGTGTCTTCATTTTTTCTTCATCGGAAGAGTTTTCAATGGTTGGTAGAGGATGTGGTGATTGCTTGTGTCTTCCTTTAAAATGTTGTTTGTCCCTTTTAACTTTCCTGTGATGGGGACTGCTATCACTGTCCTCCTCCAAAGATGAGACTGATGTTGGTGAAGATCCCGGAGTTACACTAGATGCCTGAACACTAGTTGAACCCTTTGACAAAGATTCTGTAATGCTCTCCACTTCTTCATCTGTGCTTTGCCTTTGCCTCATGGCTGGAATAGCTTTTTTGAAAGTGGTCATGGATATTGTTTCTGGAACGTTTTCAATAGTTGTGGAGTCCTTAATTTCTGTTTCAGCTTCTTGAAATATAAATGTGTCTGGTACAGAATCATTATCATGGGTAGTCTTCTTGAGATCTTCTACATTTGCCATATAATTTTCTTTCTCATCTTCTGATACAGACATTTTCTTCTCATCTACCATGCCTAAAATCTGCTTGCGAATGAAATCATCTTCTTCAATAGAGGAATCAGCACTTTCTGTTTTGATTTCATCACTGCTAGATGAAACAGTGATAACCTTCAGCATCTTCTTTTTAACAAGAGGGGAAGATGGCGTGAGGTCACTTTCACTGCTCTCATCCATTGCTTGTACACTCAGGCGTCTTCTCTTTGATTTAATTTTTTCCTCTGCTGTCATAGTTGAATCTATATTTATATCAGTTTTGCTTGCATCCCTTGAATGCCATTCGATCACTTCCTGCACTACAGGTAAAATCTGTGGTTGATCTTCATCTGACTCTTCAGTCCTTAGACTGGGCTTGATCTTTGTTTCAGCAATATCCATTTTTTCCATTTTAACTTCTTCGTTAGATGGAGACATTTTTCTTTCATTCATTGCCTTTTCAAATCTCACATCTTTATCCTAGAATAAAATAAAATAAAGCAGTGAGTTTCAACATATTGCACTTAGTATGTTATACACAAAATAAAAACGTTAATTCTAGAGCCTTGAGTTATCATTGTAACCAAGCTTTAAACTTGAGCTGAAAGGTACATGTTTTTTGCAGGATATTTGCACAAAATATAGCTTTATGCTATTTTATTTTGAATCATGTAAAAATGTGACTAAGATTACACAATGTCTGCCAGTTTAATCTTCATTTCAACAGAATTACTGTTGACTAGAAAAAATAATGTGTGCATAATTTGATTGTATGAAAGCTCTTTACAATTTAATCAGTATATAAGTAAAATAAAACAAAGATTAATAATGGATAATCTTTCTTTTTTCTATCCAGTCATTTGCGCTAAAGACCTAACTTCATATATCTTGTTAAACAATAAACAAAACAAACAAACAAACAACAACAACAACCAAAAAAAAATTCTTACTTTAAGTTTGTCCTCTGTAGATATTTCTTGTGACTTTTGGGTTGGGATAATGTTGTTACTCTTTTCTTCTGTTTTAACCACATCCTTGCTTTTAGCTGCCATGATTGGTTCTGCTTCTTTTGTCAATTGCTGTTCTTGTAACTTCAGTGGCAGTTGAACTTGCTGCAAAGAATGTGTTGGTTCTTTTAGTCTGATTTGGTCAGAAGCTTGAACCTCTGCAACATTACTCTCTGGAACAGGGGGCTTTGGCTTTCTTTTTTTCTCTGGATCAACTTCTGACACTGCATCCTTTGCAGCACTAGTGGATATGGGGACATTTTTATCCCCAGACCTTGGAACAGGAGATGTCCGTGTTTGTGTATCACTTTCAGTTTTAAGAAGATCAGGTTTTGGCTCTTGCAATTTAGAGATTACCGTTGCATCATCTATCACCACTATCTCATCTTTGCTCTTTACATTTGTCATTCCAAGTATTTTGGTGTTTCGCATTTCAGCTTCATGTAATGAAGGTTCTAGTGCAGATGTACAAGGTGGATTTTCTGCAGCAGAAGGTGACAATTTTACTGAGATGGATGTAGGTATTGTTTCAGGTTCTCTTTGTTTGGAAGATACAAACTGAGCAGTTTCTATCTTGTCTGTTTCTGGTTCTACTTTTGCTTTGGTACTTGGTGGCATTTCTACTGTCTTGGTTTGAATGGGAGCAGGTTGTTTTGTGGCTGCATTTGTGGGCTCTACTTTTATGGGTGCAGTTTTGGGCTCTGTCACATTGGTTGTGGGTATAGTCTGGGTCTCTGGCTTTGCAGGCACACGAGTAGGTTGAAGCATAATTCCAGAATCTCCCAGTGCTCCAGATAAGGCTCTTTGAGTCTGGCAGTTCAAACACAGCCATTCCTTCTGTAAGTAAAGAACAAAAATATTAACATTAACTTTATAAACACAATGCAATACAAAACTTGAGAAAGTCACATTAAAGTTCCAAAAAAAGTTATTTCACATGTATCACTGGTATAACCAAGCCTTTGACGTTAATTGCATGTGTGTGCTAAATTGATATTTTTCACATTCCTCACAATATTCCTAATAAATAAGCAAATGCAATTTTACAAAAGATGAGCAAAATGGATTTATTGTGACAAGCAAACCTATTAAACTATTTCAATAAACCAATTCATAACCAACATTTTGGATTTATACAGCTGTACTTTAAAACAGTAATAATTATTTTAGTAAAAAGCGAGTGTGTTTCTGTGCACTTTATGGATGCAGTGATTTTTGGTAATTGTATCCTCATTTCTTACTAAATTTATTTAGTGTTAATGACTTTGGAAGGTTTTGATTTATTACATTTTTTAAATTAGTTCTTAAAATCTAAATCTAGTAACATGAGAATCTAAGAGCAAAATGGGTCTTCAGTTTGTGACACACTGAGTAGTATCCAAGCCAGGGAAATAAATCTTTTTCTCATTTTGTGCTTATCCTTCCCAAATGGTACCATTTCAAATATTTTAACAAATTTTGCTGACAACATACTTGTTCTCTTTAACCAATTACAAATATCCATAGCAAGTACTGTATACTGTACAAGCAATGAAAACACCTAAGCTGTTCCATGGAAACCACAATAATAAATCAATGTGATAATGTCTGACAGACTTCTTCTTCTTCTTTCGGCTTCTCCCTGCGTTAGGGGGTCACCACAGCGAACTAGTCGCACCAAGACTTGGCAATTGTTTTTACGCCGGATGCCCTTCCTGACACAACCACAGACCACCGAGCTACCACAGCCCTCTGTGTGGAGCAGAGAGCTGATATCTAGGGTACCGGGGGAGCTAGTTTGGCAGCCAGCAGCAAACTGGTTGATCCACTATGAAAAGGTGCTATTTATGACTGAGCTGAATACAGCTCCTCAGACTGAAGAAGTCTTTCGGATGAAAGACGAAACATTTCTGAATTTTTTTGTTTGTTTGTTTTGTTTTTTGAATGTCCAGAGGACCAGACTTAACTTTTTTAGATGTCTTATGTATAGTTTTAGGGATATTATCAGAAAGCACTTGTACTTGGAAACATGGTGATTTTTTTTAAAGAAGTAACAAAAAGTGAAATAAAAAACAAAACCAAACAAAACACTGTGTTACATGATGTAACCTGCTGATTCTGAGTAATACTATTGTATTGCTCATGTCAGTAATACTAGACCTTGCTGTGATGAAGAACAAAAAGTTTTCACAACTGAATCTGCCTTTCACTTTAGTGATGGAAATGAAGCTACAACAGTTTGTTTTGCTGAGTAATACCACTGCAAGCACAATATAAAAAAAATAAAATCAGTTTTTCACCGACATCCTAAAAATCATCACATTCACACATGAACATGTTCCAAATACGATGTCCATTAAAGGCTATGGAATACCCACATGTACAGCAACAAGTGTTACATCACTTGCATGACAGCAATAAAAATGCTTACCTTGCAAAATAGCTAACCACATGTTCTAATGAATAATCTTTGCTTCCAATATCCTGTAAACATTTTCTATCACATGCATGTGCCATTAATTGACATTTAAAGAAGAGAGGAATTCAAAAGCTGTCAACACATACGGCATGTCTGTACTAGGACTCAGCAGACAGAATCACAGCAATGCGCTAGCCTCTGCAGAGCCAGCAAGAACCAGCAGAGTGGAAGACTACACTACACACATATTCTGTGAAACACAATGTATATTTACTTCCTTTTATCAGATATAACTGGTTAGAACTTGTAAAAAAAAAATAGCACTCTGTAATTAATTTGTATAGCAACAGTAGACACAAGTGTGTCTTAATGTTTATGCATTTTGTTAACAGGTATAGTGTGTGAATGTATGTTGTAACAAACATTATTGAGATGAGCACTGATGCATGATACAGTAAGAAAAATATTGGCGTAATTTAGTCAATAATGCGGGGAACTGAGTGATTTCCTTTTTGTACTGCTTCTAAAGCCAGGTTTTCTGGACATTTTATCTTTGTGTTAACAGTTTCCAATTTTGTATCTATGGATCTACATGACATTTTAAATGAACAGATACAGCATTTGAAAATTATTGGCCTAATATAATAAGTGAAAAATAAATGTATATCATTGCCTCAGTCAGTTTCTTTCTTTCTTTTTTTTTTACCTTTAAACAATTTGAATACATATTTGAAAATGAACAAACTTTCTGCCCACATGACTGAATGTATTAATGCTAACATTATACCTTAATGATGAGGAACAGCAAGATGTTATGGAAAGCATGTTTAGATGCTGGGCCATAAAACAACTTAACTGACTACGAAATGTTCATGAAATGCGTGAATTATTATGAAGATAATAGCAAATACACAATATTTGATGAAAAAGTTTAAGTTAATGCAATATGTACGTGGACCTAAAATTATCTTTGACACTTAGATGAAACTAGTGACTTCTGTTTCAGTCAGCGGTGGTTTATTCCTGTTTACTTCACTAGTAGGAATACTTCATTAACACAAAGCATGATACTTGTAATTATGCCAACTAGTAATTAAATCTGATTTTGATTGTGATCTTTTACATGCTCACCTGTGGAGATGTTTACTCGTGTGGTCGGGAAACAAAAATTTACAACAGCTCACATTAATTCCTTGCTGAAGAGCCTTTTCTATGTAGAAATGTAATTTTTTTTAAATAATGAAACAATACACTGTAAAAAACAGTTCAACCAGTCCAAAGAAAATCTAAACAATCTATTCCTATTGATGTGCAATAACACCTAAGGCACTGCAAGTGTGCACCAAGCTTCAAACTAGCATCTGTAATACAATCCATGTTTATGATTCTTGTTCATCTGCTCTGTCACACCCACGGCCTTTAATTCCAGCTTACAGGGTCAGCGGACACACACGGCCGGTGATGATCAGCTGATCCATCTGATATTAACTGGGCGTTTTTTACATCTGTTGACCAGTGGATCAACGGATGCGCATGGCCGATGATGATCAGCTGATTCATCTGAAGCTTAACAGGACTTTTTTTTTTTTTTTTTTTTACCTTTACCGGCCGGTCAAACCTGCCTCCTCCTCAACAAGTACCATATATTAACACAATATTATTCGTAAATCCGCATCAAAGAAGCCCAAGATGACATGCACAATTATTTAGCAATGCGTCAGCACGTTTTAAAAATGTATTGGCTGTGCTGGTGTATTGTTGTAACCTGTCACGAGAGCTACCAATAAAGCATGGCGAGCTGCATGTGGCTTGCAAGCAATGAGTATCCCTGCACTAGATGAAGAAAGTAAACTAACGACAGTAGGATGCAATAGGTAATGTTCTACTGGAAAACCTTCTGCCACTCATGCTGACGGTACATTTATTACTACCAGACTACTGTACGTGTTGACCAAGAACAACACTTAATTGAAATTGAATTAACCTGACTGCACAGACATCTTCAGCATTACAGTGTACCCTGCCACACAGCAGTAAAGGTTCAACCCAACAATAAGTTTGAGTTGACTTTTTCTTAAAATTCACAATATCTATGTCGTGTTTTTATCCTGAGATGTGCTAAACTACCATTTCTAATTTTGAAAAAGTCCTATATCCACACTAAGGATACAAATGATCTACAGCATATGGGTTGATTTGCAATAAACAATGGTCTACTCAACCTATGCTCCAATCAACCATAATCTCGTGACTGGTGTATACAAGTTGTGAAGAGTTGCATATTCAGATAGTGTACTGTATGTCTCTTCTCTTGCACTGATCATCTTCATCAAATTCACATCATTTAATACTAAATCATCCAAGATATTTTGGCAATTTCTAAACCAAATGAACAGATTGAAAGAGAAACAATTAAAAATAGAAAACAAATAAAAGTACTTTTTCAAATAGTAATAAATGCTACTTTTGACAACAGGTGACAAAGACAAAGAAGACGAAAATAGAAGTTGTAGAGATAAAAAAAAAACAACCATACACTTTAGCATCCTTTACTGCATCTCACTAAAGCTGTTTAAAAGCCGTGCACCACAGCTATGGATCTTGGAAAGTTCCCATCATCCTTTTGTCTAATTAAATCTGGTCTATGAGTGAAGCACAGCAGTTCCATGCAGGGCGCTGTGGGAGAGGCTGCTTTGCATGATTAGCCTTTAAGCTGGATTGCTAGACCATCACAATGACAGCAGTCAGGATATTAGCTCCCGACACACAGTTGTCCAGAATATGCAACTGCAATTACAAAAGAAAATGTTGAGTTTGCTTTCTTTAAAGGAAACCAGGTAACTTTTAAGACGTTTATTTTATTTATGTATTTATTTAGTTCTTTTTTGGCAATAAACTTTTTTTTGTTGTTAATTATTTTTTATTCAAATAACTGAATTGCTATTTATGCTATTTATTTGGGGACACAATGTTTCCAGTCTGTACTTCCTTTCTGTTGTTACTGGAGCTGGTCAGGTTCTTATTGATTTTCTGGCAGATGCCTTTGGCTGAAGCTAAGATTGCTAATATACTTGGCTTTCAGCAGCCCCCACAGTGCTTAGTCCCTCGTATATAAAGCCCTCCGAAAACAAAGAATGCAACTTACTGATCTGCAATAAGCAGAGTGCTTTGTTTTACACACAAGCTAATGCACCCCAAGTGCCAGTCTGTCAACTCAAGACTCAGCAAATGTCCCACCACAATGGCTACAGTAACAACAGGATTTTTTTTAATAGAAAGTCACTGCGGCTTGAGGAATAAACATAACTACTGTACCTGACTAAAGCAAAACACTTTCAAATGCAGGTGCATGGAAATTAGTTGAAAACTGATTTTAATCCACACACTTATAGAAAGTATTTTAATATTGTGTCACTATTGCATGAAAAGGAAACTAATATGTTTCAAACGTCTTGCCAAAATATATGAGCTAAAGGGATAAAACTGTAAGAATGCAGCAAGCAGGGTGTGCTTGGTCGTATCACAGTATGACTTCTTTCAAAGCTTGTTTGTACCGG